>JAWDGP010005322.1:0-5000 GCA_033675545.1 Elysia crispata | reverse complement strand
AAAGTAAGCATATTCGTTTTTTGTTTTTTTCTGGCTCCACGACTCCTCAAAATAGAATGAATGGTAAAGCTGGCGTTCTGTGATCAATATCAATGGAAATGGATAATGAAGCTTGGTGAAATCGACGCCTGAGCGACTCCGTATATTGTTTGAGCATAACAAAGAGGACGCTTATACCTAGCTTTGGACATTAAAATAATTTACATGCTCTAAAACAAAAACAAAAGCCTAAATAAGCAGCACATTAATATTATAATACTGGGATCACCTCGCCAAATTCTGATCCACCAGTTTTTCAATATCTTATTCTGGCCCTCCTAAATTCCAGCAATGTCCTGGTTTAGTTGAAAGCCCAACTTGAAGCCCTTTAGTTTTCTTAAAAGGAGTCATCGAAATTCGTGCAAGGTCAAGTGTTCCATTTCCCAAAGACACACCACACGCGGCAGCCGAAAAAGTAAAATCATGACGGTCCGAGAATTAAAAATCAAACCAGAAGAAAGTATTGCAAGGACTCAAGTATCAAATCCTCCACATTCCGAAGCTGGTCGCGAGAAGGAAGTTATCTTCAGCCCGCGAATCAACTCTTCACACACTCTCACAAATAAGCATTTAGGAATTTTTCTCAGTCTATACAGATCAAATAATCAGATTCGACGCACCTTTCCATTTCCGCAACATGTGCCCGAGGCGGAGACAACCTGCTGGCAAACTGAAGTATCCGGCAGACGACAGTACAGATCTGTGCAGATTTCACTGAAATCCGTGTAGTTCTGAATTGCGTCACAAATTAAAGATCGTTTACTCAGGAGCATTTTTTTCTACATTTTGTTTCAGGTAAACTGTAATTATGGTTTTTCTCTTTGAATATTTTTTTTCAACCATCCTAATGCTGTGCTTATTGCACTACTAGTTGCATCTATGCAGACATTAAAAATACCTTATATTGTATCTGAATAAAGGGTGGAGTGTTATAACCGTTAAATTAAAATAAAAGTAATAAAATTACATGAGTTAAAACAGAAGAAAGAAGTGACGGGAATGAGAAGAATCAAAAACGTTATACCCTGCAAGGGAAGGCACCGTCTCCGAAAAAATTCTCGCAGATGGTCTGGGCGCTCACAGTGACTGTTGTGTTCACTTCAGCTCCGGCTTCGTCTAGAAGGCAGCTGCTTAGGATGCTGAGGCAGAATAAGGTCATGAGTTGCAGCATCAGAAGTAGAACTGTCGTCAAAGTAATAGAAGTAGCTGTAGCAACACCATCATCAGTAGTAAGAGTCGTGATGGCATTGATAGTAGTAGTAGTAGTAGTAGTAGTAGTAGTAGTAGTAGTAGTAGTAGTAGTAGTAGTAGTAGTAGTAGTAGTAGTAGTAGTAGTAGTAGTAGTAGTAGTAGTAGTAGTAGTAGTAGTAGTAGTAGTAGTAGTAGTAGTAGTAGTAGTAGTAGTAGTAGTAGTTTTGTTGTCGCAGGTGATGTTTTCCTAACGACAACTACAGTGGCAATAATTACACGCATGGTAAAAGCAACTAAATCTGAGGTTTTCACTTTATTGTTGTTGTTTTTGTTATTGTTGTTGATCAAAGGCAACCGTTAAACAGTTTCCGCACCTTATATATATATATATATATATATATATATATATATATATATATATATATATATATATGTATATAATTCTATACCTGCTATCTCCTCTCAGTCGACCCAGATACTCTCCGATGTCTGTGGAGGAACAAGACGAGAAGAGCCAAGGGTGAAGGACGTTTTCTCGAGTCTGTGGCCAACTTCCGGTCGCCATTAGGTAACGGTCGCTAGAGCGACACAGGTTGTTATCGCCATCATGAAGTGCACCCAGGCTGAAAGAAGTTAAAGAAATCCTTACAACATTTCACTTCAACTCTAACATTCATGTAGAGAAATTGGAAAAAAAAAAATATTTTTTTTTATTTAATGTGGACTTAAAAAGAATAAAGCAAAGTACGAAAATATTGCGTTATGGCGGCAAACCTGACACAATAGTAATTTTCTGTTCCATAGCGAATAAAACATGAGCTGTGTGTAACCTAAAGTGGGATCCATACCATTTAGTTTTAGATCTGGGCGTTATGAGTTTGTTTTCAGCTTGAATTTCACCTTTAAATTCTTACGATCAGCTAATGCTTGGTCTGACATGGGAACTGTTCCTAGTTTTAGATAGACTTCTTTTTTAAAAGTAAAAAATGATTCATTCTCCGTCCACAGATATCGTTGTTTACGCCCTTCTCTCACACCATTCTCTACAGCCCATTCCACTTCAAGTCCATCCTAAGTCTCCACAGACCACTTCAATGTGATGAAATTTTTTCGTGAAGTTTAGACCATTTGCCGAGGTCTTAAAGCTATTTATTGTAACAAATCATATTGAACATTTAAAAAATACTTTTCCTTAAAATTGGTTCAAATAGAAATAAAAAAATAACACCTTTTTATGTAGCCTAACTATAACTTTAACGCGTGCCCTGAGTAACCCATAATAAAACACATCAATTTCACACACGAGAAAGTGAAACCTTAATTATAGTTCAAGCATAAGACGTATACCAAATACAAAAATTAATTATACCGGCACTAATATAATTTAATGGATTATCTATTTGGTGCCGAAGCTGCAATGATTGTTTTACACGCTGAACATTTCATTTAATAAAATTATAAAGCAAGACCTGAAATGCAAGTCAAATTTAATAATAACAATGATAAAAAAAACAAAACAAAAAAGAACAAAAACAAAAACTTTAACTATTCTTCTAATCAGGATTTGACAGTTTTATATTTCTCCTTCGTTGCGCATGACTGACCTGTGACCCAGTTCATGTGTAGCTACATTCTCACTCTGGTAAGCGCCGAGGTCTTCCACCAGTGACACACTCTTCTCCTGACACACGGTGCCGATGTACGCTAAGCCTGATGGGGGGAAAAATGGGAGAGTATCAGGGGAACACTGCCATCATGGATGATTAAATTGTTGATTGGTCGGAACAGACTGAAATATGTGGAAATGTGTAGATTAGAGGCAAGTTTTTGGACTGCTTTAAATTGTTAATGCTCACATTGAGTTCAATCAATCCCAAGTTAGCCACTCTGCCAGTACCGTTGAATTTTTTGCTGATTATTCCCCTTGAGTATGTTTTGCTTAGAGATTAAAAGACAAAATCGAGCATTTTGATGCGAATTTTCTAGATATTCCTATCGGTTACAAAAATAGACAGAAAGTGACGGGCAGGGAGACAGAGCGAGAGAGAGAGAGAGAGAGAGAGAGAGAGAGAGAGAGAGAGAGAGAGAGAGAGAGAGAGAGAGAGAGAGAGAGAGAGAGAGAGAGAGAGAGAGAGGCTAGGGAAACATTGACAGATTACCTCTTGTATTGTTGGTTGTAACAATGTTAGGATCAGTGGACGGGATTAGATCGTACCTGGATTGAAATGTGAAAATAAACAGAACAAAATGAAAATGAAAGTAAAGTTCAGAGTAAAATCTGTTATGATGAGCGGTCCTGGTGAAGGAAAAATCTCCGCAAAAGTAAGATTAGATGGGAAAATTGATGGTGTGGGTGTCAGATAGTTAGATAGATAGATATATAGATAGAGAGAAGAAGAAGAAGAAGAAGGAGAAGAAGAAGAAGAAGAAGAAGAAGAAGAAGAAGAAGAAGAAGAAGAAGAAGAAGAAGAGATGGAGAGAAAGGGGTGGAGGCTAAGTAAGAGCCATGGTGTAAGAGAGGAATAAAAAAACAAATTAGAAGAAAAATGAGTGAGACAGATTGTGTGAGAGTCTTTTAGAGATACTGAGAGACAGAGAGAGTGAGTGAGTGAGAGAGAGAGAGAGAGAGAGAGAGAGAGAGAGAGAGAGAGAGAGAGAGAGAGAGAGAGAGAGAGAGTCTTTGAGGGATTTGAACTCCTTCCTTATTTTTTTAAAACAACAACTCTACCATACATAAATTGAGGTCTCTTGGCATTGCCAAATAATTACGAAGAAAGTTAAACATGACGGAAGACTTTGCTAATGTGGAAACACGGAAACACTTTTCTTTTTCTCTCAACGGTTTTACACAGGACCTCCAATGGTTTCTCAAAAAGAAGTTACGTAAAAATCCCAAACTTTCATGATCAGAACTCTCCAGTCATAGAGACAGAACAGAAAACTAGAAAGTTTAACTAACTCGGATTCCCTGAAGATAATCTCATAATAATGGAATGTAGCCCATAACTTCTCAAACTTCTGCATAAGAAATCATTTGATATTACAGGCCTACTTTAGAAGATTCTCGTGGGCAAGACTTAACTTAGAAGATGAAATCTCGATTCAAACATCGGCTGCATAGATATCGAACTTTCGAGAAATGGAATTTTCCCATTTCTTCCTAACTCAAGGCCCTTGTTTCTTATATTTCTTTACTAACTGTATTATAATTAATATTTTATTTGGAAAATATTTTGATCTTTGTTGCCATGCGACCCTCTTTACCCCAAATTTCTCGATAAATCTGATAGAAAAAAATCATCGCAATATAGAAAAAAAGGCCGCATAGAAACGCATAACTTTCTGACGATCTGCCATGCCACGATGTATCGCAAAGTTCACTTGTGTTTATGCCATACTTAAGCAGGAATTAAAAGATGAGTTGGTACTTTACGATGCATCTTAGCAAATACAGAGAGCATTGTCTACGATTGCCATACGTTTTTCTATAACGTTACAGCTCTTAATCTACTTTCTTGAATTTGGTCACTTACGAAGTAAAGAGCATGGCATGATCGTGTTCGGGAAGTGACGTCTGCTGGGTGACCCAGTTGTTGAAGGTTTCCAATAAAGTTGGTGCGCTGACCTTTGTTACTGAGCTGGACACAACCTTGATGCTTTCAATATATTCCGATGAGCTTGAATCCTGGAAAGTAAATTAATAATATAAATTCAAATACCTGTTCCACAGATGGACATAAACATTTCTCCTACTACTGCATATACTACTA
>JAWDGP010005320.1:0-18220 GCA_033675545.1 Elysia crispata | reverse complement strand
AGCGGTATGGTAGATTGTTTGTCTGTTACTGATTGGAGCGGTATGGCAGCTTGTTTGTCTGTTATTGATTGAGTCGGTATGGCAGCTTGTTTGTCCTGTTACTGATTGACAGTGGTATGGTAGCTTGTTTGTCTGCAATACTTGTGTGATTGAAGCTTGGTATGGTAGATTGTTTGTCCTGTTACTGATTGAAGTGGTATGGTAGCTTGTTTGTCTGTTACTGATTGAAGCGGTATGGTAGATTGTTTGTCTGTTACTGATTGAAGCGGTATGGCAGCTTGTTTGTCTGTTACTGATTGAAGTGGTATGGTAGCTTGTTTGTCTGTTACTGATTGAAGTGGTATGGTAGCTTGTTTGTCCGTTACTGATTGAAGCGGTATGGTAGCTTGTTTGTCTGTTACTGATTGAAGTGGTATGGCAGCTTGTTTGTCTGTTACTTAGTGAAGTGGTATGGTAGCTTGTTTGTCTGTTACTGATTGAAGTGGTATGGTAGCTTGTTTGTCCGTTACTGGCTGAAGTGGTATGGTAGCTTGTTTGTCTGTTACTTATTGAAGTGGTATGGTAGCTTGTTTGTCTGTTACTGATTGAAGTGGTATGGTAGCTTGTTTGTCCGTTACTGATTGAAGTGGTATGGTAGCTTGTTTGTCTGTTACTGATTGAAGTGGTATGGTAGCTTGTTTGTCTGTTACTGATTGAAGTGGTATGGCAGCTTGTTTGTCTGTTACTATGATTGAGAGATGGTATGGCAGCTTGTTTGTCTGTTACTGATTGAAGTGGTATGGTAGCTTGTTTGTCTGTTACTGATTGAAGTGGTATGGTAGCTTGTTTGTCTGTTACTGATTGAAGTGGTATGGTAGCTTGTTTGTCTGTTACTGATTGAAGTGGTATGGTAGCTTGTTTGTCTGTTACTGATTGAAGTGGTATGGTAGCTTGTTTGTCTGTTACTGATTGAAGTGGTATGGTAGCTTGTTTGTCTGTTACTGATTGAAGTGGTATGGTAGCTTGATTGTCCGTTACTGATTGAAGTGGTAGGGTGCTTGATTGTCCGTTACTGATTGAAGTGGTAGGGTGCTTGATTGTCCGTTACTGATTGAAGTGGTATGGTAGCTTGTTTGTCTGTTACTGATTGAAGTGGTATGGTAGCTTGTTTGTCTGTTACTGATTGAAGTGGTATGGTAGCTTGTTTGTCTGTTACTGATTGAAGTGGTATGGTAGCTTGATTGTCCGTTACTGATTGAAGTGGTATGGTAGCTTGATTGTCCGTTACTGATTGAAGTGGTAGGGTGCTTGATTGTCCGTTACTGATTGAAGTGGTATGGTAGCTTGATTGTCCGTTACTGATTGAAGTGGTATGGTAGCTTGATTGTCCGTTACTGATTGAAGTGGTAGGGTGCTTGATTGTCCGTTACTGATTGAAGTGGTATGGTAGCTTGATTGTCCGTTACTGATTGAAGTGGTAGGGTGCTTGATTGTCCGTTACTGATTGAAGTGGTATGGTAGCTTGATTGTCCGTTACTGATTGAAGTGGTAGGGTGCTTGATTGTCCGTTACTGATTGAAGTGGTAGGGTAGGTTGTTTGTTTGTTACTGATTGAAGTGGTAGGGTAGGTTGTTTGTCTGTTGCTGATTGAAGTGGTATGGTAGCTTGTTTGTCTTTTACTGATTAAAATCGATACACAGGAGAGATTGAGCAAATCTGCGGCTTTCTGTCGGCGAAAGAAATTCCCGTTCTATCATCTAACGTGTAAACAATGTTGGGGCAGAGAGTGCTGCAGATTTCGATAACATCACCTGATAAGGTACACGGTAGGGGGCGCTAATGTGTCTCGGATATTGTAAGATCGTCGCCAGAACTTGATCTCTTTGTTAGAGTGTTGTGTTGTGTTCAAAGATTATTGTATTATTTTGATTTGCGTTAAGGAACGTTTGTAACAGAAATAGAGAGCAACTCCGCCACAGACCATTGCGTGGCCAGAACTCAGTAGGGGGAAGGTCCCAACAGATTGTGTGGCTGGGAATTGGATCTGGCGCTCACTGAAGACGGAATCGCGTGTGACAGGTTGTTTTGTTGGACAATACTTTCTGTTTCTTGACTAGAGTATACTATTTCTTCACCAAGCCTCCCCCCTCCCGTTTAGACAAATATTTACAGAAAACTAATTTCCTAGAACCCATAAGTTAACACCCACTCGTACCTCGCGTCTTTTACTAAGCTGTGATTGGGCAAGACTAGCTGCTGTTGACATAACCCGGATCTCGGGCTGTGATTGGGCAAGACTAGCTGCTGCTGACATAGCCCGCATCTCGGGCTGTGATTGGCCAAGACTAGCTGCTGTTGACATAACCCGGATCTCGGGCTGTGAATGGCCAAGACTAGCTGATGTTGACATAACCCGCATCTCGGGCTGTGATTTGGCAAGACTAGCTGCTGTTCACATAACCCGGATCTAGGGCTATGATTGGGCAAGACTAGCTGCTGTTGACATAACCCGCATCTCGGACTGTGATTGGGCAAGACTAGCTGCTGCTGACATAACCCGCATCTCGGCCTTTGATTGGCCAAGACTAGCTGCTGCTGACATAACCCGCATCTCGGACTGTGATTGGGCAAGACTAGCTGCTGTTGACATAACCCGCATCTCGGGCTGGTGCGGGAATAGCTGCTGCTGACGCAAACACATCTCGGCCTTTGATTGGCCAAGACTAGCTGCTGTTGACATAACCCGGATCTCGGATTGTGATTGGGCAAGACTAGCTGCTGTTGACATAACCCGGATCTCGGGCTGTGATTGGGCAAGACTAGCTGCTGCTGACATAACCCGGATCTCGGGCTGTGATTGCCCAAGACTAGCTGCTGCTGACATAACCCGGATCTCAGGCTGTGATTGCCCAAGACTAGCTGCTGCTGACATAACCCGCATCTCGGGCTGTGATTGGGCAAGACTAGCTGCTGCTGACATAACCCGCATCTCGGGCTGTGATTGGCCAAGACTAGCTGCTGTTGACATAACCCGCATCTCGGGCTGTGATTGGCCAAGACTAGCTGCTGCTGACATAACCCGTATCTCGGACTGTGATTGCCCAAGACTAGCTGCTGCTGACATAACCCGCATCTCGGGCTGTGATTGGGACAAGGCAAGCTGCTGCTGAGCGCATATCCCCGCATCTCGGGCTGTGATTGGGCAAGACTAGCTGCTGTTGACATAACCATCTCGGGCTGCCGGTGGGCAAGACGCTGCTGTTAAGCACAACATCTCGGGCTGTGATTGGGCAAGACTAGCTGCTGTTGACATAACCCGCATCTCGGGCTGTGATTGGGGAAGACTAGCTGCTGTTGACATAACCCGCATCTCGGGCTGTGATTGGGGAAGACTAGCTTGCTGTTGACATAGCCGCATCTCAGGCTGTGATTAGGCAAGAACCTTAGCTGCTGTTAATATATACATCTCGGGCTGTGATTGGGGAAGACTAGCTGCTGTTGACATAACCCGGATCTCGGGCTGTGATTGGCCAAGACTAGCTGCTGTTGACATAACCCGCATCTCGGGCTGTGATAAAAGAAAGGGTTCTGGTTAGAAAGACCAGGAATCCATTCATCAATTTTTAATCAGCCGTTGAGCCTCAATATTACAGTTATTGATAAGACCA
The DNA here is from genome assembly GCA_033675545.1 of Elysia crispata. Lineage (NCBI taxonomy): Eukaryota > Metazoa > Mollusca > Gastropoda > Plakobranchidae > Elysia > Elysia crispata. The sequence goes on along the minus strand of JAWDGP010005320.1, from coordinate 14,573 downwards.
GGTGGAGGATTAACGAAGATAATGACGGCCACGATACTACAGTTATCGATAAGACCAGGTGGAGGATTAACGAAGTTAATGACAGCCACGAGACTACAGTTATCGATAAGACCAGGTGGAGGATTTACGAAGATAATGACAGCCACGATACGACAGTTATCGATAAGACCAGGTGGAGGATTCACGAAGATAATGACAGCCACGATACTACAGTTATCGATAAGACCAGGTGGAGGAAGATAGTAATGATGATGATACTACAGTTATCAATAAGACCATATAGACGAAGATAATGACGGCCATGATGTTACAGTTATCGATAAGATCAGATGGAGGATCAACGAAGACAATGGCCGCCACGATGTTGCAGATCGATAACACCAGGTTTAGGATCAACGAAGATAATGACGGCCACGATATTACAGTTATCGATAAGACCAGAGAGAGGCAGATAATGTCGGCCACGATATTACAGCTATCGATAAGACCAGAGAGAGGCAGATAATGTCGGCCACGATATTACAGCTATCGATAAGACCAGAGAGAGGAAGATAATGTCGGCCACGATATTACAGCTATCAATAAGACCAGGTAGAGGTAGATAATGACGGTAACGATATTACAGCCATTCATAAGACCAGGTGGAGCACCAGGGTAGATATTGGCGGCCATGATATTATAGTTATCGATTAGACTAGATAGAGAAAGATAACGACAGCCATGATATTATAGTTATCGATTAGACTAGATAGAGAAAGATAACGACAGCCATGATATTATAGTTATCGATTAGACTAGATACAGAAAGATAACGACAGCCATGATATTATAGTTATCGATTAGACTAGATAGAGAAAGATAGCGACAGCCATGATATTATAGTTATCGATTAGACTGAATGAGAAAGATAACGGCATGAATATTGATTATCGATAAGACCAGCATGGAGGAGATAACGACGGCCGATATTACAGTTATCGATAAGACCGAATGAATTAACGGTGGTCACATATACGGCATAGTTAACGGTCAGACCAGATAGAAGGAAGATAACGACGGCCATATTAATACAGTTATCATCTCAGAATAGATGGAGGAAGATAACGGTCACAGATGTTATAGTTAACGGTCAGACCAGATGGAGGAAGATAGCCGGTGGTCACGATGTTATAGTTAACAGTGCCAGTCCAGATCCAGGAAGATAACGGTGGTAACACAGCCAATGGATATTTATAATTGGCGGTCAGGGCTATGATGGAGGTGATAACGGTGGTCACGATGTTATAGTTAACGGTCAGACCAGATGGAGGAAGATAACGACAGCCACGATATTACAGTTATCGATAAGACCAGATGGAGGAAGATAACGACAGCCACGATATTACAGTTATCGATAAGACCAGATGGAGGAAGATAACGGTGGTCACGATGTTATAGTTAACGGTCAGACCAGATAGAGGAAGATAACGGTGGTCACGATGTTATAGTTAACGGTCAGACCAGATAGAGGAAGATAACGACAGCCACGATACTACAGTTATCGATAAGACCAGATGGAGGAAGATAACGGTGGTCACGATGTGATAGTTAACGGTCAGTCCAGATAGAGGAAGATAACGACAGCCACGATACTACAGTTATCGATAATACCAGATGGAGGAAGATAACGGTGGTCACGATGTTATAGTTAACGGTCAGACCAGATAGAGGAAGATAACGGTGGTCACGATGTTATAGTTAACGGTCAGACCAGATAGAGGAAGATAACGGGGTGTTAACGGTCAGACCAGATGGAGGAAGATAACGGTGGTCACGATGTTATAGTTAACGGTCAGACCAGATAGAGGAAGATAACGGTGGTCACGATGTTATAGTTAACGGTCAGACCAGATAGAGGAAGATAACGGTTGTCACGATGTTATAGTTAACGGTCAGACCAGATGGAGGAAGATAACGGTGGTCACGATGTTATAGTTAACGGTCAGACCAGATGGAGGAAGATAACGGTGGCCACGATGTGATAGTTACGGTCAGACCAGATAGAGGAAGATAACGGTGGTCACGATGTTATAGTTAACGGTCAGATAGAGGAAGATAACGGTGGTCACGATGTTATAGTTAACGGTCAGACCAGATAGAGAAAGATAACGGTGGTCACGATGTTATAGTTAACGGTCAGACCAGATAGAGAAAGATAACGGTGGTCACGATGTTATAGTTAACGGTCAGACCAGATAGAGGAAGATAACGGTGGTCACGATGTTATAGTTAACGGTCAGACCAGATGGAGGAAGATAACGGTGGTCACGATGTTATAGTTAACGGTCAGACCAGATAGAGAAAGATAACGGTGGTCACGATGTTACAGTTAACGATAAGACCAGATGGAGGAAGATAACGGTGGTCACGATGTAATAGTTAACGGTCAGACCAGATGGAGGAAGATAACGGTGGTCACGATGTTCAGTAGTTACCAGATAGAGGAAGATAACGGTGGTCACGATGTTATAGTTAACGGTCAGACCAGATGGAGAAAGATAACGGTGGTCACGATGTTATAGTTAACGGTCAGACCAGATGGAGAAAGATAACGGTGGTCACGATGTTATAGTTAACGGTCAGACCAGATAGAGGAAGATAACGGTGGTCACGATGTTATAGTTAACGGTCAGACCAGATGGAGGAAGATAACGGTGGTCACGATGTTATAGTTAACGGTCAGACCAGATGGAGGAAGATAACGGTGGTCACGATGTTATAGTTAACGGTCAGACCAGATGGAGGAAGATAACGGTGGTCACGATGTTATAGTTAACGGTCAGACCAGATAGAGGAAGATAACGGTGGTCACGATGTTATAGTTAACGGTCAGACCAGATGGAGGAAGATAACGGTGGTCACGATGTTATAGTTAACGGTCAGACCAGATGGAGGAAGATAACGGTGGTCACGATGTTATAGTTAACGGTCAGACCAGATGGAGGAAGATAACGGTGGTCACGATGTTATAGTTAACGGTCAGACCAGATAGAGGAAGATAACGGTGGTCACGATGTGATAGTTAACGGTCAGACCAGATGGAGGAAGATAACGGTGGTCACGATGTTATAGTTAACGGTCAGACCAGATAGAGGAAGATAACGGTGGTCACGATGTGATAGTTAACGGTCAGACCAGATAGAGGAAGATAACGGTGGTCACGATGTGATAGTTAACGGTCAGACCAGATGGAGGAAGATAACGGTGGTCACGATGTGATAGTTAACGGTCAGACCAGATAGAGGAAGATAACGGTGGTCACGATGTTATAGTTAACGGTCAGACCAGATGGAGGAAGATAACGGTGGTCACGATGTTATAGTTAACGGTCAGACCAGATAGAGGAAGATAACGGTGGTCACGATGTTATAGTTAACGGTCAGACCAGATAGAGGAAGATAACGGTGGTCACGATGTTATAGTTAACGGTCAGACCAGATGGAGGAAGATAACGGTGGTCACGATGTTATAGTTAACGGTCAGTCCAGATAGAGGAAGATAACGGTGGTCACGATGTGATAGTTAACGGTCAGACCAGATGGAGGAAGATAACGGTGGTCACGATGTTATAGTTAACGGTCAGACCAGATGGAGGAAGATAACGGTGGTCACGATGTTATAGTTAACGGTCAGACCAGATGGAGGAAGATAACGGTGGTCACGATGTGATAGTTAACGGTCAGACCAGATAGAGGAAGATAACGGTGGTCACGATGTTATAGTTAACGGTCAGACCAGATGGAGGAAGATAACGGTGGTCACGATGTTATAGTTAACGGTCAGACCAGATAGAGGAAGATAACGGTGGTCACGATGTTATAGTTAACGGTCAGACCAGATAGAGGAAGATAACGGTGGTCACGATGTTATAGTTAACGGTCAGACCAGATGGAGGAAGATAACGGTGGTCACGATGTTATAGTTAACGGTCAGACCAGATGGAGGAAGATAACGGTGGTCACGATGTGATAGTTAACGGTCAGACCAGATGGAGAAAGATAATGACGACCACGATATTACAGTTATCGATAAGACCAGGTGGAGGTAGAAGATGACGGTCATGATATTACAGTTATCGATAAGACCAGGTGGAGGAAGATAAAAACGGAAATGATTGTACAGTTATCGAAAAATCCAGAAAGAGGAAGATAATGACGACCACGATATTACAGTTATTGATAAGACCAGGTGGAGATAGAAGATGGCGGTGAAGATATTACAGTTATTGATAAGACCAGGTGGAGATAGAAGATGGCGGTCAAGATATTACAGTTATCGATAAGACCAGGTGGAGGTAGAAGATGACGGTCATGATATTACAGTTATCGATAAGACCAGGTGGAGGAAGATAAAAACGGAAATGATTGTACAGTTATCGAAAAATCCAGAAAGAGGAAGATAATGACGACCACGATATTACAGTTATTGATAAGACCAGGTGGAGATAGAAGATGGCGGTCAAGATATTACAGTTATTGATAAGACCAGGTGGAGATAGAAGATGGCGGTCAAGATATTACAGTTTTCGATAAGACCAGGTGGACGTAGAAGATGACGGTCATGATATTACAGTTATTGATAAGACCAGGTGGAGGTAGAAGATGGCGGTCAAGATATTACAGTTATTGATAAGACCAGGTGGAGGTAGAAGATGGCGGTCAAGATATTACAGTTATTGATAAGACCAGGTGGAGGTAGAAGATGGCGGTCCGTGATATTACAGTTATTGATAAGACCAGGTGGACGTAGAAGATGACGGTCATGATATTACAGTTACGATAAGACCAGGTGACGGAAGATGACGGTCAAGATATTACAGTTATCGATAAGACCAGGTGGAGGTAGAAGATGGCGGTCAAGATATTACAGTTATTGATAAGACCAGGTGGAGATAGAAGATGGCGGTCAAGATATTACAGTTTTCGATAAGACCAGGTGGACGTAGAAGATGACGGTCATGATATTACAGTTATTGATAAGACCAGGTGGAGGTAGAAGATGGCGGTCAAGATATTACAGTTATTGATAAGACCAGGTGGAGGTAGAAGATGGCGGTCAAGATATTACAGTTATTGATAAGACCAGGTGGAGGTAGAAGATGGCGGTCAAGATATTACAGTTATTGATAAGACCAGGTGGAGGTAGAAGATGGCGGTCAAGATATTACAGTTATTGATAAGACCAGGTGGAGGTAGAAGGTGGCGGTCAAGATATTACAGTTATTGATAAGACCAGGTGGAGGTAGAAGATGGCGGTCAAGATATTACAGTTTTCGATAAGACCAGGTGGAGATAGAAGATGGCGGTCAAGATATTACAGTTTTCGATAAGACCAGGTGGAGATAGAAGATGGCGGTCAAGATATTACAGTTATTGATAAGACCAGGTGGAGGTAGAAGATGGCGGTCAAGATATTACAGTTTTCGATAAGACCATGTGGAGATAGAAGATGGCGGTCATGATATTACAGTTATCGATAAGACCAGGTGGAGGAAGATAAAAACGGAAATGATTTTACAGTTATCGAAAAATCCAGAAAGAGGAAGATAATGACGACCACGATATTATAGTTCACAATAAGACCAGATAGAGGAAGATAATAACGGTCACTATATTAGCTATCGATAAGAACAGGTAGGGGTAGATAATGACGACCACGATATTATAGTTCACAATGAGACCAGATAGAGGAAGATAATAACGGTCACTATATTACCTATCGATAAGAACAGATGGGGATAGATAATGAAGGTCATGATATTACAGCTATCGATAAGACCAGGTGTAGGTTGGTAATGACGATTACGATATTACAGCTATCGATAAGACCAGGTGGAAGTAGATAATGACGATTCCGATATTTCAGCTATTGATAAGACCAGGTGGAGGTTGGTAATGACGATTAGGATATTTCAGCTATCGATAAGACCAGGTGGAGGTAGATAATGACGGCCACAATATTTCAATTATGGAGGAGACCATGTGGAGGAAGAAAAGAGCATTCGTGCAGAAGGTATTGTAACGCGTAAAGAAGTTGAAAAGATTTCGTCCCGGGTTCGTCAAAAGTGTGCAACTATCGACGACTGGGAAATACCAGTTTTTCTACGTTTTCTCATACCATGGATATCTTTATTCACACAGGCGAGCAATGGCACTAAAGAGGATTTGAGGAACACAAGAATTGAGTTCAATTTTTTTCAAATATGCAATGAAAAATTGGGGATAATATTATGTAAAATAATGTTGAATTTTTCAAGCATTGATGTTAAAATAATTTATTATACAGAGAAGAGACGGATACTAATATTTAAAGAAGAAACTATGGAGATCTTATGGCTTTTCTAGCCAAGACAGGCCAGTTGAGAACTCCAAACTTTAAGATAGAAAACAGCATAATTAGAATCTCAATAGATGATTTTTGACTCGGCCACCAAAAAATCTCACAGAAACTCCCCACTCGACTACTCAAACGAGACCGAGAAGCTGTGCAAGTGTTTCACTTCTGCTGACAAAAGGCTTCCTTTCTGGCCACAAGACGAGCCAACCTGGCAATGTGACACACGGCACCGGAAGTTGTGGCCAGGTTCTACCAGGTCGATAAGCCAGCAGCATCAGCTCCAACAGCAGCATCAGCAGCATCAGCAACAGCAACAGCTGTTCATGTGATGGATGCTGTTTTCAACTCGCGTCTCAGATTGGTTTTGTTTCTGTCGAGTTCGAGCGAGCGTGTACTGGTTATCTTCCTGATGACCTCGTGGCTGAGCAAAACTTGACCTGTCTGGAAGATTGCTCTGGACGTAACAGCTGGTTTAGAGAAAAATGTTGGTCAAAAAATTTGTGGTTCTGGTGTTTGTCTTGTTTCATACTGCGTATTTGTTTTCTTTAAAATCTTCACAATTATATATTCTTCTTCTTCTTCTTCTTCTTCTTCTTCTTCTTCTTCTTCTTCTTCTTCTTCTTCTTCTTCTTCTTCTTCTTCTTCTTCTTCTTATTATTATTATTATTATTATTATTATTATTATTATTATTATTACTATTATCATCATCATTACTATTAACATTATTTATTTGTTTTTTTGTTGTTTTTTTTGTTTGTTTGTTTGTTTGTTTGTTGTTTTTTTTTTTTTGTTTTTTTTTTTGGGGGGGGTTGTTTTTTTTTTGTTTTTTTTTTTGGGGGGGGGGGGGGGGGGCTCATCATGTTGACTTTTCAAAAGAAGAACAAAAGTTTTGTTTTTTAATTTCCATGTTCTACTGGTCAACAGGCAGTGTGTTTTGTGACTGTTCAAAAGTTCTTCCAGCATGTTAGACCCAAGCCGCGCTGGCAACATCGTTTGGCGTCTGATTAAAAGCTTCGCCCTGGAAATTTAAAATTGTATAGCAAAAATATTGGGATTCTAGATCTGTGAGTTGACGAACAAATTCAACCAATCCTCCATGACCTGGTGTCCGCTGACAGTTATTTCCGATTATTCTATAACGTCATTGTTTGCGATTTTTTCGAAACTGCACTTTATTTCTGATTATTCGATAATGACTATTTTTTTAACGTTATTTCCGATTATTCTGTACCGACCATTTTATTTTTTTTTCGAGTATTTTGTAAGATACTGACTTTTTTCCCCCAAGTATTCTGTTCGTTATTTCCAACTCTGTATAGTTTCTCATGTATTCTGTATGGTATTTATGATTATTCTATATCGTCCGTTATTTCCGAGTTGCTTAACCTGTAAGAGCTACAGGAGAGCTCAGGTGGAGTCTGTGTGAACAGATGATGAATGGTGGGAGAACTCACGTGACTTCCCCCTGGGATACTTTACTTTGATCTCTTGGAGCTGCCACAAATCACTGGTTCCTCTCTCCACTTACCGGAGAGGAGAGGTTTGGCTTTTCTATTCATTTCACCGCACACAAGAGCTGGTTTGAAACCAATTTAGCATTCTCTGCGATGTTTGACATAGCGCAGTTTGTGGTTTTCGTTTCTTTCTTTTGAAAAAAATGTGTTAACGCTAGTTGTACTGCGTTCCTCGACGTGGTTTAACGATTTCTCGGTGTCAGACTTACGATCTTGTGTGTATGTACGGTGCGTTCTACAAAATCATTAAAACACGAACACGGCTTAATCATAATTCGTGATTTACTTCTTGGTCTTCACTAGATCTATTTTGATAAATGACATAAAATATTCATCATCTGAATTTTACACGTGATCGCACAGGAATTTATGGCTATAATAAATCACTCCTATGAACTGTCAGAAAACAAAATGATCTTTATTGGAACAGGAAAGTGCAGCCTTTCAGTGTGGTGTGTTTTGTTTTGTTCTTAATCTGTGGGTTCGGACATTTTATGCCAGGAAACACAAGCTCAAGAGGAAAACTAACAAAACAATTGAGGTCTTGACGGCAAGAAAACAAAGTTTGTTTACTCGGAATTCTAGTTGGACCACTTTGTTTGGTATCGTGTGTCCGATCAATTATCGAGATATCGCAGGATCATTTCAAACTAGGGGCACGATTTCCTCATTAAGGACCGCCCTTCGATAATTGATGGAGAGGGTGATAGAAAAGACTAACAAACTAACAAAGAAGAAACCAAAGTCTGAGAAACAGAACATTACGACAGAGACGTACGGGCTCAGTCGGACTGAAGGATTGGAGCAGATATGAATAGAAATATAAAACAATCGAACGATGGTTGTAAACCAGTGCTTTGGACGAGGGATAGATGGCGCTCGCAAACTCTCTGCACTAACGGCCAATAACAGCAAGGAAGGTTATATATATATATATATATATATATATATATATATACACACACACACACACACACATATATATATATATACTACCCACACACACACACACATATATATACTACCCACACACACACACACATATATATATATATATATATATATATATATATATATATATATATATGTGTGTGTGTGTGTGTGGACCTTCAAATTTCTGAGGCAAAAGGCTCCTGAACTACTGAACCAAATGACTTCAAATTTTGTAGGATACCTAATCTATAGTGGTAAGATGCACATCTATAAAAGGAAGTGTGAAAACTGTAGTTTTTTTTGTTTTTTTTTTTGTATGAAATTTTATTGTTTCCTCATTTGAATACCCTTTATCGGCCCACAAACGCCATAGTCAAACTTTTTAAAGCCAAACCGAAGCCTACTATGCACGGCATACTGAACGGCGATTCACTCACTTTTCGATGTTTCAATCCGTGCGATTTGTGGCCAAAACACAGCTGATGGACAGACCCTTCCGAACGATTGATGCTGTTCAAAATTAGCAAAGAATCTAGATCTAGGTAGATCTAAATTAAGAATGCCACGTAAAAGACTAGGGGGTTCTTCAATAGGAAGGTTAACTCTTAGCCAAAAATAGAAACAGACACAGATCTAGATCTATATCGTCATCAAGTGAGGATGACAAGTCAGACTCAGAGAAGAGAATGCTAGATCTAGATCTAGATCTAGAACAATTAGATCTAGATCTAGATCTATATCTACTCGAGTTTCTAATTCTACAACCAGAACAGAATCAAGATCTAGGTCTGCTTTTCAAAGTGTGCAACATGAGGCCAACAAACAGAGAGACGCCAGGCTACAGAAAATGATGCAAAACAGACCGCTCTTCACTTCAACACTAATCAACTCAAAAATGAGACCTCAATCGGAGACATGATCCAATGCCAGCACTGCCAAGCCATGAAGTTTAGAGATGAATCTAAAGGTATGTGCTGCTGTAATGGAAGAGTAAATCCAGAACCATGTCCATCTTTTCCGCAGCAATTAGCGATCCTGTTTAAAGAGACAACTGATCAATCTGTGCGCTCTCTGCAGGACATAAGGAAACACAACAGTGCATTAGAGTTGACTTCTCTTGGCTGTAAAGAAGTGGGAATGAATAAATGGAATCCACAGTTCCGAATTCAAGGTCAGATTTGTCACCTCATAGGCCCTTTAGAACCTGCCGATGAAATGCAAGCTAGACTTTTGCAAATCTACTTCATGGACGGAGACCAACAAATTCAGAGGTCTTCCATCACCGATGGACTTTGTAACAGCATTTCGTTGGATATTCAAGAAGCATTGAAATCAGAATCACAAATACGTGAAGGAGCTGAAATGTGCATATGAGTTTGCAAGCTCTCGCCAAATAGAAAATTTCCGAATTGTTACCAATGAAACAGCGCGACCATTAGGGACACATGAGAGGACACAGTCACACACAACGCACCCACACTAAATGAAGAAATGTGGTCTACAAAGAACTGTTCTAAACAGGTCAGTGCAAAGTTTTTTCGTTTGGTGATAAATAATATCTTTCTCCACAAGTTATTTTTCCTCCGGTAATGACTAAAATCTCTTTCCACAGCTGATAACTATGCATCTCTCTCTCTCTCTCTCTCTCTCTCTCTCTCTCTCTCTCTCTCTCTCTCTCTCTCTCTCTCTCCCTCTCTCACTCTCTCTCTCTGTCTCTCTCTCTCTCTGACACTCTGTTCATTGAACGGGTAACCAACAAGTATATATAATAATATATATAATAATCTATATAATTATATATATAAACATTTTTTCAGCCATCGCTGCTCTTCTCTTCCTTCCCTGATCCCCCACCCGAGCCATCTCGTGTTTGAAGTGGTTGCAAGTCCTGTGACATGCTTTCACCTCAAGCGTCCACCTCAAAGACAGCAGAAAAAAGATTGTACAGCTTGGATTGCTCTCCCGGCAGCAACGAGCAACCATCAAACCTTCTTAAGAGGCGAGATATTATTATCTTCAATTACGGCCCTCTACATCTGATAAAAAATGGAATTTCTCATATGAAAAATGAAACAAAAGAAATTGTCCATATCTAAAGACAATTTCTTTCCCGTTATTTTTAGTTCTTCACCAGAAGTTCCGAACTTCCCCATCATTTGTGTCCTCTTTAAACAACTCTTCCTTCCTTTCAAAATGGTCTGTTTCGTGTTCTCTCCTTTCACTTCTTTTCTTTTTCCTTTTTTTCACTTTGCTGGTTTGTTTTATTTAATTGATGTTTTTAGCATTTTGTGCCTTTAGCTGTCTTTATTTGAATATCCAAACACCATCACCATTACTACTACTGCTACTCCTATTACTGCTATTAATTTTACCACTACTTCTACTACTACTACTACTTCTATTACTGCTATTAATTTTACCACTACTTCTACTGCTACTACTACTACTACTACTACTACTACTACTACTACTACTACTACTACTACTACTACTACTACTACTACTACTACTACTACTACTACTGCTGCTGCTGCTGCTGCTACTACTACTACTACTACTACTACTACTACTGCTATTGCTACTACTACTACAACTACCATCACTGCTACTACTGCAACAACTACAACTACTACTTATTCGACGAAGACGACCACGACAACGAAGAAGAAGACAGTTACAACAACTTATAGAACTATTTCTTCTGTTACTTACGTCGCCGATGCAACTCTCTATCCAATCTCTACTGATACTGTAATATATTGCTATCTCTATAGCGCCAAAACTCTACTTTTATCCATGATGTCTGAACATCAGACTTTAAAGCTAGCGTAGCAAAACCAATATTCCATATATAAAGTTATGTATGTAAAGGATGGCACACACTACTGATGCCTTAGCTAAGAACATTTTATCGTGGGGAAATGTTAGCATAGTCGTTCCTTGATAGATGAGCTTTGCTCGTTATTCACTGGCAAAAAGCCAATAGCTAAAGCAGGGATTCTCTGAGACTGGGGGGGAGGGAGGGAGGCAGGCAGAGAGAGCGAGAGAAAGAAGGAGAGAAAGTTACAATAATTATAAATTATGTCAACGAAAAGATCTAATCTGGTTGTCACTGAATCTAAGTCAGAGGAAGGGATGTTATGGTAGAGAGAAAAGCGGTGACGGCACCACGAGACACTAACGAGAGAGAGAGAGACCCAAGATTGGCTCGGCTCCATCGCCTAGGAATCGCGCAACTCACGAAATCAATTACGACTATTCTGACAAATTACATTTCCATGGTGAGAAAACCACGTCAAGGGAAGGAAAGACAGCACAAAAATCTTCTACCCCGCTCTGGACGTGGCATCGATTCCACACATTTGTAAGTTCGCAGTGTGTGTGTGTGTGTGCAGTTTTTTATACGTTAGCAGTGTGTGTGTGGTTTTTGTAAGTTAGCAGTGTGTATGTGTGTAGTTTTTGTAAGCTAGCACAGTGTGTAGTTTTTGAAAGTTAGCAGTGTGAGTGTGTGTGTAGTTTTTGTAAGTTAGCAGTGTGAGTGTGTGTGTAGTTTTTGTAAGTTAACACAGTCTGTAGTTTTTGTAAGTTAGCAGTGTGTGTATGTGTGTAGTTTTTGTAAGTTCGCACAGTCTATAGTTTTTGTAAATTAGCACATTCTGTAGCTTTTGTAAGTTAGCAGTGTGAGTGTGTGGTTTTGTAAGTTAGTTGTGTGTGTGGGTGTAATTTTTGTAAGTTAGCAGTGTGTGTATAGATTTTGTAAGTTAGCAGTGTGTGTGTTTGTAGTTTTTGTAAATTTGTAGTGTGTGTGTGTGTGTGTGTAGTTTTTGTAAGTTAGCAGTGTGTGTATAGATTTTGTAAGTTAGCAGTGTGCGTGTTTGTAGTTTTTGTAAATTAGAAGTGTGTGTGTGTGTGTGTAGTTTTTGTAAGTTAGCAGTGTATGTAGAGTTTTTGTAAGTTAACAGTTTGAGTGTAGATTTTGCAAGTTAGCAGTGTGTGCGTGTGTGTGTGTGTAGTTTTTGTAAGTTAGCAGTGTGTTGTGTAGTTTTTGTAAGTTAGCGGTGAGTGTAGTTTTTTTTGTAAGTTAGCAGTGTGTGTGGATGTAGTTTTTGTAAGTTAGCAGTGTGTTGTGTACTTTTTGTAAATTAGTAGTGTGTGTGGGTGTAGTTTTTGTAAGTTAGCAGTGTATATAGAGTTTTTGTAAGTTAACAGTGTGAGTGCAGATTTTGCAAGTTAGCAGTGTGTGCGTGTGTGTGTGTAGTTTTTGTAAGTTAGCAGTGTGTTGTGTAGTTTTTGTAAGTTAGCAGTGTGTTGTGTACTTTTTGTAAATTAGTAGTGTGTGTGGGTGTAGTTTTTGTAAGTTAGCAGCGTGAGTCTAGTTTTTGTAAGTTAGCAGTGTGTGTGTGTTTGTAGTTTTTGTATGTTAGTAGTGAGTGTGTGTAGTTTTTGTAAGTAAGTAGTGTGAGTGTTGTTTTTGTAAGTTAGCACTGTGTGTATGTGTAGTTTTTTGTAAGTTAGCACAGTGTGTAGTTAGGTTGAGAGACGCCAGATTGCTGCCCTGATCTCAAGTCTCAGCGTGGTGGAGTTGTCGGGAATGATTGGGGTAAAAGGAGCGAAAACTGCGAGCTAGACTCCCGGGGTTGCCACTGGGAGATTGATGGTACTGGCTGAAATGTAGGCGCTAGCTTCATTGATTTAATGGGAATAATAGTCGCGCCGAAATTATATATGGGAACTTCTCTGCTAGTAGCAAACGAATGGCTGTTGATTAAACAAAAGTTATAATCAATGAGATTTGATAATGTATATATATATTGCTCAGGGCAATAAGCTTAAAGGCAACTAAATTTCTTAAAAATGCCTTACTACTTATGGTTTTAATTATGTTCATATAATTTTCACACAGCACTTTAAAAACCAACAGGTATCTTCTAAGAGGGGAAGCGTCTAAAGAATTTTGATCTACACAGTTTAAAAATACAAGAATTAATTCACCTAATCTTTTACTTTAAGAATGGTGTCACTCATTTCCGGATTGAAAAAGTACTTCCCTTGTAAAAAAAAGAATAAGAATGACGTCCACTTTGACATATTTTTTTTTAAAATATATATCTCTGTTATTTCGTTTCATTTCTTACACAGATCTATCACGCAACAAATGGTAACTGGATGAGATCACGGGCGACCTCATAAACATTGTTTTTAATTCAGTTTATGTATATATAAAATCAATTTTATCATTTTTTTAATTCAGTTTATTTATATAGAAAATCAATTTTATCATTTTTTTTTAAATGCCCCTTTTAAAATTTTCTCTAGATGCTGATCTAATTCGTCCGTAAAAAAAAAAACAAAAAAAAAACAAAGTGATACAAGATTATTTATTTTTTAAAATATTGCAACATAAACCAATGATTCGATGGAACCAGATGAAGAAACCAAGTTGTAAACATCAGCCAATCCTCCTCCACTAATGTCCTAATTTACCAGGCCCTTGCGTAGACTAAGGCTGGGCGGGGTCCCGTAAAAGTAATCACGGATCTTCCTGACGGAACGGTTCCACGGATCCTCCAATGAGATCATCGGCAGTAATCGTAATCCCTGGTCCTCAGTAAGATGTCAGCGGAAATCAACAAGAAACTGAGAACCGTCTCTGGGAGAGGCATGGAGATAACTTGTTTTGATTCCGGGACTCCGCTGATCTTAGCCTACCGTCAACCCGTGACCTCTCCTCTCTTCACCAGATACGATTC
>JAWDGP010005319.1:0-16486 GCA_033675545.1 Elysia crispata | reverse complement strand
TACTTGTGTCCACATCAGTGTAACTTATTGGATACACGTGTGCACTCTGTGTATAGCTTAAAGTTAAACTTTGTAGACTTGTGTCCACATCAATGTAACTTATTGGATACACGTGTGCACTCTGTGTATAGCTTAAAGTTAAACTTTGTAGACTTGTGTCCACATCAATGTAACTTATTGGATACACGTGTGCACTCTGTGTATAGCTTAAAGTTAAACTGTGTAGACTTGTGTCCACATCAATGTAACTTATTGGATACACGTGTGCACTCTGTGTATAGCTTAAAGTTAAACTGTGTAGACTTGTGTCCACATCAATGTAACTTATTGGATACACGTGTGCACTCTGTGTATAGCTTAAAGAACGCAAAGCGCGTCCCACCACCCGACACTTCATGGCGCCCTTCCTCCCCCTCCACCTACCCCTCCCCCAGGCCCATCAGCCAAAGTTAGAGCCATTTTCCCACCTTCACATAGGAAGCGTTGATATAGTCGGACTGGTTCTTCTTATGGTCCCTCTGGAGCAGAACCCTGGTCGAGTTATCTGGGTTGGGGAAACAAAGGTGGGGATCATTCACTATGGTCAAAGCTTCGATTTCTTCGTAGGTTTTATTCTCTCTCTGTCTAGTCCTCTCAAAAGATATTTTTGAAAAATCTAAGAGTTGTTTAATAGCGATGAACTGATAGTATTGTTTATTCTAGTTGGTTTTATTTCAATTTAATTGTTAGATTTTCAGCTTCATTTTCAATCAGGCATACTTAAGAATCTTACACAATAAGTTGGTTCAGATTAACAAGTTCTTCTATTTATAAATATAATACGGTATATATCTAATATTCCAATCTATCCTCTAAGTATATACATAATACTAATTTCGTGCCCCATTTACTTTTATATGTCACAGATGAGAATAAAAAAAATAAACAGGACGATCTTTTGAGCAATACCAGAAATATCGATTCATATACTAAAAGCCATGCTGGGCATCAAGCAATTTTTGTAATGACTGGGGGATAAGAGACGTAAGTAGAAAACTGGGAAAAATGGCGATTACGGTGCTTTGTGTGTAAATAGTATGTAATTTAAGAAAACACAGACTGAGCTCATCAAAAATTCAAATGGAGAAATGGGAAAACAAAGAGAAAGAAAGAAAGAAATCAAAAGAGAGAGACATGCAGAGAGAGACAGAAACAGGGAAAAAAGAAAGAGAGTCACAGAGAAAGATGCGGGACAAAGGAAGAGAGACATAGAGATGGAAGGAGACAATCACTGTAAAAACTCTGCTCACAAGGAATGATATTCTTGTATCTGTTTTTCTTGACATTCTGTGGGGAAAGTCCAGCGGTCCGTGGCGAGCTAGTGACCATTGGGACAGACTGACAAGACCAAAGACAAGTGAGACCGGTTGTTAGCATAGGAGCAGAGGAATCTAAAAAGAAATACGCTGAAGACCTAAATAATTCCAGTGTTTGAATAGAAATGTAGACTACTGAAAAGACTAACCAGCCCTACATAATCAGAAAATGGTATTGGTTTGATCCATCATAGTCAGTCTTTCTCGAGAACAGCATCATGGTTATTGTCTTTTACAACGTTGTTCTTGCTGTGCATTATAATGACGATGATTATGATTGTTGTGCATTATAATGACGATGATTATGATTCTTGTGCATTATAATGACGATGATTATGATTGTTGTGCATTATAATGACGATGATTATGATTTTTGTGCATTATAATGACGATGATTATGATCGTTGTACATTATAATGACGTTGAGTACGATGGTGATTATCAGAATGCAATTTATATTCATTTTAAGGATAAAAAAGGAGGCAATAGAGAGAGTCAAATAAAAATGACTATTATTGATCAATTTGCAAGAAGACCAAATATGAAGAATGGTGGGTTTGTGGTGCGGAAAAAGATATTGTAAGCATTGAACAGATAATCATGATCTTGAAAAGGTGACTTTTATTACATTAACAACCTGTAAGAAAGGAAAAGTGTGAATGTAAAGAAAGCGGAGAGAAAAATGAAAATGTTTATTAGTATTCTGACAATCAGTATTCTGATAATTACAGTAAACATTTTAGCTCAACAAATTGAGGGTTCTTTTATAAATCATCAATTTCATATATAGATCTTGACCAAAACTTGAAATGTTGAGTACGATTAGGAATTAATCAAAATGAAGATATTTTTTTTAACCTTACCGAGAATTCCTCTAGGAAATGTGAGTCTGTCGCGTGCTGCCTGATGTATGTGTTCAGGGTCTGCACGGGTACTGCTGTCTTAGAAAGGACGCCATCTTGATCATCGTCCACCCTGGCTCCCTCGATGTGTTTCTCTCTCTTCCTCTCCATGTCTTCCTCTCTGTCTTTCTCCATATTTTCCTCTGTGTGTAGCTTCATGTCTTCCACTCGGTCTCCATCCATGTTTTTGCGTTCTAAGAAAAAAGAAAATGTAGAACCAAATGATAAATGTATAATCTGCCAAAATAATGCAAACTTTAGGCTTGAAATTCACATATATCTTTCAAAGAGTAAATATGGTTTCTCAGAGCCCTTACTCGATCTCCATGAAAAATTTTCTGACTCTGAGGGTTTTTACGTTGTTTCCTCGTTATTGTATATCTTGATATAACCATTATAGTAAGCTTTAGTTTTGAGGTTTAAAAAGTTCCAATGACTACTTTGATATTTCGCTTAGTACAAAATTCTTATATATTATTTATGATTTATTTAGGAATACCAATAAATAAAATGTATAAGCTTTCGTCAATTTGAATCAGCAAGGTTTTACTACAATCATTGAGTTGAAAAGCTCACTATATTTACAAATCTGGATAGAATTACGTCATGAATGACTTTGAAAACATCTAAAGTAAAGACTTGCCCAGCTTCTGCTCTGACGTAGAGGCTTGACCATTGTGTGAGTCTGTGGGAACATCTCCAGCCTCGCTGGTTCTGTTCAGCTCATATCTGTCCTGATCCCCGACACTGGCCGCTGCTTCACACAGACTAATGCCGTCCTTCTCCTCGGGCTTTACCTGCGCTTTTCGTCTTTTAAACTCATAGACAAACATAGTGTACTAATGTTTTACCATACAAAGTTTGCTTCAATAATAGTTTGGACTTAACCATTTGTTCAGATAGCAAAAATTATCTTATACACATGAAGGACTGACAGAGGGATAGAGACAGAGAGAGAGAAAGAGAGAGAGGGGGGAGAGAGAGAGAAAGAGAGAGAGACAGAGACAGAGAGACAGAGAGAGAGACAGAGAGAGACAGAGAGAGACAGAGAGACAGAGAGACAGAGAGACAGAGAGAGAGACAGAGAGAGACAGAGAGACAGAGAGACAGAGAGACAGAGAGAGAGACAGAGAGAGACAGAGAGACAGAGAGACAGAGAGAGACAGAGAGAGAGAGACAGAGAGACAGAGAGAGACAGAGAGACAGAGAGAGAGACAGAGAGAGACAGAGAGACAGAGAGAGAGACAGAGAGACAGAGAGAGACAGAGAGAGACAGAGAGACAGAGAGAGAGACAGAGAGAGACAGAGAGACAGAGACAGAGAGACAGAAAGAGAGAGAGAGAGCGCGGACGAAAAAGCGGACAGAAAGAAACACAGGTTGCCCGGGAGACAGGATACGATTAAGAGACATGAAAAGGGGGGGGGGGTAGAAAAGGTACTGCCAAGAGAAATATTCTAACGCCAGGGAAAGTAAGAGCCAAAAGAAAGAAACTTTACATACAGCAAGGAAAATAAAGATTGAAAAGCTGCGGATATTTATTCTGACAAACACGTAAAGAGATACAAGGAACAAAAAAGGAAAATTTAAAAGCATCGAGAGAGAGAGAGAGAGAGAGAGAGAGAGAGAGAGAGAGAGAGAGAGAGAGAGACAGAGACAGACAGACAGACA
Organism: Elysia crispata; assembly: GCA_033675545.1. Taxonomy (NCBI): domain Eukaryota; kingdom Metazoa; phylum Mollusca; class Gastropoda; family Plakobranchidae; genus Elysia; species Elysia crispata. The sequence continues at coordinate 12,560 of JAWDGP010005319.1, read as the reverse complement.
GACAGACTCAGAAACAAACAGACAGACAGAGGTAAGAATGAAATAGAAATATTTCATATATACAGTACAAAGACGAATCTACAGTCAACGAAGTACAAGTCCCTATAAAAAGGCGTTAAATATGCGGATCTAATACATGCAAATGATTAGTTACGAAACAGTTCATCAATTATGTAAAAATCTTCTACAGAATGAATTATAGCCATGTGAGTATAGACAGCCAGTGTATGAAATACAACACCGATTAAATACGTGGATGGCTATTTAAAAGCATCGAGAGTTGCTAGCACATACCAGGCGCGAGAATCTCATTGTAGCGCGCATACCATGAAATACAACCAGTAGTTACGAACTTACCTCCTGAGACACACACCAACAATGATAGCACAGATTATCAGGGCAATAACAACAGCTCCAAGGATTTTTCCCAGCTGCACCGTCGCTGATGAGAGGAAAGAAAGCAGGAAATTACCAAAAAGTAGTAGAGCTGGAGAGGATTTTTTTATCCATGATAGTTCGATACATACGAGGGTTAAATAGTACAATACGCACGGCGGTCAAACACTAGAAGTTTCAGAGTGTAGAGGATGTTTACATCATGGTAAGGCGATTTAATATTGGAGTTTGAAACTGCAGTGCTCAGACAAGATAGCAGGTTTGAACAGTTACAGTATGATACTCACTGGAGGTTAGAAACAAGATAGGTGGCTACTACCCTGATAGTAAAATGCACAGAAAACGATAACAATATTAAAGTACACTGAAAGTTAGAAATCATATTGTCAGAAACGGTCATAATCATCACAGCAGTAAGATACACAGTGAGTTACAGTTTAGTGCAGACAGTCAAGGTAATCAGAAGAGCAATAATAGAATTTCGCTGGATATTAGAAGATTAGATCAGTCAGGTAAAATTAACCAGCATCCCGAAAGTAGGATGTACTGGAGGTTAGAAATTAGAGCAAGCATAGTGGTTAACCGGCATGACAATAGTAGGGTACACTGTCAGTTAAAGTTTAGATATAAGAGCAGTCAGGGAAGGTATCCAGCATTTCAATTGTTGCATATTCCAAAGGTCGGAGACAACACCATGCAGCAAATTAACCCACATTACAACACCAGGATACACTGAAAGTTAGAGATTAGAGCATCAGAGAAGGTAACCATCATTTATCTAAAATAGTAGGATACACAGGAGAACAGATATTAGAGCAGTCAAAAAAGTTAGCCAGTATAATAATGGTAGGATACATTGGAGGCTAGAGATTAGAGCAGTTAGAAAAGTTAACCAGTATAACAATGGTAGGATACACAGGAGGTCAGAGATAAGAGCAGTCAGGGAAGGTAACCAGTATAAAATTGGTAGGATTGTTACACTGCAGGATAGAGCAGTCAGGGAAGGTAACCAGTATAACAATGGTAGGATTGTTACACTGCAGGTTAGAGCAGTCAGGGAAGGTAACCAGTATAACAATGGTAGGATTCACTGTCAGTTAAACGTTTGAGATTAGAGCAGTAGGTGAAGGTAACATCAATTACAATAGTAGGATACACTGAATGTACGAGATTCAAACAGACAGTAACCAGCATCGCGATGGTATATATCTTTGTTTTCTATTTTATTGAATTGTATTTTGCTTAATGCAGACACATCTCACTTTTGAAATCAGTTGCGATCAAAACAAAATTACCCTGATCTTTTCCAGATATTGATCAATAAAACTGCAATTGAAAATCCTTTAACTTCTTGCATCTATGCCCGAAGCAAAAAAGTTCAAATAGAATGAGTTAGAAATTTTTGTATACTACAAAAAAGGTTTAGTTTGAAAACTGAAAAAAATCAACATTTAATTACTGTGTGTGCTAATATGATTGAGGGAACACTTGTCTGTTATTCTTAAAACAAGTTTGAATTTCAATAAATAAAACTGATTTTCATTCAACTCTCACAAAGTAATTTGTAAAATCGAGTCAACTCGAGTTAACTCCTTATGAATATAATAACCAGTTGCTTTGTCCTCTTCTTAAACATCATACCCTTTACAATTCCTTTTATGTTTTTTTTTTTTTAGTTTACCACGCATACTTCACTTCACTCCAATATTTTTCCTTTTCTTCCCATAGATATCAGGTGAAGAAATTCGGTATTATAATATATTCTTGCTACAAGAAGATACTTCCCTCGATGTAAATTACTATTAAATGTTGCAAAACTATAATGTATACTATTGATTAAGTAGACTTTGAACGCAATTTAGATTTTTTACTCTATTATTGTATCAGGTTATGTAACAATTTGTATGTACATGACCTCTTCTTTGTCTTCATAAAAATACCTAATATTATGTATTTTGCTTAAGAAAAATCTATAAATGTTTAATACTGGAAACAGGAAATGAAATTCCTGTTTCAAAATAGAAAAGGACCATGTCTGTAAATATTAGTAAATCAAATACAATATTACATTTCTCAATTTTAAGAACCCATCATGCACTATCTTTTAAGTGTATAAACATTGGCAAATTTATTGGAATGAAATTCCGACAGAGTGTTGTTTATAGTTTCCAAAACATTATTTACTTATAGATGAAGATCTACTTTGGCGGGAATCACACTCCAGAAAGTATAAAAAACAAAAACATCTTCAGTTTTGTACACTAGCCTCCTTTACAAAAGAACCCCCCCAAAACTAGACAAGCACACACAAGTCCCAGTCACGTGATGACACTTGCTATCGTCACACCTGGTGCTGCATTCCTGGCTACAGTTCTCGCCCCATGTTTTGGTCGGGCATTATTTGCGTGTCGATATTGGTGATTGGTAAACTTCATTAATATTATAACTCTCAGTTGTTTGAAACAAATGAAAGAACATAATGGGATGTTTTTGTTTTTTCTTTTGTTTTTTTTTTGTTTGTTTGTTTGTTTTTTTTTTTTTTTTTTTTTTTTGGGGGGGGGGGGGGGGTGGGGGTCCATTATCAAGTCATCATTGAGAAAAAATAAAAAAATCCTTTTGTAGAACTTTATATACGCTTCAGATGTGTTGTTGCTTTTTTGTATTTTCTTGTATTTTGCTCAATATTTGATTAGTGACAGCTTGATCAAAAGATTTGAGAAAGTTCTCTCTGCACTTCATTCACACTAAGATAGGAATTCTATTTGTGCAAGCAAATGCCTTAAGGTCATGGTAGTGTGCTTTAAAAGTTTGATGAGTTTCTACATCTTTCACTTTTCGTAAACAACAAAACTCGAGTATTTTCTGCATCTATGTAATTCAGAGTTACACATCCGAGATAATGTTATAGATGAAAGAGAACTTAACACTCTGCGAACACAAATAAGAGATAACAGCCATCAAGATGTTTATAGTTAATAAACATTTGTATTTGAGACAACAGTTGAGGCTTAATGCGCAAAAGACACAATGCGGACGAGCGGTTTGACTGATGAGGATTTAGTATTATTGCAAAATATTCATAAGGTTACGAATATTTTTTGGCTAATAAATGAAACTCTGTCTTCCTGTTAACTCACCCTGTGTACACAAAGCCTCTTGATAGCCTGGGTCACAGCCCTGGTCACAAGCACCACTGACATGATGACACGAGTTTTGGTCTCCAGCACAGTGGTCACTGCACGTTATCTCACAACCGTCACCATAGGTGCCGTTGAGACATCCTTCGATAAGATAAAAGGCATAAAAATAGAATTATATAAAAAAAGGCGTATTCACTCTTGTTCTAATACCCGTTCACTTCTGATCCTGACCTCTGTCATAGGTAAATTTTTTTTATTATTATTTTACGTTAGGGCACTTTCCTTGGCCTGAAAATCTTTTTTCCTACCTTCAAAGCACAGTGATTGCAAAAAATAGAAATTCATTGTTTCTTATCATCCACGGATTCACTCTCTTTATTATGCTGAATTCAAGAACAGAGCGGTCTGTGGTGGACATCTGTTTCTGAGTTGAAAAGTCATCCAGGCTCTGTATAGTTTTATGATGTTCTGCTTTTTCCTTCGATTATCCACAATTCAATATTTTTTCCAGTCTTTTCTTTCTGTTAATATGACCCAGAAACTTGAACTATCTCTTCGTGATTGTTTTCATCAATGAGATCTTTATTTCAATCTTTTGTCGCACTTCTTCATTGGCCTTCATTTATGACTGGTACAATAGGACTGCCCATAATTGTTCAGGATGTGAAGGTTCTCAATCTTGTGCTCATCGAGATTTTTCTTGCCTTCAGAGTAGGGCTCATCTTGTCGAACGGTCTTAAATCATTGCTATGAATAGGTTTCTTTATTTCAGTATCACATCTTGGATCTGATGGTATCAAGAATCCTAGATGGTTAAACTGATAGGCTTGTCTAACGTTCTCCCCTCTGCAACTGATGTTAAATATGAGTATTTTTTTCCCTTTGTTAGAGCCATGCACTTTGTTTTCTTTGCAATCAGTTTTAATCCTCTGTTGCCGCTCTCTCCTGTCACTGAATCAAGGGTTGATTGAAGTTCATATAATGAAGCCTGCTATAAGTACGGTGTCCCATGCATAATATCTCAGATAGGTTATATTGTTTCTATTAACTTTAATTCCTTCATGGCCGTTGATGTTGCTGAGAATCATTTTACTGTAGATGTTAATTAAATAGAGTGACGCTACAAAACCCTGTATGACTCCTCTGCGTATTGGCTTGAATTCATTGCATTCGAATGCGGTAGCAGTGAATTCAACAGAGATATACACAATAATCAATTTCTGAATAGAATGTGGTCATTCAACTAATTTTGTATTTTCCTTTTCTTTGATGACAAATTAATTAACTATATTTGCAAAAAAATTAGCAGAACTTAAAAATGGACTCCCTGTAGAACAGCAAGGCCGCAAATTTATTGAATACTAGGTGGTAATAAATGTTGAAAAGTATATATATATATATATATATATATATATATATATATATATAAATAAATTGAGATTTAAAAAAGGTTAGCTAATAATTATTATCAGCATTGCCTGGAGTTTAGCTTCACAGAAATGACTGCAGATTCTTTATCTAGACAAAAATCCCTAGTGGCATAGAGCTTATCGTAGTATCATAATACATTTTGTTTTCAAATGTGAAGCCTTCATATGCAATATATCAAACATATTTATATAATAAAAAAAAATCAGTATGGAGAGTTTTGGAGAGTTAGACTTATAGGTTCAGCGAATAATGATGGGGGAAAGTTTTTAAAAAGCGATGAGACAAAAACTTTTGTTTTGAATTCAATCTAGATAGTATTAGGTAGGCGTTGTTGTTTTTAGAAATGTGTTGTTTTTTGTTTTTTTTCCGGACTTGACTTTTCATGTCATTTAATCTATTGTGAATAACACAGAGAGCAGTCCATAAGTTAGGTTTGACCTAGACCTAGTGGGGACGATTTGTTGTTCAAAATGAATGCCACTATAAATCCTATAAATTGGACATTAATACTATGTTGTGGGGTTAAATTTAGATGTAAATCTAATGAACAGACTTTAGGTCTAGATCTTAGCGGAAATGGCGAGGGGTTAGAAGAAGGAGACAGTCATGCACGGAATAGTATATTTAAAATAGACAAAATGTTTTATTTTGAAGTTAAATATAAAGATCTAGATGTAGATAATTTTATATCTAGATATAGATCTAGTAGAGGGGGTAAAATTTTAAAATCGCTTTACTTTCTTTTCAATTTTATTAAGATTAATTGAAAACCCATGTTGAAATAAGATAATCAGCAAAAAATGGACTATGAATGAAGCTCCACGTTAACATTTGAAAGTCTTTTATATCAAGCGAACAAAATAAAATTGTCATGTTCGAACAGCAGGCCAAATTCAAAATTTGAGAGCTTTATTATTTGTTATAGACCATAACAATTATTAGCGTTAAAAAAACTTATTTAAACTTTAAACTGTGCAAAGAGTTAAGAAGTTCAGTTATTTTTCTTTTGTTTCCTACACAAGTGTCATTCGTGATTCTCTTTTACCAGCCTTACCACATAACAGGCGAATAAGGTTTCTTCCGGTAGTTTTTCATTTCATAGTTTTGTCCCTATTTTTGAATAAATAATTGTTTGCTGTGTTAAAATTCCTTTTATTTCAAAATTGAATTGATATTTCTTTTCTCTTAGAATGGAAAACTGTTTATCTTTGTTCGGACATTTTCATTTTCATAATGTTTCTTCTTGCTGTCTGCGCTGAGGGTTGTTCTATTGTGGCTATAAATTATTTCTTCCATTCTACATAATAAGGCTATCACTAATGTTTTGCTTTCTAACAAAATAGAGTTAAAATTATGCTATAGTATTAATGTTAGTTTGGTTTCAGTGATTTCCCTTGAAACGAGCATCACATCCAATAGAGCATTTTCCATGGACATTATGACATAGGCTGTATGGCTCGCCACAGATGGCACTACAGTTCTGGGTACATCTTTTATTCAGACATCTCTTCAAGTCACGATAAAAAGGCAGGTAAAACTGCAAAGTTCTTGCGATTTTTAATGTTGAAGATATGAATCTCTGAGTTATGAACGATTTTCATTTTGTTACATTTCACCAAACTTTGAGATGGGCACATAAACAATTCTTTGTTGAGCAAACTTTTTTCCGTTAATGTTTGGGCATTTAAGATATAGATTAGAAAGAAATAATGCGTTCTTAACGTTTTATTTTTTATGGAAGTTTGTGATTAAAATATTTGCGTGTAAGTATTGTGACTTTCAACAAACTAAACACACTCCTAAATCTTTAAAAATCTATATCTTGACAGGTTCTCAACATAAAGGTTATTTGGTTAATCATACTTTATCTTTGGTCAACATTATTCTTATAATTTGCAAAACGAAACTCAAGTAGTTTTTTGCAGAAATTCCTCATTTTTTAAAGTTGTTTTTGTTTAAGAAATGCACTCTAATTTGTGAAATTTCGTGACACATTTACGGCAGCAATTTTAGTATATGTACAACTTTTAAGTGAATTCCAGAATATTATTAGAGGAAAAAGTCGAAAATTACTCTGATAGGTATATAACTTGACATTTTAAGGCCATAAGAAAAGTTAAACAATGAAAAACATATCTACATAGTTTTGCGAAAAATGTCTTAAGTTATTTTCAAAATTATGTAAACTTGAAGAAAACTAGCAAGAAGTTGACTATTAGTATGCATGGTTAATAATTATTCGCTTGTTATAGTCTCACTATACAAGGTATCTCTCTCTCAAATGTTTTATACAAGGTATATAATCCATTAATATGCTAATCTTACTATGGCTACAGTTATGTCCCCTGAAACCAGGTTCACATCCACTGGAGCAGTTTCCATCAACGTGATGACACAGTTTGTTTGGTCCAGCGCAGTTGATAGTGCAGTTCTGTGAACATCTTACACCATACTTCCCTTTAGGACACGCTGAGGAGAAAATGAAATCTTGTCCACTGAGCACTGTTTAAAATAACTTGTCTCAGATTCACTTTAAACATAACAAATATGAAGCATAAGTATAAACCTAAGTAGCTCAGTTTCATTTTGTCTTTAATGAACCTTTTTTTTTCTTCTCAAGCTTTTTATTTGTCTCTCTCACGCTCTCTAACTCTCTGCTGATGTATCTACATATTTATCTGTCTCTATCTATCTATTTTTTCTACCTTGCAATATTTTTTTCTCTTTTTCTTATCCGACTGCATCTTTGTGTCTCTTTCTACTAGCTCTCTTCTCTCTAGGTCTCTCTACTTTCCCCCTTGCTCTCTCTCTACGTATCTCTTCTTTCTCAACCTCTGTCCCAATATTTTTTCTCTAATACCTCTTTTACGCGCATATATTTGTTTATCCTGCTCACCTTACTTCTTTGTTATTGAGGATTAGAAGACAGATTTTAAAATGCTAATTGAAACTTTGAAGAGAAGATTAAATTTGTTTTTAATCCTTCTTATACCGGGAGAAATGTTGATTTTTTTAGTGTAACTATGCTAGGTAAACCTGGTTATGTAGTATAATATAAAGATTCATGTATTTTAAAAATTTTACCCACTCATAAGACCTCTTGTATTCGAATCTGTAGTCCTTTAAAAAATCTATGGTTAGTCAGCTTGGTCGGACGATCTCTTTTATCGATTGCAAATGTCTTATCAAATGATAGAAATGCTTGGTTTTATTTACATGTTGATTCCTGTCAGTTTGTTTTAAGCTTAAGCTCATAGGCTACATAGCTGTTTTTTTTCAATTATGAAGCCAAGTTTTTGTTTAAGTCTGTTATTTTGAAATACAAAAAATTTTCTCAATTAAGCTGATAAAAAACGTGTTCGGGCATTCGAGTAACATGAACAGTATAAGCAGTACATGTCTTTGACTCTATTATTTTTTTGACAATTTACAAAGATAAGAGCCTGGAGAAAACCTGAACAGATGGAGGGGAGATGGTAAGCCATTATTGTCTTCAGCCCAACGACCACAGCTTTGTCGGAATAATTGATTCATAAACTGAACTTAGTTCTAAGAGGAAGTAAGACGTAGAAAACGACCGCTTTCTTTCTTTGTAAACAACAATAATGCAGTATTTTTATCTAGGCAGGAAAAGAATAAATTTTTACCAACGTGTATGGATGTAGATAAACTAAACTATTTGTGTGTCTTTCACTGTATTGATGGTGTTATTATAATAGCACTTGTCTCTCAGATGGAAGTTCAACTGATAATTTCTCTCACACAAATTCAACAACGAAAAGCAGCCGATGTAACGTATGGGCTTTCTTCTTTTACCTTTCAACTTGAGGGTAATGCTGTAAGGTGGAGATGATAGATCAATTAATTTTATGGTAGTTTCGTCTTTATCTGACTTACTGACGGGGAACGAACTTTTATTATAGTGAATAACGTACAGAGGCCTTTATTTACTTTTGTCCCTTCGCTATTTGGATACTATATTCCTTTATGAAACTTTTTTATGGTTTCATCCTCCTTCAAGTCATTAAATGTTATTTTTCATGTCAATAGACGTCTCACTAGATCTCAGACTTAGAGCCATCAACCTTTATGTATATTCAATACTTCTCTACTGCAACCAAACATGGACTCTCCATGTAGAATCAACCAAGAAACTTGAAGCCTTAGAGATGTGTATATTCAAATGCTTAGCAAGAGTTAACTACGAAGATAGAATGACAAATGAGGAAGTTTTGAGTAGACTTAGTGTTGAGAGAGGACTGATATCTCAAAAAAGAACACACAAGTTGTTCTATTTTGGTCGCATTGCAAGACATGACAGAAAACAGTCCTCACAGATTGTATAGATAGTAGAAGACAAAGGGGCAGACCCAGACGTAAGAGGTACGAAGATATCAAAGAATGGACTGGCGACCAGCTCTACACTAACATCAAACCAGCCCAGGATCGTGTGACTTTGAGAAGCGTGGCAAGTCGACCCCAGAAGGGCCCTCAACAGCCGGAATGACAAGTCATTAATGTTACTTACTTGACTGACAAAATTTCCCTGTGTAACCTGGGTCACATCCCTGTGTACAGGTTCCATCAGTCTGGTTACAAGAGTTGTCCTTCCCACCACATGTTGTGCTACAGGTATCTTCACAGAATCTCCCTGTGTAGCCTGGGTCACATCCCTGTGTACAGGTTCCATCGGTCTGGTTACAAGAGTTGTCCTCCCCACCACATGTAGGGCTACAGGTATCTTCACAGAGTCTCCCTGTGTAGCCTGGGTCACAGCCCTGTGTACAGGTTCCATCGGTCTGGTCACATTTATTGTTATCACCACCGCAGGTGACACTACAGTTATGGGTACATCCGATTCCGTATCTTCCAGTTTCACATTCTGAAGAAAAACAAAAAACGAGGATGTAGAAATGAAAGAAAGAATGGTAGGAACATTCCGATATATATTTTTGTAGACCTCCGAAAAGCCTTAACAGTTTTTTTAACATAAAATTTTTGTGAGGGAACTTAAAATCATGGTATATTCCTAATTTGACTTTCGCGCAATAAAGTACAAAATATCTTTGTGAAAGCTGCTTTTGTCTAAAGACTATTGATTTATAGTATTCGTTAAGTATGATTGGATTTTTATTAATGTAGTATTTTTTTTGTTTGTACACTTTATTCCAATATAAAATCAATTTAAAGTTCCAACTATTTCTAGATGCGGTCAGATTCAACTTAAAATGAATTTTAATATGTGCTGTGCTGAGGACTATTATTTTGTGTGTAATCACCTAATAGATATTCTTTATTGCTTTATGCTGGTATATGAATGCCATCAATTGTGCGAGATTTCTTTCTGTTTAGTAACCAATAGTTAATAATGGACGAACATCCTTTTGTAGCCTGTTGTGTTTTAGAAAGCAACTGAAATTTGAAAAAAGAAATTAGCACGAGTTACATGTGAAGGTTAATCTATAAGTAAATTGGTAATTCGTGCAATCACCATTTTGTTCATAGATTAGGCCATCATCTGATTTTCATATAAAGAAAAGGAGAGCTACTGAAATATTTTTAATAAGAAAAAAAGTGACAAAAATTGAGCCAACGCTAATTATCCACATGAGCTTTCAGCTATCCAGACATATTCCTAAACAATATTGATCTGGGCCTTAAAGAGCACTTCTTACATGAGGGAATTTAATGTTAAAATTGATGGAGTTCGGGAAACGTTTGATTAAATATATTGAAATTCACAATTCCAGCAGATATTTTTGGGAACTTTTATGTGAAGATTCTCAATTTATAGCAGCTAAAAACTGTCATCCATCTTGTAACGTAATGGGCGTAGTTGAACAACACGATATTTGTGGTAACGTTATCATAAACAAATTTCTTCACTTGTTTCTATGAAGAAGAAACCTCCTAACCTTTACTACAGTTTAGTCCAGTGTAGCCAGGGGCACAGCCAGACGGACAACCTCCACTGTGGACAAAACAGCTGGTCTGGTTGACACAGTTACACTCCCGCTCACAACTTAGTCCAAATCGATTCGACGGACAAGCAATCTCTGGGAACGAGAGTTTTAATTTGCTTTACCAAATGTTGAAATAGTTGAAGGAAAGAAATGCTTGTACCATGTTCCTGAAATAAATATTCCATGCATTGTCATAGTGCCGGTCAGTTAATTCTAAAATACAAAGATGCAAAGTCGGAACCTTAGGTATGAAGCCCAAAAAGCTAATGAGGTGGAAACAAAGCAATGATCGCCTTTCATTGCCGACTTGTACCGTTTTGCTTTAAGTTTAATCTTGTGGCCTCAAACTGGGCTGTGCTTCATTATAGTTATGTCCAAAACTTTATTTTTCTTGGTTACATTCGTTTACTGTCTAATCAAGAACTATACTATAATTAAGTAAGGAGAGGTTTTAAAGGCCAAGCATACTTATAGATCACTAGCAATTGCTATAATGATAAGAGTGCAATCCCTTCTTTCAAAAGTCCAATAGAGTTGAGTAAAATAAAACGTATTGTTGTATCCATGTTTTTTTTTCTGAATTTTTTTCCTTTGCAATCTCATCTGCACATTATGGCAAACAATAGAAATGGAAGCACCAGGTCTTTGAATGAGTGTTACACCAAATTGACTTCATTATCATTGTTTGGAGTGTCGACCTACACCAAGGACGAAATGATAAAAACAGAATTATTACAGGTTTGTTATAGACCATTAAAGCCTATAGTAGAACTTCAAATTTCCTACCCTAAAAACAACTTTTTGATTATTTTATATTCTTCGCTCCATTCTGAAGCCATTAAGACATATCATAATAACCGTTGTAAAGTGATATGTCACATCAAGGTCAAAATGTGTCCTCCAACTGTTGAGAAAATCAACAGGAAACACATCTAGCAACGACCTAAGCGACGAAGAGCCTGTGAATCCTTGCGTATAACTTTTAACATTTACATTTTAAAGAGAAGTTTGAAAACTTAATTATTCGCCACTTTTGCATGCATAAATTATTTTACACAGTTTTATTTCAGTTACACATTTTCTTGAAATTGTACTGAGGCATTTTGCACTAAAAAGAATAAAAAATCGTCTTCCTTGATTCTTAAAGATAGTAATTCATCCGCATAAGTCGATGACATTTCTTTTATTTCAGTGGTGTAATACATATTTGAATTCAACCCACTGTTCCGGGGTCAACTGTGTAAAATGTTTCCAAGCGCTAGGAGAAATAATGGCGAACTTCAAGACCTCAAAGAAAATTCTTAGTAATGATACTCAGGTGAAAGAGGAAACACAACAATTAGGATAGGGAGGTGGCGCAGAGGAGAAATAGATAGATCATTGTGCATGTAAAAAGAAAAACAGATTGATAGTAAGAGAGAGAAGATATACAGTGAAAAAGAAACAGAGCGAAACTCTTTGGATTTTTTTTTAAAAAAAGGGAAAAGGAAATAAAAGTGGATCGCGTAAAAATGAGAGGAAATAAAGAAGGCGCCATTCAGACTTTAAGTGATAGAACTGGTAAGAGTGATGCAAGGATAGAAAAACGGAAGCGGTGAGAAATGAAGAAGACATAACTTAATAGAAGGAA
>JAWDGP010005318.1:205000-213020 GCA_033675545.1 Elysia crispata | reverse complement strand
ACGACTTTTCCGTTTATTTTTTTCCCACGTGAGGTGCTGCGTGTACACAACTCGACTGTGAATCTTAATGTTGCATTTCTTGAATTTACTGCGTTTCCGTAAAGTCTCAAATTCGACTTTTAAATTGTGCTGCTGGATCTAATACAATGTGTTGAAGCGACCCTTTCAGCAGGTGCACAGCTGCACATGATGGGGAAGGAGATAAACAGTCCTGATTTCTCAAACAGGAAAAAAAAAGTCTAACTAAGAAATATTCCATCAGGATGATATTTCTTTGTGAAATGAAAATGAGTAGATATAAAAGAAAGGCCAACATTTACAACCTTGAAGATTAAAATATAGACCTTGAAAATCTAAATATTTGCCATGAAATACATGTACTAAATACTAGTACAGTTACCAGCTATTTAAAAAAAAATATGAAAAATTCACATGAAACTTTGATCAATAGTAGCTCTGATTTTTTTTTTTTTTTTGCTTCACGTGCATTTAGTTACTTGTATGCCGTTGTATTCCGTATTTAGACCTAGGAGTAAGCGGAGGAAAGAAGATGCATGATTGTAATGTGTACCGATTTTAACCTCCAAACGCCGACGTCGAGGTAATTAAGTTAGCTTACCTACTGATGTCTGAACGTCATGGCGTCATGGGCAGACTAATGATAAGATTTGCTGTCTACGCTGGAGTGTCACTGCAATTAATTAATAGATCTCATGAGAAAAGAGCGTTTATTTTATCTAGCATCAGAGATGAGGGACTAGATGTGACTGTGTGGAGTCGTCGTGTGTGGCTATCAGTCTGTATCAACCCTCACTGAAATATGGCGTCTTTGGAATGACTCAGGAAAAAAAAAGAGAATACTGTTCTCTGTTTAAGAGCTATCAATACGTAACTATTCGAAAAATAATTTTAGAAAAACCCATATAGAAACAACAACAACAAAAAAGAATGCCTGACCTTTTTAAGGTCCACATTGTTTTTTAAAACACAAAAATTTAACATTGCGCGTCCCACAACTATTGTAAGAAATTGACTGAAACGGGCGCTGCTGTTTACGATAGACCAAAGAGTCAGACCTGTAGAGTACCTGTCGGTCTGATGACAGTCACAGTGCAGAGTACCCTAAGACACCTGCCAGCACTGGCAGAAAACTCTATGTCACATCGACTCGCAGTTGCGTCTACTCGGCCCAATACTGAATAACATTAGCACAGAACACACGGCCGGTCCGAATCATAACAGAGGGCGCCATCGCAAAATGGGGCCACGGCGCCACCAGCATAACTCGTATAGAAAAGGTGAAAACTTAGGAAATAAGCCTTCACGGCTCTGCGTTCCTGATAGTCTTCGATAGTAAACACCGAGGCTTCCTAACGCATCGAGTACTCCTCTAAAGACTAGGACATCAATAAATGACGTATTATGCTCATGATTTTTTTTTAATTTCCAGCAATTAAGATTAGAAAGTGGCACCTTTGGGTTTATATTTTCTCCCTTGAATTTTTTTGCCAAACACAAAGACATAAAGAGGGAGAATAAGTCTGACGTCACCGTTGGGTCTAAACAAACTGAAAACAGAAATTCAGACTTCGCCACTTCTAACCAGTAAATAAGTTTTATTACAATCACAGCCAAAAACGTTCGATAAGAGCCCTAAATCTTTTATGCTGTTTAAAACCTTCGCAGGAGATTGGTCATTCATGCTCTATTAATTTTTTAGAACCGCAAATAAGCGTCTTAACAGGAAAAATGACATCAGACTATACCTCCTTATGAGTATAATTCTGTACTTAGCCAATCTATTCAAAAGTATCCCTAAATGCTCAGTATGAAGCTATAAATTCCCGCCAAGAACGTCAAGCGAGACTTCGCACTGTTTGTATTTACATGATTTATGAGCGATGAGGATAATTATGGATTTTTACAAAATTAGCCAACTGTTCTTATTTCCACCAATTCGTACGCTCAAGTCCATAATAGTTACTACAATATATATATATATATATATATATATATATATATATATATATATACATACACACATATATATATATATATATATATATATATATATATTTTTTTTTTTCCTTTTCCTTTTTTAAAAATGTTCCCCTTTCCTAAGAAGCAAGCTACTGGTTTGAACTTCGAGCTCTTCAGCAGAAGACATACGTCTTGACCGGTGGGGCCACTTCTGCTCAACTTGTGAACGCCCATTTGTACCAATCTTTTATAAACAGAAAAAAAATACACTCTCTTTGCCGAATAGACAAGCTCAGGAGTCATGAAACTTTTTTTTACGTGTCAGCTTCAAAAGACTACAAACACACCTCAACAGGAACGGCTGGACCTTCCAAAGCGCTGGCGCTGGAGCAGGCAAACTAATCGAACCGGTCTGAATTCTCGAACCTCATACCTAATCCATAAAATATTTGTTAGTGACTAGTCACGCGTATCTAAAACTACGCTGAACTTACTGTTTCCCAATTTCTTTCCTGGTGCAGTCGACCGCAGATGTCAGATTAGGTTCGCCCTTGACTGTCTAGTGTCTGCCCTTTACGGTAATCTTCCTTCTTGTCTTTAGGGAAACAAAAGTTAAAAAAATGACCGAGTGAACTTCCGGTATTTCCTTCTCCTAAAGTCTGTCGAGAGAGTTGGGAATTTTACCCATGGGCAAAGGAAAGGATATACTGTATGATATCAATTACTGAATTAGTGATACCCTCTCCCCCAACCACCACCCCTCCTCCATTCCAACACAACCAAAAAAAATAATAATAATGAAATTGACAACAGTGGACCATGCATGCATCGACACTGAGACCTGCTTTAATACAGGCCAAGTCACCGAAGTCAACAAACTTTTGCATGTTAAGGGTTATGGTGATCTATTTCTTTAACTGTTAAACATAGGACAGAATTGTGCTCAAAACGCACTTTCCGTTCCGCACACAGATTCAAATAACAACAACAACAACAACAACAACAACATCAACATTATATTTAAATGTCCTATCTCTGTGAAATAATTCACTTTTACACTAAATTGCAAAGATTTATTTATTTCAGCTACTTGGCCTGTTCCTTGGAAAGCCTTGCTCGCAGTCTATGTAAAAACCATTCCCGGAAAACTTATGATTTTTACTGTTCACTGATATCTCTGACCCCCAGTCAGTATTTATTATCTCGCGGGTACTCGACAGCGACCTAAATCTCTGGAGTTTCAATGACCAGAGAGGGAGTTACACGACCACCTGCCGCCACCTGATATTCAATGCGAGTTATTATTCAGAACTACTTTTTTTTTTTAATAACAACATAGGTCGATAGCTCAGCACACCATTCTTGCTCAGTTTCTGTGAACCCCAGGGAATTTGATCAATGTGTTAGAAAACGTGAAGGTAATATCGGTTTTTATTTATGGGTGATCAACAAAAAAGGAAACACTGGCCGACGTGGCCGTATTTAAACATCTTGGCTGCTACTTCTGAAAAGCAACGCAAAATCGTATTGGGGACGACAGTTTAAAACATCAAAAAGATTTAACCATATCGGGAAA
The DNA here is from genome assembly GCA_033675545.1 of Elysia crispata. Classification (NCBI taxonomy): domain Eukaryota; kingdom Metazoa; phylum Mollusca; class Gastropoda; family Plakobranchidae; genus Elysia; species Elysia crispata. Next base: position 209,464 of record JAWDGP010005318.1, on the reverse strand, counting down.
TAAGTCTAAGTATTAAATCATTTAACACTTTCTTAGAGCTTTTTGTTTCTTACTTGCAATTAGTGCTTAACTAAAACGTTTTATGATCGAGGGCTCCCTATTTTTTGAAGTATTCAGCACTCTTTCTTTTGTAAGCCACTATTTAAGTGCAACATTTGTTGAAAAATGAGCCCATATATCCACAACAACAAAAAACCTCTCGAACAGCATAATTATTTTAGCACCTAGATGCGGCATAGCACCGCTGTTGGAAAAAAGTAATTGATCTTCATGTACCTCAGCGAAGTACAGCCACGATGGTCTCCTCCACAAACATTAAATTTCCCTTATTTGTCTTAAGAAAGTCTCATCAATTTTAGGATAAAAGTGATCAGACGTGAATTCGTGTCTCCACCCGTGTGCACTGCCCCATCGTAATATATCTGCTCTACCTATATATCTCGATCTAAACGCACTTACTTAACGGGAAAAGAAAACAAGCAAAAGCATGAGTTATTTATGAGAAAAAAACCAAAGCTTTGGACAATTCTAAATACAATCGAACAAACCAAGTGCAGCAGTAAAGGAATTGTCCATCCAAGAATTACACACATAGGTAACACTGGATGAGGTGTACTGACACAAAGACCCACAAAATGGTTTCTGCCTTCTTAGGCTTCACATTCAGCTACGCCGTACCTAACCATGCAAAAACAGTAACTGTTTACGTTGTATGGAGGCTAAAGGCAGATGAGATCCACTGCGAAATTCTACATCTAATCTCGCCGAGTGCCGCAGACACGGTGGCAGTCTGATAGAGCCAAGCGAAGGATGAAGAGTTGTGTGCTGCAGCCCGTCGTCTGCTGCTGTCCCCTGCACACAGGGCGGCGCCTCTCTTTACCTGAAGGTCCCAATCTTCTCAACCCCTTCATTATTGGCTGAGCCTGTGACCTTCAGAAGTGACGATTGGCATCCGCCACTAACTTAGATAAAATCGCCACGACTTTCTTCAAGATGCATAATAGTACATATAATGAGAATTATCAAAATTACAAGCTAATTGTTTAAATGTTTAATTATTTACTTATTTTCACTACAAAAACCTGCCGTTGAATTCTTTATCGGTATACGAACCTCTTAGCAAGGTAGGCGTTTTATGCTTTTCTTTTTTCCTCTGGACATGCACTGTCAAATAAAAGACCAAAACTTCCAAAATTTAGAATTAGTGCAAATATTCAATTTGTTCTAAACTGAAACATTTCAGTCTACCAGCAAATTAATTTAGGAATAAAAGTTGCAAAGCCGTGTTGCTTTCTATCAACACAAGACACAGTAAAAAATAAAAGCGGCACAGAGATGAGAGTGGAGGTGAAGTAAGTAAAACACGACACTGAAAAAAACAGTCTGAACCTTGGGGATCTTTTAGCTGGCCACCTGCCTCCCTTCAAAATAGAAGTCCTGATTCTCCACTAGCATTACGGCATGTAATAATCAATCTCAATCTCTCTCTCTCTCTCTCTCTCTCTCTATATATATATATATATATATATATATATATATATATATATATATATACCGAGAATATTCCAAAACTCTTCATATCCCCCGACCCATTAAAGCCGTTACTCTATTATCTACTTACAAAACATCGCTTTTCAATAAGGTCTTTCAGCCGTTGTCCAATGTACTACACAGCGGAGAGAATTTTCTCTCAGTCGGAGAATCAACGAGCCAAACCTCTTTTTAGGTCCCACCCAACTGGGTCGACACTGAGGGGTAGTTACAGGCTTTATGATTGCCTAGGTATTAATGACACCGTCAAAATAATGGTACAGGTAATAACTATAATTGCTGCTCTTGTTATTTTTATGTTACGTGTGACTTCTGTTACGAGACACTACCACTACGGTTACTATTACAACTGCTGTTGCTGCTACCTCTGCTTCTACTGATACCACCAGTATTACATCTATTCCTGCAACGACAACGATTAGAAAAACGATTATTCTTCGCACCGTACCCAAGCGAGTATTTTCCTTTTTTAGTACTATTGTTATACCATTTTGATCCTCTCTTTACAAACCTTTCTTGTTCCTACATCCCAATAAAAAAAAACCTCTCATCTCATTTCGCTTACATGTATTTGTTTTCTTTCTGTGGACATAATGAAATGGACTCCCATAATGAACATCAGTACCCTACGATATTTTCAGGTCAGTATTGGCGGAGAGAGGAAGTGACTAGGTACATTGAAACTGAAAAGGAGAAATAGAGCAACAATCTCTAAACCATAACTATTTGAAATTAATCTTTACGGAGAAATCTCTCTCTCTCTCTCTCTCTCTCTCTCTCTCTCTCTCTCTCTCTCTCTCTCTCTCTCTCTCTCTCTCTCTCTCTCTCTCTCATATTCTCTAGTCATTATCATTCCGTCTACATGTACAATGTATATAAATTTTTCCTCTTCCCCTCCCTCCCTAGCATTCCTCTTTACACCTCTAAACTTGATTGAGTTAACATACACTTATCCAGATTTCTAATAAATCAGAAATAAATAAAGAAAACCCCTCTGTCTTTGATGAAATCGCCTGACTAACCCAACAGGGCGATGGAAAAGGCAAACTTGACAAACGGCTTACTGAACTCGCCCTGGCGGAACCTTGATCTAGATCTAGCCTCCAGACTGGTAATTCACTAATTCTTCAAAGGTAACAACCTTGCACCTCGCAGGTGATAGGAGACTTGTCAGGATCTGGTCCTAACAGGGACTTAACGAGATGAACACCAGTCCAGCTTACAGAGCTACTTTGCATTTCTCTGATGTCATTTTTTACTACAGAGCAACAAGGGTGAGCATGAGCTAAGGGAGTTTCAATATTGAAATCGAGAGGCTAAAGGGAACATGAATATCCGTCTAGCACTGTGACCGATTGACATTATAGCTGGTGCTCAACTGACGTTACATTTTTATTTATTTATTTATTTATTTTTAAATAATTTCCTACACCATCTCGATGACGCTTGCTCGCTTTGCAACACTTTGACTGTTTGATTGATATAACCCGTCCACAAAAATGTAGATGTATTCTCGGCCCTTTTCTTCGAGTGTAACAATGACATGCCAAACTATAATGATAAGATCAAACATGAGGCCCAGACCTCATACATGGTGGTGTGGGGCTCGAACCCTCGCCCAGTAGGACCACTCAGACCCCATGTAATAGTCTACGACCTGGACACGTGTTGTCGCCTCTGATGGCCGTGTTGCTGTTACCCTAGTATTCACCCGATCTCCCGTCCTACTCATTCTCTACTTTTTAAAATTTCTTTAACACTTTTCTCCCCCCTCTCCCCAGGCTTTTTATATCTCCACTTCCTGTCAAAAGTAATATAAGGTATGTATAATGGCAAAACGATTTGAATAAATTAACGAAAATAATAATAAAAAAAAAGCCCAAAACCGTAGAACACGTCGAGTATGAAAAACTACACAGGAAGCATATCAATACCAAGCTATTAGGGTGGTCGCTGATCTTTGCCTTTAAAGCATACATGTGAATTATTCAAAGCCTGGGCAGATTCTATTCATGCGATTGTTTGCGGTGGGTTTTATTGCTGAAAAACTTCTAAAATAGATTCGAATTGTAAAAAAAAAATATTTCATATTAATCTCATAATGTGTGTAAAGGACTTGTTCATATTAAGTTCCATTACTTGTGTGATTTGAGACGCTTTGAGTCGAAAATCTGAAGCTGTTAGGCGCAATCATCTAACTCCTTATTACCCGGCCCTAGTCTGTTTCCTGCTGGGATCTATTATTAGTTCTATTTAGTTAACACTTTCTTTTGCTTTCCTGCTATAATTATAACGAGTCCTGTTCCTAATTCTCCCTAACGTCATAAAAAGCAATAAAATCCTCCACTACAATAGGCGACGACAGATCATGACAAAATGATAATAACTTTTTTTTTTAAATCTTTCCTCTGAGTACCTTTCCCTAGTAGTAGTAGTAGTAGTAGTAGTAGTAGTAGTAGTAGTAGTAGTAGTAGTAGTAGTAGTAGTAGTAGTAGTAGTAGTAGTAGTAGTAGTAGTAGTAGTAGTAGTAGTAGTAGTAGTAGTAGTAGTAGTAGTAGTAGTAGTAGTAGTAGTAGTAGTAGTAGTAGTAGTAGTAGTAGTAGTAGTAGGAGTAGGAGTAGGAGTAGTAGGAGTAGTAGGAGGAGTAGGAGTAGTAGGAGTAGGAGGAGGAGGAGGAGGAGGAGGAGGAGGAGTAGTAGTAGTAGTAGTAGGAGCAGCAGCAGCAGCAGCAGCAGTAGTACTGGCAGAGTTACTAAATTACAATGAGAGTTCACAGTCACTTAGCCATGTTTCCACTTTCACCGTTTTATGATGTATGAATTATCGTAAACCCTCAAGTAGCAGGTAAAACTTGTCTGTGAAGACATTCTTGCAAGATCTAAATTTTAACCGAGCGCCGCTGAAAATCACTAT
>JAWDGP010005318.1:92500-200000 GCA_033675545.1 Elysia crispata | reverse complement strand
GAAGATTCTCCGTCTAGCCCAGACTAGGGGTGGTAAAGTGGGATATGGCTCCACCACCACAGCACACATAAGGGGGTTCAGTTTCGGGGCTCATAATAATCGTAAACCTACATTCTAACCATTTAGCACCTCCATGCTGATCTCTACACCATTGAGCCTTTGCAGGAGTTGTTTTATAATATTTAGTCGTGTAAGAGCTGGCCTGAGATCAATAATTTTGAAAAAAAATAATTAAAAAAAAAAAAGCTATGACTCGCTTCTCTCACAGCACGGCTGTCATCTATATCTAACGTTATACAGCAGCTGTCTTGTCAAGCAACTTCTCGCGATCGTTGTGTTGATACAATGAGTATTTATCGGAACGTTAAGCTTGCTTTGGTGTGTGTCTCTTTGTGTGTATGTCTCTCTCTCTCTCTCTCTCTCTCTCTCTCTCTCTCTCTCTCTCTCTCTCTCTCTCTCTCTCTCTCTCTCTCTCTCTCTCTCTCTCTCTCTCTCTCTCTCTCTCTCTCTCTCTCTCTCTCTCTTTCTTTCTCTCTCTCCTCATTTCTATTTCTTTCTCCCTCTCTCTTTATGTCTGTCTATCCATTCCTCTCTCTCTTTTTGTTTGTCACTCCATTCCTCTTTCTCTTGGTTGATCCATTCCTCCCACTCTCCCACTCTCTCTCTCTCTCTCTCTCTCTCTCTCTCACACACACACACACACACACACACTCAGTATTCCATTATCTCTCGTAAAAACACGTTCTGTCTTCAATACATGTACTTTAAATCTGTCACAGCATCGCCACATCACATAACTCGCCTCCATCGTGGTTAGATCATGACCATGGGTTTGCTCGGGGTTGGCAGCAAGTTTGACATAGACAGAACAGACTGAGTCAATGTATTCTGCAATCCTGAGATTTAAGATATAAATCGTTATCCATGGTGTCTACACATGTGTTTTTCTCTTTTTTTCCGCTATGGAATTAAAAAAAAAAAATCAGAACTTGGAGAAAATACCCGTACTTAGAGTGTTATTATACAAACCAGATTACGTGTGATGAAATTATTCATGTATTTTATTAATTATGGCGAGGGGGGGGGGGGGGGCATTCAATAAGATTTGCCCCATTGTTTGGTTAAGCTGTCTTAACTTGTCCGGTTTTTTTCTTCTTGGAGACAAGGCTTTGAGTCGAGATCTACCAGTCGTGTCATAAAATACCTGTACTTATACCAGCAGTACAGACTGAGTGACACTTGCGGGGAAAAAAGCTCGAGTGATCTGCTAGAGCGCAACGCTTGGGTAACTCCTCTATCTATTTGTCACCTTTGAAAGTTGCAAGTGGTAGAGAGGCTTCCTATAAAAACGTTACTAAGTATTCGCACTCGACTACATATTATGTGTTAGGTCCCCAAAGCACCAAAAGATAAACTCGCATTTCCACAAAAATCACACAGGGACAAATTAAATGGCAACATTGGCAAAGAAAAACTTGAAGATAAAAAAAGTGAGATCATTCTCAGCCTAGTGTTCTTTTCTCTTAATGTTCATCCGCTAGAAACAAAATTAAAAAAAAAATATAAATAAAAAAAGATTTACAAGAACATGCTGCAAGGTCTGTCAGTTTTCAATAGCGGAGCTGGGCCAACCTTGGGAGAATTTTGTTAAAGGAAGCCTGAAAATATTGACACAATCCACTAATATAGTTTTAGCCAAACAGGCAGGGGAGATTCATTTTGCGTTGCTTCAGGCCGCCGACGTTATGTATTTTTAGTAAATGGTCACGTCCTGTCTTTAAAAAATCAAGTCGAGGAACCTCAAGCTGTCTTGATATTGAAGTAAAACAATGTACATGTATTGACTACATGCTCACCTATTCGCATTATTTCCGCTCTAGCCAATGTAGAAGAATGGAAACAATGAATGTTTCAAAGAATGGGCAGGATTTTAGTGAGGAATTTTAGGATACCTCTGATGTAAGCTAAGAGGGATGGGAGAGAGAGAGAGAGAGAGAGAGAGAGAGAGAGAGAGAGGGGGGGGGAGGGGGGGGGAGGGTGCAGACAGACAGAGGGAGTGACAGAGACAAAAATGTCCGATTATGGACAAAAATGAGCTTTAGTAATAGAGTACATGTACATAACAGGGATTGGTCATGATTGACTGGGGAGCTTGCCAGAAGGCATCCTTACACAAAGAAAAATTAAAGTAGTAGAAGAAGAAGACGAAGAAGAAGAAGAAGAAGAAGAAGAAGAAGAAGAAGAAGAAGAAGAAGAAGAAGAAGAAGAAGAAGAAGAAGAAGAAGAAGAAGAAGAAGAAGAAGAAGAGGAGGAGGAGGAGGAGAAGGAGGAGGGGGAGAAGGAGGAAGAAGAGGAAGAGGAGGAAGAGAAAGAAGAAGAAGAAGAAGCACAATAATTTCCCAGTTAATATGCCACACATTTCAATTAACTGTATGTTCGGTCATTTCTCCAGACTGGCCAGCACATAGTCGTCCAACCTTTGATACAGTATCAGCATTACTCCTGATTCCGGAATAACTAACTGGGCCTATCCCAATCACCCTCTATACAAATAACCAACTGACAACTGTGACCATCTAGTAACATCGGAATGTCAAGTTGGGGATCTTTCTCATGGAGAGCGTCTCGTTACACACGCACGAGGAAACATGACCTGACAAAACGGCCCAGTGGTTCCAACAACAGATCAGCCGATGTTTTCCTATACAAAACTATGTGCCAGGCGTTATTTAAAAAAAAAAGGAAAAATCTTACACGCCATGTTTCAATGATACAACAGGAGAACAATTATATAGGCCCTATTTACCACTTCTGTAACACATACTATCTCCTCAGTTTTAACTAATTCATCTATTCAGGCATTAGTTTGGCGTGGAGATTTTCGACGTCCGATAAATTTTTTTTTTCATGTGAAAACAAGGATATTCCACCTATTTGGAAAACCACCCTCAGGTTCTGCAGTTTCATGATAGGAACCATATTGCCCCCTTTTGGTACAGTCATGTAGCAAGGGAGTGTGATTGCTTCTTTTTAATCCCATAGCAGCTGCTATGCACTAACCATAGAGACTTAAAAAGTTTTTCCCATTCACACTCGTCGCACACATGAACTACACAGCATCAAGCTTCGATTGTCACGCCTCAAAATGAGAGGATTTCTCACGCTCAGTTTGAATGTTAACGCTCCGATTGGAAGTCGAGTGTACTATCATTTATTTTGTATCCTCAAACGATACATAAAATGACTGGAGCCAAGGCCCTCTGTATACATGTAGTTAGCAGGCCTGGAAGCTGGTGATAAGCTGTTTCGTGACGTCACACTACCAGGCCTAGAATGAAACTTGCCGAACTAAGTATTTTTTTTTAAGTTCGAGTGTTTGAGGAATCTCAAATACCGTTTGAGGGTGACATTTATGTCCAATTTAACGAAAAAGTGTTGAAAGAAAACCGAACTATAGAGATGGCCTTGCTGGAGCACGTCTACCAGTGAGATACATGACGTAATACCAGGTCAACAGAGGAGCCGCCTCAAACACACAAATTGAAGATTTCTACAAAAGTCGCACACTTCTGCAGAGGTTCATAAACCTATAGAGACTAAGCAAGCAGAACGCCCATCTCCCATCTAGGATCATTACAAGACTGTAATAATTTTCTTTTTTTTTTTCCCGGCATGTGCGTGTTACCTATTCTCGAATAAAAGATGCAAAGGTGTTGTTGAATTCTTTGCCCGCATACCAAACATTTTAACGACAATATTATCGTTACGCTCTCGTTAACTGGCTGACGCTTGCGTTAATTTAACGATGCGTACACAACAGATTTCCGCTAAAGACATGTTCGTTAAGGTTATCGTTTAAAGGACTTTTTAAAGAGAGTTAACGATAGATTCAGGCAAGGCAATCTGTAAAAAGGTGTTATTTTATTTACTTCCTAACATTAACTTAACAATTGATCACAGATATACAACAAACAGATGGAAAATATCTGATTGTAGAGTTCACTGCTGAATTTATTAATATCTCATAACTGTTATTATGAGACTATGTAAAAAGAATCAATTGCTTTCTTAAAAGATGTTTCTGTATAAGTTAAGATTTCAATTGGAAATAAACTTTCTTTGACATCTAAAAGTAGTTCTTGTCTAACCGTAATAGGCTAAAATTCAACATGAATAGGAATAATATTTTGGGATAAATTAATTTTTATCATAATTGCAATGATCTTTCACCATGTTGAATTACCCAAAAGAGTTTTTTTGATGCAGTGTTTTTCTTTTTCTTTTTCTTTTTTTTTCTTTTTAAATCATAAGCAGACAAGACAAGTATGAATAACTACAAGATCATTAATACACTGCGACAAGCTTGAAATAAATGATTATCATTGAAAAACGAAATCGTAAATATTGTTTTGTATCTGTCGTTGTAAAATGTTTTCTATTAGTCGTTATTAACAATATCGTTATAAAGACAGGTTGCTAATTCTATGAATGCGAGAACTCTAAAATGATGTGTATACGGGCTCTTTTTCCCCAACTTTTCTCTGTGCTCAAAAGGCATTTCTCCCGACTACCTCATATTTCATTCTTCACATTGAATTGTCACCAGACCTCTATCGAATCATCACTCTAAATCCTGAAGATTTTATTTTCTCCAAGTCCATCACAGCCTTATTACTTTATTCTGATCTAACGGAACGACCTGAACTTTTCTAGCAATGGATGTGAATTCAAGAAGATGTAGATGTGAGGTTTCAATGTATGCGATGACAAATGGTGGGAGCTGGGTAAGGATAAAATAGTACGAGGCAACAGCTTTGAGAAATTAAAAGAGACTTTAATTTCAAATAAAGCAGAAAAAAAAGACACAGTGTATAAGTTTTGCAGGGACAGAGATTTTGCAGAGTTTATCTCAATCACAATTGTATTAAGTCAATAATACATGAATGTACTGAGGTTGAATGGCAGATATATTTGCTTTTTAATGTAACACTGGCTAAGGCAAAGGTAACATTTATTATGATTAGATTCTACTCAGAGAGCTGGAAAATACATGTAATAGGATGGAAGTCAAAGTGGTAAAGTATCGCCCTAAATTTTTAATCACTGGGTCATAACCAAGAGGCATAGGAGGGGTGGTGGCATCAAGTTTAAACGGAAACCAACATGGACCAAAAAATAAGAATTTAAAGGTAAAAGCAGCCTTTTCACTTTTTCCTTCAGTGACATAAGTCTCACAAAAAAGCTTTAGACACTCTAGTGATGAGTTACACGGTTGTCGCCGTAAAATTTTTTTTTACTATCCTTCCTATGTGCAGCTGGTTTGCTTGATAGATATTTAAATGGCATTACAGACAGTTTATAGGAGTACAAAACATGCAAAATGAAAAATTGTCTTTATAGTATCAACAAACTGTGCAGATCAGATTATTATCAAAACTTATTGGCAGATAAAGGTACATGAAAATGTTTACTCACCATAGTCCTGTATGATGTCCTTGCAGAATGATGTGGCAACGTCAAGGCAGGTTAACCCATCCTTGTTTTTAATGTCCACCCTTGCACCAGCTTTCAATAGTACTGTGACACATGCAGAATTGTCCTCCTTGGCAGCATAATGAAGCGGTGTATTCCTGTGTAAATTGTCCTGCTGGTTCACATCTCCTTATTTTTATACAGGTGAAAAATAAATGTTATTTTTTTAAAGCAGACATAAATTTTAATAGTTTCATGAAGCAATTTAATCACAAGTTTAAATAAATCATAAAAGTTTACTGGGAAGAAAGATTCATGGATTTCTTAAAGATTTTCTCTTAAACATGTCACTCTTCAGCCTTACAAATTTGTTTTCGAAAAATTAAATTATATTCTCATGAATCAAAGAATCAAGTGCTTTGTTGTAAGTTGATGATTATTTGCTTTATTTATCCACTTTTTAAATATTGATTACATCTATGTGTACTACGAATCTTAGTATTTATTACATTGGGTACTTAGATATTAATAAAGACATGTTTTCAAAGAAAGTTTAAAGCCAGTATCTCATAAGAGCTACAATGTTTTTTATGTATGGTGCAGTGCGTGCTCAGATAAATTCTGGTGACCATCTCCCTTCACAATTTATTCCTTATACAACAGAAGTCTTAACACACTTAACTCTAAAGATTAAAATCATTTTTAAACTCATTCACAATTAAATTAAAGCAAATAAAAGTTTTTCTGCTTCACAGTACAGGTAAATTTCAGACAGAAGTGAAACATCTGTTTTTGTCCAGGAGATATGAAGCTTTCAAATCTATTAGACTTACACAGTGCATAACTGTATCATGGTGATTGCAAAATGTCCCTGTCGACATTTTTTTTCTTATTGTTCTGCTTCAATTTTGTTTTGACGAAACATTTTGAAATGACTTAGTTTAATCAAATTTGATCATGAAATCATGTATGCATTATATTTTATATTTAATAACAAAACAAAAAATATTCAGATACAACTAAGTCTATAATAACATAATGGACTGTTAAAATCCTTGACAGGTTCTTTTTCTTCCATGTTTTCGAATTGACAGGTTTAAACATCACACATTATAGACGAACTATCAAATTTAATATTTTTGCTGAAGGGAAAAAAATTCTAATTTCTTTGATAACTTAACACAATTCAAAGTTTCCTGAAAAGTCTCATTTTTAAGTAAATGCAGAGGAAAACTCTCAGGTTTTCTTACACTTATTTTGATTTTAACAAATAGACAAATGAGAAGGGCTTCCAAAAACAATGGAGTACAAGTTTTAAATAGTCTGTGATGAAACATCATCAAAATTATGCATCGTACAAAATGAGGAAAAAATAAAATAGAAAAAAAGAAACAGATACGATTACTAAATCTTGATTTAGTGACCGATACTTCTGCCCATTCAAGTCTGACATAGCTTATCCTCCCTTCTTACTTCCTTTCATCATAACCCTCTTACAATGCTAGCTTTAACTGAAGACTGCAGCATGTTTTGAGAATAAAAATCTCTGCTGTGTGTTTATTTTATGGACTAACCACTTAGTTTCGCTGAAGGTATCAAACAGGAGGCAAAGGATTAAAGTAATCACCTTAAAGGTATTAAAATTGACTCTAAATCAATAGCCCAATTGACTTCAGAAATTAGCTCAAGCTGGACAAAAATAAATAGTTTTTTCAAGATTATCTTGAGTACTTTAATTGCATTTTACAGATTTGCTAGAATGTAAATCTATGGACAGATCAGTAGTGACATGATTTTTACAAAAAAATGACATAGAGGAAAAAAATTTGAAAGTTATCTATACCATCCTTAACTGAGTCAAAAGTTTGATGCATGGCATGAGAAATTGATGTTGTTTAAAATTATATGATCTTTTAATGCAGCCTTACTAAACATGACCTAAAATTTAGTGAACATTACAATTGTAATAAAGCTGCTGTGCTTATACATTGAGCACTTTATCTTTTCTTAAGACATTTGAGCTGAATATGATCAGTATGGATTAGGTCTTTAAACTTCTCAATAGACTCCCCCCCCCCCCCCTTGTAAAATAACATTTAGATCTAGATCTAGATTTATAATTATTTGCTTTTGAATGAAAATCAACTACTACAGTGGACTACACTTGTGTTGAAGTCGGATGAATTGATCTTCGTTTATTTTGATTTAATTTGCTAGAACCTGAACAGCCTCTCTATCTTTCTCTTAAAATAAACGGGTGTTTTGACTTCATTTTTTCTTTCCCAGATCATTATCTGTCTTTTAAAATCATTCGCTGATCGTCAAAGATCTTTTCCCTTACCCGCCAGTGCTAAAGCCTAACAAAGATGAACACAATACCCTTCTGCTTAATTTACTCGTACAATACTGTACATAATTGGGAAGGGATGGTGCGAACAGCACGCAATAGTGATGTACCATTGGTCTAAGCATGTTAGAATATTTTTAGTCCTGTCTACTTGATTGCTCAGAGTTAATCATGCATAGCATAAACCCTTTTTGTAATACATAGATCCTTACATCCCAACTCTGTTGAGATTGTCAGCAGCACACAAGTTTGTCCAATGGCCGATGAGTATTGTGGTTCTAGTCAGTGACTGGAGCCATGCACCATGGCCGCAGCACATGCTCAGTCATAGTTCAATGCACAAGCGCAAACGCATTCACTGAGCCAAATATCGGCAGCTAGATCTAGTCCACTGTCAGAAATTTTGGTGACGGGATAACAGTACAAACTGTACACCCACTTTCATATCAATTGAAGAATGGTGAAAGTGAAGGCATTGCGTGTACTGCAGTTTAGGAGGGGGTGGGCAGAGCACGCAAATCTGTTGGGTGTGTTTGTGTATGTCCAACAAGACTAGCCTTCGGCGATCCTAATTTTCGAAGTCTAAATAAAATTTATGAGTGGCAATGTTACCTCTACTTTCAGTATCAGATGATCAGAAAATGAAAGCAATGATTAAAATGGGTGGTTTTGTAATTTTTTTTTTTTTTGTTAGCTCCACAATGTAACAAACTCTAGATCTACAAATTTAGCTCACAGTACGCATTGCCTTCACTCATATCTTCACAACGATACTGCAACCTGTAAAATTCAGACCCAATAAAATTTCCATCTTTTGAAATAAAAATAAAAAACGAAAACGAAAAAAAAAAAAAAGTATCATCAAGCTCAGTGACACAGGTCACGCGATTTGCTCTTCATGGATGTATGTAAAACACACCTAAGTACGTAAACACAGGTTGTGTTGTTGTCATAAATCCTCCTGCTACACCAGCTTAACCGTAGTCACCTGTATAATTATAGACTTATGTCATGTCATGCCCAATTTCCATTATAAAATTTAGATCTAGATTCTAGCTCTTCTTAGGATTTATCAATCTTTAAAAATTGGCTAGATTTTATCTATAATGCATCTTGACCAGAAAAAAACCAGTTTAGTCCTATAAAATATTTGGCTTATCAAATAAAGTAATAACAGTGATCCTTTATTGGAAATAACAGCGAGGTCTAGGTGTGAAGATAGAGAGAATGAAGCTTTTTGGATGAATGAATAATAAAGTAAACATCTCAACGGCACTAATCTCTTGGATGGTTTCAACTACAATACAAATCCTGATATAATATAATTAATAACAAAAAATGGTCCATATTGATATGCTATATCGCCCAGTTTTATACTTTCGCACAGGTTGATACTCAATGACGGAAAAACATCGTACTCGTCATAGATTTATATTTTCATTATTTCTTTTTCTGTAAAATTGTACATAAGTTCAACCTCAGGCTGTTACAGTTAAAAGTTTCCGTCTGGCATAGAGAGAGGATTTATGGAGGGTCGCATAAACCAAATTATAAGGAACTCCATAAATGTTATTGAAAATTCTCTTCCTTGTTAGCCTAATCATTAATTAATAGTTTTTTTTCCTGTATTCTGCAAAAATGATACTAAAATTACCTTACGACAGTAAACTAAAATCTCATGATAGAGACATGTGATATCCGAGCTATCTCAATATCTGGGCAATATTATTATAAATTAATAGAAACAAATATCAACTATTTCAAATTAACCTTTGAAATGAATCAGAAGCTTAAGTATATCTCTTTCCCCGTTGTGGGATGCTTCATGTATGGGGTTCCATTTCAGAAGACCAATTTTATTTGGGTCAAGCCCAGCCTTGAGTGCCTCTTCAACAGCTTCCTCATCACCATAACGCACAGCTGTGTGCAGTTTTGAATCCATTCCGGCTCAATAAATTCATCTAGATCTTTAGTTAGAACATCCAGCATATCATATGATAAGGCTACGATTTAAAAGAAAGCGAGAAAGAGAGAGTATCTTTGGAACCGAGTAGTTGCACCCTTGGCATGAACATGAACATTTTGTTTTGAAAATTCCCTAACTTTCCATGTGTAACCAAAGACGCCATGTTCCTTCACTTCCGGGTTTTAATGCAAAAGGTTAAAAATATAAATCAATGATAGATCTATTTCTGTACAGAAATAAAATCATGAAATGTATTTCATAGGGAAAAAAGAATGGAACTTTATGGTTATCATAGTATAGACTTTAGAAAAATTATACAGAAAAAAATTTTCATCACCAAAGCGACCTACATTGTTTTGTTTGTCTGTATGTTTGTTTTTGTCTTTTGTTTCTTTCGGGAAAGAATCAGCTTTAACCATATTTTTTTACTTTTAATCTCCAACCCAACAGTTTTAAACTATTATTTTTATTCCTAAATAAAAATAATATTACATTTTTAAATTGAAGGTTTCTGTAATTATTTTCTCAATAGATATTAGAAAATAAAATTAAATCAGTTTAGAAAAAAACAAACTAATTTTGTCTCTAGGGTGTGAGAGTAGACATGTTTGGTTGTTATGACCAACAATGGCCGTAGTTTCATGTAAATAATATTTGTTCATATGCTCAACATGGAAACTTGAAAAATGTTCGGTTGTGTATCATCTAAAACTATTTTCATTTAAATTAGGATAGAATTCATTATTTGTATTTTATTACACCTATGTTAATATAAAACGTTTGAACTGTTTAGGGACAATTTCAGATGCCAATTTGATTAGTTCTTACTGTAGGCACCGGTATACAAACTGCTTGAAGAATTACAGCGGATTAGGAGAGGATCAGACGATAATCCCCAATCGAAACCTTATGCCTGGATATTCCAATTTTCAATAATGTTTCTGCACTCATTTAGATCCATACCTCTGTAAACAGGAGTCAAAACTGAGAAAGACCAGCCATCCTGTTTGTTTTCCATTTCCACTGTAATCATTAGTATACTGAAAGATCAAGATTCGTTTGAAAAAAAAAGATTGCTGTTTCAAGATGATGAAGGCATATTTGAAAGGAGCAGATGGAACATTGTTCCCCTTGCTCCCTAAAGTAACAACAATTGGAAGAGAGAATTGTGATTTTACTATCCAGGTAGGTTTGAGTTGATTCTCGACATGTCATTCAAAAAAAAAAAAAAAAAAAAAAAATAGGCCTGCTAACACTTGTTTATGTGCATCATATTTCTTACTCAGAACAAGAGAGTGATATATCTCAATTGCAGCTGCATGTATTGTATTCTGCTTGAGAGAGAAAAATTATGCCGCATTCTATAAACCTGTTGTATATACTAATACTTGGGAGAAGACATTATTTCACATTGGCATAACAACAAGAAGCATATAGATAGTAAATATATTTGTGAGATATCATCTAGATTCTCAAACATCCTCATCCACCTAAAATGAAAAATAAGTGTGCTGGATTGAGGCAATGAAATGCTGTATCAGTGCGCCCGAGTGACATGCTGATTCGGATAAATGATCCTGTTATAGAGTATGGAGGCACCTTGGTTAATTCAAATTTTTGCAATGTGCATTGAGAACTACAATGGATTTAGAGCAATACAAAACTCTTCATTCATCAGTTTTCATTTGCTGGATATCTTTAAAATTGCTCTGCAATGAAAGTTTATAATCATTTAAAAGGTCTTTCTCTGATTTTCCTCTGTTTTTCATTCTCTTTCAGCTTCCAGGTGTGGATTACCAGCATTGTGTGGTGGAGTACAGTGAGCCAGAAGACTGTTTTGTTATCCAAGACTTGAATACAGCTCAAGGAACCTATGTTAACGAAGTGCGGGTCCAAAACGCTGCTGTAAGGCTTGCACCAGGAGATCAGATCAGATTTGGCTACAATGGTCAACCTTTTGAGCTCCAGGTTGACAATCAGACACAGGTAAATCATAAGTCGGCACATGATGAACCAAAAGTTATAAAAAAAAAACTTCTCGTACCAGTTTGGCAAATTTCACTCCTGACACTATATCAAAAGAACCAATTACAACTTAATATTTAAGTTATCAGATTTACATTGTTGCATTATACAAGGGAATATATTACTATATATATATAGTTTTTATTATTATGATGATGATGATGATGATGATGGTTATTATTATTATTGTTAATAACTTGCCTACAACTTGCTATTTTGTTGATCATGTAACGCAGTTCAGTCTCAGATGAACATTGTTTTCTTCCCACGTTTTTTGCCTTTCAAAATTAATAATTAGTGCAGTCGGTAATGAGAGGGAAAGTAAAAATGTATAAGAGTAGTTTAGATTGATATTCAAAGAGTTTTGTGTGACATTATACATTGCAAAAGATTGTTGTGACACAAACTGACAGCTTTTGCTTTTCTTCCATTTAGATTTTTTGTGGCTTTTTTTTTCATGGCAACATATAGGTCACTGCTGAAGCTCTTGTGTTTGCAATGTTCTAGTATGTTATATAAAGTCTCTCTCGTGTGTATGTGTTTTTATTTGTCTCAATATGAAGTCAGAGAATAACCCTGATTTGTTTCTATTGTACTTGGAATCAGAATGTAGATACTACAAGTAGTAATCACAAGTTGAAATTGAAGAGTTAATTTAAAAAGTGTTAATAGGCTGTAAATGTTTCTATTTCTCTACAATAAAAGTTTCGATCAAAATTCACAAACAAAGTTCTGCTGCCTGGAAAGGTATGTTAGCTTATGTTTCACAGTGCCAATGCAGTGGGGTGTCAGTAGAGAGAGTGACACTTGCACAGGAAAACAAACTTTATTGCTTTGAAATGAAATTCTAAACTTGCCTTAAAATAATTGAACATTTGCTTGTTATTTAAATTCTTTACTTTTTGTGAGCAATTATGTTGTTTGTGTTTCTGAGTTACAAAGAAATAAATGATATTGTATATCAAGGAAGAAAAAAATGTATATACCCTTCGTGGTAAGATTGTTTTTTTTTGCTAGACATCTGTTGTTCTATGACTCCATAGTAGTACCCTAGTGTGACACACACACACATTGAACATTCTAGATCACCAACAAAATTTGTTGCAGTAGCATCCCACTCTTATTTTAAATTTCTTTTTAGTAGATTCAGATGAATTAGAATTTCTAAAAGCTGTCTGTTTTTTAAATAAGCTTTAAAATTTCCCAGAAGGTAGGCGTTGCCCAGTTTCAATCACCTGTTAGAAAATATCCAAATATTTCGATTTTCTTTTTCTTTTTTAATTATCAGAAAGCACAATTTGTAAGTACTGTATTAAGAGCGTTTTTGAAAGTCAAGTAACTGTCAGAGTTTTTAGAGAGTTTTCATTATGATATTCTGTATTACCTTTTTGTCTTTTTTTTTATCTTCCTCACCCATTCTCTTTTTTCCTCCTATCTCCTCAACCTTTTTCTTTGTTTCCTTAATCACTAAAAGTAGGGGATCTTTTTTTTATTATTATTATTTCTTCAAGGTTATAATCACATTGTAAAATTTTGTTTAATAATACTAGTGAGAAATCCATTGTACTTTTTCTTATGCTTGTTTTTCTTTCTTTTTTTTTTCTTTAATTTCTTTTATTAAAACATTCATCTTGGTCATCCTAAAGGTGAATGTACATTTTTCCTCATTTAAATTTTTTTTTTTTTGCTTGGTAAGCTTACAAGTATTGTATTAAAAGCTAATTAACTGTTCAGATTGATTCATCTAATGCCAAGTTGGTATATTCCAATGGTTTACAGAGTGTATTTTCACCTCATGTAATATTTACTTTCAGGTTAAAATAAAAAGACTTATTGCAAGAATATATTCAGTATGTACAAGAAAATACGCTTCGACTGTATTTTATTGTGTGATAAAACTTTAAAAAAAATAATTGCTGCCACAATTTTATAATTTGAAGGGAAACAAAGTACATGATTGCTACTTAATCTTTCCCGCGTTTTATTCTATTTTGATACTTAGTACTCCTTTTCTTTTTTTTCCATTGGTGTATGTCTACAAGTTTTTACTGTTTTTATTTTTTTAATTTTGATCTGAAGCACATGCTATCTCACATACACAAAGTACACAGACCAATTTGATATCACTGAATACAATTACAATCGTCATCTTGTAGAATTTTTTGGCAAATCTCATATAGATATTCTTTCGTTTTCTTCTATTATTTTATTCTAATGGGTGGTGTTTGTTTATTTTTTTGCGGTTCATTTCACACTCTGCCACTCTATCACTATAGCGTCTCTTTGGTATCAGTATTGCTCATGGTTCACTGGCCCATGTTTCTCTCAGCATTCACCCCTAGTTGCTGTTTTGTGAAGAAAGCTAAAATGACATCTTCTTTGCAGTTTTTATTATCCACTTAAACTTGCAGACCCTAAATTTTGATCAAAGCTTTTTTAAACGAAATATTTTGTTATTTTGAGCAATGAAAATTCATTTTAATTTCTTTTAGAAAAAAAAAAGATATTAGTGGGCTGATAATATTGCGAAGGAACTTTTTCCTTCTCTTCTTTTGACTTGCATGCTTGAATTTGTGTAGCTGCTTTGTTTGACTGAGCTATTTTACCTGTCAAGAAAACTTTCAGATAGTTTTAACATAAATCTGCAAATCAACAGATAGAAAAACAATTACAGTGAATGATCACATTTGTCAAAGAAGCTTAATTTTAGTTTTAAAATTGCTGCACTTTTTGCCATCTTAAGCAGCATAAATCTATTTACAAGGAATGATATTCTTTATTTCCAGATTGCCACAGCTCAGGTGACACAGAGACCTATTTGGGTTCAGCAACAACAGCAACATGAGCAGCAACAGTCGCAGCAACAGAACCCTTATGGAATCCTCTACTCATCATCTTCATCACAGTATGGTCTTCCTCACATATCATATGCTGCTTCTCCTGCTCAGCAAGCTCCCACCACTTGGGCTCACAGTGTTACCTCACAGCCCCCACCACCTCTACCCCGTCCACCTTTGAGGTCAAGGCCCCTTAGTGCAGGTGCAGTTGGTGGTGCAAGGAGAGCTGTGCAGACACTTCCACCTAGTGGTGCGGGAATAGCTGTTGGGCCCTGCAGATCTAGTGAGTCTCGAAAAAGTTCTTTGTGTGTGGAAGAGTTTATTAAATCATCATTTTAGCTTCTCGATAGTTTGTTAGGATTGATTGATGAATTAGAAAGGCCCAAGCTCTTCTTGTAGTGGATGAGGTATGTCAGACAATCAGCAATCAATTAATTCTTTTCCATATACAGCAGAGATAGTATGTAAACTTAACTTTGGAAAGCTCATATTCCCTTTCATGTGTGTAATAGAAGGCTCTTTGCTGAACAACTTCATTCCCTAGATAATAGCAATGTGCAAACCTAGAATCTGACACTTGAATCTTGACTTTTCAAGTACCAGATGACTGCAAGCTGAGGGTACATTATATGACCAGATGTGTTTCTTAAAATTATATTAAAATGAAAAGTGATAGTTAAAATATAAAGATAAAGTTCTTGTGATGCCAATAAAGAGATTTTCAAACCTAGTTGTCAGTAACAATTTAAATAGTTAATGACTACAAGTTGAGGCTACTTAATATAACTAGCTCTGAAATTTTTGAGATACCAGAAACAAAAAGGTTTTTAAAACCAGATGGTGACAATTTGAATTTCCTTTTACAGATGGCTCTACTCTTTTTTTTTTTTTTACTCAATGTGAACTACTGATACTGGTACACTAATAGGTTTTCAATTACCATAAGTATAAAATATAAAGCATGAAAAGGAGTTGACTAGCTGTGTTACTAAGAAATGTTTTTTTTTATTTGTGGCACAAGTTTTCTTGTTTTTTTTTAGTTTGATTTTTTTCTAATCCTTCACTACCTGCCCTTTTTTCCAGTACAATGGTATTTATTCATGTTGGATAAAAGTTGCTGCTCTTTAGGTTTCCAATTTTCTACCAGCCTCTCCCAGTAACCTCATTAGTTCATGAGATAAACTCACCATTACGGTGGGCTGAATAAGGCGAATTTCTCTTACAATCAAAGAAATATTTTATCACAAGCGCTGTACCATTGGAAACAAAAATAATACGGTGCAGTAAAGTTGTGCTAAAACACAAAAAAAAAAATGAAAAAATTAAGGGAAGCTCTATTTCTCAAATTCAAAAATATTTTGTTTTGTGCCTTCTATATTATGTAGTATACTTTGTAAGCCCATGTTAAGAGGCGAAAATCAGTTGCATCACAGCCAGTGCGTGAAGCCATTTTTGGTTGCATGGCAGATCAGCAGTTAAAAAAAAATTGAAAACACTGCATACTTTGAAATATTGGGAACAGAGGTATGAAAATGCAAAAAAAAAATGCAAAAAATTACAATATTTGAGTTTTACATGTGATGAACAAATATAACTGCCATCCAAGACTTTGACATTTGTTTTCTCATTGTACTGGTCAGTTTTTACTTGTTTTATTTATCATTGTTATTTTCTTTTTTTAACCAGCAGTGGTTGGAGGTTGGGTCAATGCACCTTTAACAAGGACTTCATCTATACCAGATATTCAAGAAAAGGTATTGTGTAGCAATATATACGGAATAAATTTTCTGTTCTAACTGTTGCTACTTATTCCCCCACCCCCCTACCATTTTCCCCACTCTCTGATCTTTTTCTTAAGATTCTGAAGTCATTTATTCTGTTTCCAATAAACAGATGAATTTCAAAGAGGGCTCATTCACCTTATATTTCAGATTGTGATTGAATATAACACAGTAAAAAAAAAACTTTTTCATAGTTCATCACAACTAATATGCGTTGTGTTCTTCAAAAGCAGATATTGTTTTGATGGCTAATTTGGATAATTTTGATCTTATCTTGCAACAACAATTATAAACAAAAATCTAAATGTTTAAAAGTTCATGTTTCATTCATTTATGACTCAGTTATGTTGGTGAAAATTTCCACAGGATCAACAGCTGATGAGGCTCAATGAGGAAGTGGCACGGTTACGCACCTTTGAGTTTGATTCAGTTCGCAAAGACACTCTCATTCAGCAACTACAGCAACAAATTGGAGATATGCAGGTGTGTGATTTTGGTGGTGTCATGATGATGCTACATTCTGTCTTAGCTAGTGCTCCCTGATCAGCTCTCTTGTGTGTGGAAGATCATTTCATGTCCTAATTAGATGCTACAAAAGGAAAACTATTATAGACTATTTCTATTGAATATCAAATAAGGCCTTCCTAGATTGTGTAGGTTGGGCCCTATCATTATTAGGGGTCTAACTTATGAAGCAGTATTTTAGGCCTTGACATTTTTTTAGCTTAAAACAAAGAAAATTTTGTTTGGTGGTCCTCAAAAATCTGATGTTCATAAATTTACAGAATGCAAAGAAGAAATTCTGAAATGCTGTGTTGATTTGTCCATATGCTAGGTACTTGAATGTTTTAAAAAACATAGAAATTGACTTTGTTGCATAAGGTGCCATTGCAGAATTTTTTTTTTGTTTAATGTGTATGTTATATTGTTAGGCTTTAAGTTATTCTAGGGGTGCTGTTTTTCATAATTGACTTTTATCTTTAATGAATCATTTATGTTTCACATTTGTATTAATATTATTCTATGGTAATTTTTTTAATATTATGACTTAATGTTTGTCCTTTTTTTACTCAGAATAAGATTGGCACAGAACCATCGCTGATAATGGGAGGAAACAGGGGAGGAGATTTGGACACATCTGCTCGTCTCTTGCATTTAGAGACAGAAGTCTCTGCCAAAAAGGGGGAGATAAAGAATTTGAAAGAACAGGCATGGCATTAAACCTGTTTCATCTGGTTTATCTATAGATGAGGCAAAAGGAATATTTTATGGAAACAATAATACATCAGCCTTTACCTGTAGAAATGTGTGTTTTGAAAGTAATTGTTAAAACTGTTCCTAAAACCAGTTTTAGTAGTAAATTTATTAGAGAAAAATTATTTTGGTCGTTGCTTATATTGTATAGGTCTTCAAAATTGTATTTTTTTGTTATGAAAATGTGTAAGAATGAATACCCACTTTTTTGAAGTTACAGCAAGTTAATCACAAGTACATTGTACAGAGATATTAAAAAATATTTTACATGTATCTAAATGTTTTTCAAAACTTTTTATTAATGTTCATTTGATTCGTTAGAAAATTCTGAAAGAAAACTAAATGTCTCATCACAGGACAAAAGTGTGATATTTCTGTTCACTTTTTTAGCTTCTAAAGATGCAGCAGGACAGATCCAGCAGTCCGCAGCTCTTAAGGCAGGAGCTGGGAGAGCGTGTCAAGGAGGTGACACAACTGCGTACTGAGTTAGAACGGGTCAAGAAAGATAAAGGTATCACAGCTGGCTTGGTGACACAGATGCAGCGCGACATGTCACAAAAGGTAAGATCAACACTGTGCCTCTGAATGCAGCTAAATGAAACATCTTTTTTTCTTTAAAGCTTTATAATCTCTTTCCTGCCCTTGTTATGTATTTATTTTCCAAGTGTCTTTGATGTGTATGTAGTTATTTTTTCCCTGTTGTATCAAAATTGAGAGCATCCAAACCAAACCTATTTTTTCCTTTCAAGTTCCAGTAGATGTTTTATACCCTTACTTTAGTCTCATCTGACCTTTTTCTTTTTTGTAAAGAACTTTGTTTTATTTCTTTAAATAAAGTTTCTAAAATCATCAAAAGGTGATGTCATCAACTAAGTTATTGTCAATTAATATAGATGAACTAGGATTTTCTTATTTCATATATAAACTTGTGTTGCTTATTTAATATTATGCTTAAAGCATTTTTTTAAATTTCTTTGAGCATGTCATTATTTTTTTTTTTTTGCACTATCTGCATAATTCATGTTAGGTTATTACATATTAGTTTACCCCTATTGCATCACATGAAGGGATAAATAAGTATAAATTTTGTCTTTATTATTATTTTCTTGGGTTTTTTGTAAAGTTATTGTTTGCAATGAAATGCTACGCAAATTTTGCATTAGATCTTGATAATATACACCTCTCTCTCAGTCCAAAGAGACATCAGAGGTTGATGAGGAAGATGCTGTGAGTGTAATGTACATGTATTCTTCTCAATGTACAATGTATTATCCTTATATTTATGATTTTAAGCATATATATTCACACACTTTTATATCTACACACATTTTGCAATAAATCTTGAAACCAGTCTTTATA
The DNA here is from genome assembly GCA_033675545.1 of Elysia crispata. Lineage (NCBI taxonomy): Eukaryota > Metazoa > Mollusca > Gastropoda > Plakobranchidae > Elysia > Elysia crispata. The sequence continues at coordinate 180,959 of JAWDGP010005318.1, read as the reverse complement.
AATTTGACAGGTGCAAATGTTTACAGATGATCACTAATACTTAAAACATGCTGAAACAAGCAAGATAGTTTGAGCAAATAGTATTTGCATATACCCCTATAACTTTATTTTTAAAAAAAAGCAACAGGTTTTATCAATTTCATAAACATTCCCCTTTTTTAAACATGGTTAAATAAAAATTTCATTATTTTATAGCAAGAAATATGAACAGTCTCAAAAGTATAAGTATGCAATATCCAATAAATTCAGACTTGACTGACAGATGTTTAAATTATTAAATTCTTGTATAGTTATTGGTAAAAGGAAAGTAGTGAAACAAAATTGCCTCTGTTTTATTCTGCTGTAGCTGTAATTTGTAGAAGGTAATATGAATTATGCATTGGTTTGTACAAAAATATGCTAGGAATAGTCAGTGCTTCTATTCACTCCCAAAACCATGTATTGAACAACATTTTGTATGTCCGCAACTAGCTAAGCTGACATTTTTTTTTTAATTTCTTGGATTTGTGAAATTTTTTTACCTGTTTTGATTTTTATTACTAGAAAGGAGACCATTCACAGTCTTTGTATATCTAAGCCTTGGAATGTTGAATTGGTAGCATCACTTATTGTAATGTTTATGAGATAATAGATTAAGTATCCTTCCTCCATTAATTTAAAGTGTTTTATTTTTCAAAAGAAAGAATGCATATTATGGAAATACTTGTAGCTCTCTCATAGATCAAAATGATTTTTTTATAAATATCAACCAGAGTGCCTCTCAGTTACATCTCTTAATTGTTTTTTTTTTTAATGAAACATGATAAGAAAAATTCACTTGTATATATGGAAATAAAACATTATAGAATTTAGATGGCTTAATATATTATTGTAGGGTGATGCAGTTTAGCAATGCTTAAAAAATCTTTTAAAGGAAGATAATTAAAAACATGAGATGTTACTCATGCCAGTAAAAAGAAGAAATAGCAAGATCAGTAAAATATTTTTTACCTATGTGATAGGAAATTTGTGTGCACATTGAAACAAACATTAGAAGTTTATTTATTGTAAAATTATTTTGCAAATGAGAAAATTTAACATTTTCTAAAACGCAATCATATTAGTCAACTTTTTTTCTATATTAAAATATTTAAAAAATCTCAATTCATACTAAATAATAGCAAAATTGTTTCGAAAATAAAAATCCTTAGAGCTACACAAGTAAGATTTCTTCGTGCTTTAGTTGTTCATTCCCTTGATACGACACACTATTTTTATGTGGAGTATTAAGCTTCAGAAAAAAAACCCTGTAAGTTGAGGAAAGATTGTTGACTAAGAGATTTTGAGACAAGTTCAACAAATTTTTTTAAGCTGGACAAACAAGAAATGGAAGTTTTGTTTTGATTTGGCTTTATACAACTCTGCACAAAAAAAAGTTTTCATTGAAAGAAAGAAAAAGAGCAATTTTAAAATTCGCCTATTAATTATATTTTCAGCTACAAACTTTTATGCCTAGATTTTTCAAATTGGTTTACATCTTTATTTACCACAATAGTCCCTTCAGATTGTACATTGTATATTATTCACCATTTGTTCACACAATAAGTGTGTTGTTTTAACCAACAGAGTGACGACTCTGTTATGCGCTTGTTGTCAACCAAGGTACACAGTATACTTAGAAACATTGCGTCAGTCTAACATAAATGTGGATAGCAGTGGTTACCTCACATTTTTCCCCATTGTTTCATCTTTTATCTATGACAGTTTCATTTCTGTACATGATTTCTGTAGCTGTCTCATAGAATTAGTTTAATTGTGGCTCAAATTTACCTCTCTCTGATACCGAAGACAAAAATAAAAACAAAATTGAAGTTCAGTTCTATATTTCAAAAGCAAAGATCATGACATACTTCTTAGATAAGTTTGAGCCACAACTGAACTCACATTGTTGTAATGCTACATAATTCTCATTTTCAACCAAGTAATTTCTCTTATTTTATTTTAAGCTTTTGTTGAAGCTCTTTGGGCATTATCTTTATAACAAATCTTCACTCTCACAAAATTATTCCTTACCTTCTTATTGTGTTGATCGTTTTGTTTTTTCTGTTCTGTTTAATGAAGTCATGATAACTCTACAAGTCACCTTAAGGGGGAAAGTGGTTGAAAATTTTACCAGACATTGTGACTATTATCATGTCTTTTATAAGTAGTATTGTATTCATAGGGCAAAGAAACAGACAACATTAAGCATTGGCTACTATTTTTTACCATGGCACTTCCTATGAATCAAGTTTTTCAGCTTTGGGATTCACTTGAGGGCAAAGATAACTTGATAGATAAACATCAGGAAACAAGTTAATTGATTGCCTTGATGAAATAAGTTGTTATCTTCCAATTTCTTTTTTAATGAGATCAAAGATAGACGCAGCAAAATTCAGAGTTAACAAACTTTCTTCCTGTCTGATTTAAGGCCAACTTGTCCTGCAAAATAAACTGAAAAGATATTTAGGATCTTTTTAATACATTTTTATAACATTATTTCTATTCTTTTTTTTTTAGAAGAAAATGTTTCAAAGTAAGTATCTATTGCTCATTGTATAAGAAAAGTCCAAATTTACATTTTCTTTTAATTGAAACAATTACACCACACTGCCATTCAGAGAGACCTTATACTCTTTCTGACATGATTTGTTTCTGTTATTTTAAATTTTATCTTCAATTCAAATGTTTTTGCTCTTCTTTTTTTTTTTTAAACAGGAGAATGCTTGGATGTATGTCTAGTTTGGTTTTGTTTTATTCCTAAATTAGCAGATTCAACTTGATCTTTGCTTTAGGAATCATTGTAAAAATGTGTTAATGTGCAGTTCAATTGCAAAGTGAAAATTTTATCGTTAGAACTTGAGATATGGCTTACTTTATGGAGCCACTACTTAACAGCCTCACTTTTTAACATTCCTTAAGTGCTATCTTTTAATCTGCTGAGCAATCTTTTCTATCTTCATTTTTATAATCTTTTATCTTATTATTTGTTTCGTTACTTGTGGCTACTTTTACTTTTTTATTATTTTTTGCTATCTTTAATTTAGGATTTTATTTAGAATGGCAACTTAACCTTAAATGTTTGTATATCTGCTCTAATCCAAATTTTACTGAATTTTAACCTTCAGCACATTTTATGAGTATAATCAAGCAAGGTTTAAACTAGGAGTGTAAAACTGCTATTTTTCTAAGCTCAAAACTCATCAGCAATAGCAAATATTTACCAGCATTTATTCATCCTCTGTGCATTATATTTTGTATTCCATAAGTTTCCTGAAAAATATTTAGAAGGGACCTTGTTATCAAAATTGTATGTTTTTATACTGTTTGACTCATGGAAAGACTTACACTTTATTCAGATAAATTCCTTCATGTTGAAATTTTACCTTTTCTATCTTGACCATTTGTTCATGGTGTTATGTTCTCAAGCTCCAATTTTTGACACCTCTAACTTTTTACTTGATGAGCATATATATCTGGCCAATGGCATGTCCTCCGAATTTTTTTCTTGAGAAAAAACCTGACAAGCTTGTTATTTCTGCTGTCATATCAGTCTTCTAAATCGACTGATTTCTTACTGATGTGTCCTTTCCCAGATGGTGTGATGTCTTTTACCCTCTTATGCATATTTATACTGTCCTCCCAGGTTTCAACTTATATTTACATAATGACTTGACTATCAAATCAATAAACTCTATCAAAACACACAAATTTACCCTTCTGAATCAAAATCGAGCATAGCTATTAGTTGATCTTCGAGTTCGTCAAATCATCTTGTTTGATCAGATTGATTGTTCTTGGGTTTTTAGTTTTTGGTTTGGTCTTCATCACTTATCAAATTGTTATGGTATCCCATGGTTTGTATTTTTGTATATTTCAATTTTTATTAATTCAGTTTAGGTTGAAATGTTATGACTAGTCATAATCTTTTTAAATACTTTTTTTTTGTGCTTCTTTTTATTGTTATATCAAATATAGATGGTCATATTTAAGTAAAGTGGTTTGAAAAAAAAAGTTTCCAAATGAAACATATAGAGGAAAAGTAAAGTGCCAAAGTGCTGGTGCGTAAAGTGGAAGTTTAAAGATGTCCTTTTGCCTATTTTTTTTTTAAATAAAACACCAAATACAAGATTTTTCAGTGAGTTAAAGACTGATGATAAGTCAGTTCTTGACTGTTACTGGCTGAAGAAGCTTAATTATTTGAAACAAATTGATATGATTCAGTGGCACATTTTAAATCTATTCTTTAAATAAGATCAAATCTGACAATGTGATTAGAGAAATATTATTTTGAAAAATAATTTTATGGAGCAAAATGAAATACTCTATACATATTTGATTTCTATGGTTGATAAAAATATCTCAAAATATAGTTTGAAGGGATATATAAGGGAGTTGCAAAGGTTTGAACACTGCAGATTCTCCATGTTATTAATTTTACACACAAGATATTTTTAATGAATGCTGGAATACCTGAAAACATAAATTAGGATAAAGTTTTGTGACCTCAAATCAGCATTATCTTATACTTAATTGTGTCTCTCTATTCCTTGTACAGGATTCAACCATCAGCCGACTTACTCGTGAAATTGAAGTTTTGAAGAAAGATATAAGAGAGCGTGATGTTCAGCTCTCTTCTAAGGTAGATATTCTACAATGTTATGAAATTTTCATTGCTGTTTTGTGATTCACATTTCTTGGAGAAACCATTTTAAGAGGCTATTGGACAAAAATTATCAAATCTTAGAAATAAAGTTTTGGCAATCTTTTTTGTTTGTTTTTAATTTATTCACCTTGTTAAAATAGAATGCATCTTTTGAGATTCTTTTGTACTAGAGAGCACTTTCTATATTCAACAATGAATCGAACCAAGCAAGCATCTATCTCACGGCTAGCAAAAATTTACTGTTTTTTATTTCTTGCACTGTCTGCTTATATTTTCTTTAGTGTTAGCTTTATGTAGTTTATATCTGATTTTCTCCTTCTGTTATGCTTTGTTTCCTCAAATTCAACAAAATCTTATTATGAGTGGCTTTTTTGTCTTTAATTTGGATTCAGTTCCTCATCCATTGCATGCTTCAATTCTTAGAGGTGGAGACAAAAATATTCTTTCTTGGATTCCTTTTGGTATATCTCGATGAATGTGTAGCAATGCAACACAATGTGTGGAGTCCAAAGTATTTCTTTCTTTTGTTTTCTGAAATAATAAAAATGAAGGTGATATTAAGCACATATGAATAGAGGTCAATTTTGATGTGAGAGTCATCATAGCTTCATCTCTCTCTGTTGAAGGAAATACCACCATACTTACGCACAGAAGAGACGGTAAGATAATGAATAGCTTCAGCATAGTGCTTATAATCTAGCCTGCTTTCTTCATATCCTACATTTTCTCATCTGGTTCCAAGCTTGGTCCAACATGAATAAAATATCACCTGAGTTCCAATTATCTGGTAGTTGTTTTGAAGGCTTCTATTGAAATTTATAATTTTATAACCAAACTAATACAACACTTAGCTCAGACCACAAACTGGTCAAAACAACTTTTCGACTTTCAAACGTCAACACATGGAGGCAAATAAAACAAAAGCCGATAAATGTCAATGTAAAAAGAAACAGGTCACAACTGAGTTACGACACGGACACTGCAAACAACTATTCGGCACAGTTACGTGAGCTTTTACTTCAGAATGATCAAAACAGCAGCACACAAAAACAGTGGGAATTCGTCAAACAAGCAATAGAGACTACTGTATCAAAAACCATTGAAGAAATACCAAAACAAAAACAATACAGACTGTGGAATAAAGAAGTCAAAGACCTGTCAGAGAAACAAAAAGACTTAAGGATACAAATTCAAAACTGTAAACAGGAAGAAAAGATCAAAGAAGAACTAAAGAAAGAAAGAAATTATGTTTTGCACAACATAAGAAGAAAAAATAGCGAAACCAAAGAAAAACATCTCGACCATTTAATACAAGCAATTGACAACTCTAAAAGCGATGGTGGTATGTTCAAGGCCATAAAAGTGTTGAACAGAAAACAGTTTACAAATCCACAAGTTAATGATAAGGACGGGAAGAAAGTAACAAGCCCAACGGAAATCCAAAACATCATAACGAAACATTTTAAATCTAAATTCAGAGACGAACGTACAGAAGACATTCAGCCATTTAGTTGGCAACCCCGTGCACTTAACAACCCAATCAGTGAAAAAGAAGTTAGACAAAGCATAAAACAGCTAAACAAGGGACGCGCTCCTGGAGAAGATAATATATTTAATGAATACCTTAAGTTCGCACCGGAAATTCTTGACAATCAAATCGCAATGATAATAAATAAGACATTCGAGAATCATGAAGATCTAGACATCAACAATGGAATCCTGGTAGCGCTACCCAAGCCAGGAAAACCAAAAGGACCACCACAAAATCTGCGCCCTGTTACGTTGTTGAACTCTATAAGGAAAGTGCTTTCAACTATCGCTCTAACTAGAATAAGGCCTGCTGTGGAAAACTATATCTCTTGCAGTCAAAGTGGCTTCAGGCCTAACCGTAGTACGTCTGATGTAGTATGGGCCCACAGATGGATCTCAGCCAAGGTTCTCAATTATGCGGACATCGAAATAGACATCACAGGGATAGATATGTCTGCGGCATTTGACACAATTGACAGAAAACAGCTACTGCAATTATTGACAAATCTTGTCACGGAAGACGAAAAGCGAATAATACAATTCCTGCTGAGCAATACAACACTCAACGTCAAAATCAGCGGCGCCAACACTGAAGAACCCTTTCTCACAAACATAGGCACCCCTCAAGAAGACAGCCTAAGTCCAGTACTTTTCATCATCTATCTTGAAGAAGCACTGAAAAATGTGAGATCAACGCTCGACAGCCCATCAAACACAACAGAGGCACATCTTCCTAATGAGATAGCATATGCTGACGACATAGACTTTATTGGCAACAAACCAGTGAAAGGGAAAAATAGAAGAAATACTCAAAGTTCACAAACTCAAAGTCAATGTACAAACGAGCACACCTCAGTAAGAAAACATTCAGAGTAGGAAAACATCAAAGAAATTGGGTTCACTGATTGGCAGTAAAGAAGACATAGAACACAGAAAACACCTCTCAAACCTAGCATTGAACAAGATGGAACAGATATGGCACAAAGCTGACAAAACCAAGCAGCGCACAAGAATTAAGCTATATAACACCTTAGTGAGGTCAGTTCTGTTATTACATGTATTGCGGCACATGGCACTGACCAAAACAGACGAAGAAAAGTTGGACTCTTTCCATCGAAAGCTTGGCAGGGTTCTGGGAATTCGATTATCAACAAAAATTTCAAATTATTATTATCGACAATGCCAATTATCAGGGTAGGCCTACTACTACTACTACTAATGACTACTACTACTACGATCTACAAGATACTACTAAATCGGAGCATCTCTCTCACATGCTACTGCTACTACTACTACTACCTAGCGGAAGGCCTTACTACTACTACTACTAATAATACTACTACTACTACTACTACTACTACTACTACTACTACTACTACTACTACTACTACTACTACTACTACTACTACTACTACTACTACTACCACTACCACTACCACTACCACTACCACTAATACTACTACTACTACTACTACTACTACTACTACTACTACTACTACTACTACTACTACGACTACTACTACTACTACTACTACTAGAATATTCTCATTGAAACTGTAACCCACGTTGTGCTGCTAAGCACAGATTGAAATGGGCAACCGAATGTCTTGGTGGCAACAGAGGTTCATTTTTTTTTAATCTTACTCTGAGGATACTGCCTAAAATCATAGAGTTCATTAAGCGCATTTTGAAAACTGAGCGCTTTCTATTATAAACATGGGCGCAATAAAATAGACTGAGAATGGAGCGAAAGTCTAATAAAGATTAATTGTACAGGTATAACTCATAGCAGAGTATAGATATGGTGGTAGATCAAATCGCTAGCGCCTTGAACAATGAGTTTTTCTTTTCTTTGCTTTTGCTTCAATTTGCATAAATTACCCCGGTATATAAATTATGGTGTGGCTTTTAGCTTTGTTTTCTCCCGTGGTTGGCCTGAAATTTGCAGAAGAATAATTAATCTTTTCACTTAGCTGCCTGGTTGAACGGGGAATTCAGTATTGTTTGCTATCTTCTCAGTACATTGTAAGGTAGCAAGGAAAAAATAAGACTTTATATTTTTTGCAATTTCGCTTTAGCAAATCTACCGTGATATTTGCTTTGTTTTTTGTTTTGTTTTTTCAACTGAAAAAAGAACTTTTTTTTTATTTATTTATTATTTTTTGGGGGGATGCAGCTGTGTGAAAATATTTTTCATTAAATGGACCTTTAATGGCATAAAATAAGAAAAAGATTATGAATGTCAGGGTAAAGGTCATTATGACTACAAACATTTTATTATCGCTCTTATTATGACATTATCATTCTTATTTAGGTTCATGTTTCTTACCCTTATGTTATCTGGTTCATCATCATGGTTGAAATCTGATATATTTTTTACTGACTCATAAAACCATTTTCGGCGCCACTGTGTAGGCAGATACCGCAGTCGCTTTAAACAACAAATGTACTACAATACACATGTTCCATTACAAAATTACTTCTGAAAATGACTACAACAGCTGCCGCTGATGATGATGTTCTTGCCCATGCTACTGCCACTGCTATTGCTAATGTTACTGTAACTTCTACCACCACCACCACTATCGCTACTACTGCTGTTGCTGATATACTACTACTACTACTACTACTACTACTACTACTACTACTACTACTACTACTACTACTACTACTACTACTACTACTACTACTAATACTACTACTACTACTACTACTACTACTACTACTACTACTACTACTACTACTACTACTACTACTACTACTACTACTACTACTACTACTACTACTATTTCTACTACCACTACTACTACTACTACTACTACTACTACTAAAAATCCTCAAGACGACTACATATTAAGATAAGTCTTTTAAACAGACTTCTAATCTTTCTTCATTACATATTCCTACCTATTGTTAAATTATTTAGTTAATGTAAACATTTTTTCAGCAAACTTGGTCTACATATTTCCTTTAAGTTATTGGCTTTGATTTTTAACTTTACCCCCCATTTCCCCTTCCCACTTCCTCTCTCTCTCTCTCTCTCTCTCTCTCTCTCTCTCTCTCTCTCTCTCTCTCTCTCTCTCTCTCTCTCTCTCTCTCTCTCTCTCTCTCTCTCTCTCTCTCTCTCTCTCTCTCTCTCTCTCTCTCTCTCTCTCTCTATCTATCTATCTATCTGTCTGTCTGTGTCTGTCTGTCTCTCCCTCTCTATCTATCTATCTATCTATCTATCTATCTATCTATCTTCGAAGTCGTGGACTGCATGACTAGGTAGGACAGTTTTTCAAAATATACCATGCTCCTTAATTGTCGAGCACTGTTTTTATTATGTTATTTGACACACAACTATCTATCGATCTATCTATCTTTCTCTGTCTCTTGTACTCCTGATCTCCAACTGTAATTTTCTTTCAAGATTAAATTTTTTATCTTTGCAGAATACTTATCTTTTGGGAGTTTTATTTATTTATTTATTTCTTCATTATGTCATAAATACTTGTTTAGTCAATTCTTGATAAAAAAAATTTTTAAATATTTTTTTTTTTCTGTGACTCTTTTCTTAACGTATTTGATATACAGTTTCTTTTTTTTTTTTTTTTTTGTGTGTTTACTTCCACAATATTTATCTAATTTCTTGGGGGAGGGGGAGGGATAGATCTTTCTATATATAACCTTTTTCATATATATACATATATATATATATATTTTATCTTTTTTTCATAGTTTTTATTTCAAATTTATATATGGGAATATCCTTGTGTGGTTTGTTGTTCTTATTGTTGTGTCTGACAAAGGCGTAAAGCCGAAAGCTCACGCGTTTTGTTTTGTTTTGTACATTCTGGAGCTGCATTCTACCTTTTTTTGTTCTTTTCTTTACGTTGCTTCACAACTATTCACAAAGCTCCACTACGACATTCAATTTAATTGACCATATTACTACAACTACTTCCACTTCTATTACTACTACTACTTCTACTTCTATTACTACTACTACTTCTACTTCTATTACAACTACTACTACTACTACTACTACTACTGCTGCTGCTGCTGCTGCTGCTGCTGCTGCTTCTACTACTACTACTACTACTACTACTACTACTACTACTACTACTACTACTACTACTACTACTACTACTACTGCTGCTGCTGCTTCTGCTGCTGCTGCTACTACTACTACTACTATATCTTCTACTACCACCACCACAACTACTGCTATATGTACTAGTATTTAACCAGGGAAATATAAAAGAAATCCTTGCACTCACCTTACCTACATCAAAATTAAATCACTCAAATAATAATTTTGATCTTCTCTTTGTATATTAACCACAGAGAACTTCCTCCAAAGTTGCAGAAGAAAACAGTGCTAGAGAAAAAGAACTAACCACTCTCAGACAGGTTTGTTGTAATTTATGTGATCTGCTATAATTGTTCTAGTTCAAGTTTTTGTTTTTGTTTTTAGCGAGAGGTTGGAAGGTAGGTATAGCTGAACATAGATGATTATGTTCACAGGGCACAGATAGGGTCTGTACTACATGAAAATCTGCAAGTGCTTGGTTTAATTTTCTGTTTCAACATATAGAAAAGAATCAATACAAGTATTAATGTGATTCGGTTTCACTGTTGTGCTTTGAAGCAAAAGGCCTGATGATAAGAAGATAGTTGTCCATAAGATGTTCATTGGTGCTGGGTTTTTTGTCTACTCAGAATGATGTTGGGTACTGCTTGGTTGAGCAGACTATTTTTCTGCTGGACCATAGTCAAAATGTCTTGGTGTTTGACTAGGTGTATAAAATAAGCATGTGTCAAGACCACCTGGCTTGTCAATATCATACAATCGTACTGCATACCGTTCACTTACACTATGAATTACTTCCTGATAACAAGGCCAGTAGAAACTTGAGTAGACAACGAAGCTAACCTCGCATGCACAAAAACATTTGCCCCATAGTAGTGCATTTTTTTTTTTTAAATTAAATCCACATATAACTTTAATTGCAGAAATTTGTGTTTCCTATTTACATAACAGTATTTTTTCCCTGAACTCTGCAGATTTAAAGTGAGAACATGCACACTAATATGAAATAATAAAAGCATAGCAAAATATTTTAACAAATAACAATTGTTTTCTAATCGATTTTAAAGGTTGATTTTGTGACTAATGTTAGCATTTTAAAACTATATTAACTGTACATGATACCAACTTATGTTGAAGCAAAATTTTGCTGCACATTGAGTACAGTGTATGAATCGAAGTTGCTATAATGTACAAGAACTAAAATTCGTGGAAGTTGCAAACACAAAAAGGCAACTCTCATCCACAAATGCAGACGAAAATAGTGTTACCAAAACGAAACAGTGCATGTTATCTTTTATTTCCACTTGCCAGCCACATCCTCAACTAAATATGACAGTGAAGATTATAGGCATGATAACTCCCTCCCATTGAAATGGGCCCAATCTTACTATGAAAACTGTCAGTTATGTCTCTTGTGTGCATCTATCAACAGTAACTGGGCCTCAGGGGAAAAAAAAAGACCCGAATGTATTGCCTAAATTTAAGGTGCTAATCAAGCGATCCACTCTAGTCAGTATGCAATCGCATGCAATGTTACTAACCCATTGGCAGCAAAACAAAAAAAAAATATCCTGTTCTCTTCTTGACCTCCTGTCGTCGATATCATATCAAGTCATCAAGACATCTTGATGGCACATTTCTGTGAATTGGTCATCACTGCCAACGTTACGAGATAAGGTCATCTCTGCATTGGTTTTTGGTCTGATAGTGATAGTTATAATAATATTATATGATATCAATGTAATAGCACTAGTGCTAGTATGAATATTTGTAGCTGTAGAAACTGTAGTAGAAGTGGCAGCATTTGTAGCTGTTGTTGTCCTTTGTTGTTTGTGTCTTTATGGTGATAGTAGTAGTAGTAGTAGTAGTAGTAGTAGTAGTAGTAGTAGTAGTAGTAGTAGTAGTAGTAGTAGTAGTAGTAGTAGTAGTAGCAGCAGCAGCAGCAGCAGCAGCAGCAGTAGTAGTAGTAGTAGCAGCAGTAGTAGTAGTTGCAGCAGTAGTAGTAGCAGTAGTAGTAGTAGTAGTAGCAGCAGTAGTAGTAGCAGCAGCAGTAGTAGCAGCAGCAGTAGTAGCAGCAGCAGTAGTAGTAGCAGCAGTAGTAGTAGCAGCAGTAGTAGTAGTATTAGTAGTAATAGTAGTAGTAGTAGTAGTAGTAGTAGTAGTAGTAGTAGTAGTAGTAGTAGTAGTAGTAGTAGTAGTAGTAATTGTAGGTAGTAGTTGTTGTAGTAGTAGTAGTAGTAGGTTGTAGTAGTAGTAATAGTGTTAGTTGTGGTGCTGGCGTTAGTAGCTGTAAATGTGATGGCAGTGGTGGTGGTAGCAGTAACTGTTGTAATCAGTGTCAGTTGCACAAGAAGCAGCAATAGCAGTTGTAGTAGAAGAATCTGTAGCATTTTCATTGTTGTTGATGGGGGTGATGATGTCATGAACATTTTTCTTATGAGTTTATATTCTTATCTTTCAGAAATTTAAGACAGTAGAGGCCAAGCAGCAGGAGCATCTGGACACAATCACTGCCCTACGGGAAGAGCTGGACAAGGTTAAGGCTGAAGTCACTGTGGAGGCTGAACTGGCCAAGAAGAACCAGTCTGAGCTTACTGCTGCACGAGCACAGGTCACAGACGTCCAGCGCTCAGAGAGAGTTGTCAGGGTTGATCTGGAGCAATGTCAAAACCGAGTGAGTTGCATTGGTACATTTGAAACTTATTTCAATGATATGCATATATTTTAACTCAATCCCACTTAAGTCACTCCAGCTCAAATAAAACCCTAACCCTGAGATAAGGGACATATCTCCATTTGAATTTTTAATAAAACAAGGTTTTATTTTTCTAAGACTTCTTATTCATTACAGGCTGACTCAATCTCCATTTCACTTTTTCATCATCAACATTTCACTCCAACACCATTTCAACATGACAAACTGACTCCCAATCTCAAATGGGCAATGGTCATTATCATCCTGATTGTAGGGATAACCATGCAAATAACAGTAATAAATGGTTTCTGTAGCAACCCTGAGAAGGTTCTTGTGATCATCCATCTTAAGTCAAAGTTTAGATCTAGCCTTTACCTAGAAATTGCCAAAAATCACCAATAAAATGGTCAATTTGGAAGCTCGTCACTAAATCTAATTCTAGTCTGAAAACAAAACTTTGATGGATGATGTAGGTACACAGTATAGTGGTCCATATAGGTGACGGTGGGCAATACAGGTTGATACCAGAGTTCTCTTCTCTTTGATACTTTGACAATAAAAGAATCTTATTCAGAGATTTTGTGGATTTGGATATCTCTGTTGTTTTAGATTGTGGTTGCATTATATTTTTTCAATTTTTTTTTAATTGGCTGGAGTGGATCATTTTATTGTGAAATTACATTCCTTTTTATAAAAAAAAAGTAAAAATCATGTCACTTTATATGCTTTCCTTTTTCTGACCATACAAGTGCAATACTCTTTTGTGTATAGAGAAAGAAAAGAATTTGGTGGTAAATGCCTAGCGTGAAATATCTGTAGAGATTTGAAGGAATTTAGGTGGATCCATCTTGATACAACATCTCAATTTTTCTCCATTTCATCTAGCTTGAGCGTTTCCGGTCTAGAGTGATTCAAGTGGCCTATTCTACACCCGCTCTAAAGCCTCCAGAGAAAGAACTGTCAGATGATGATATCCTTGCTGTCCTTAAAAAGCTTGCAGAGGAGCGAGCAAGCCTCATGACGAACATCTCACAGCTGGAGACTGATGTGGAATCAGCCAAGGCAGGCAAGGGAGTGCTTTTGGGTCATGCAACAGCATTGAAGGATGTGCTGCAGGGCTGTGTGGTGAGTTGTTGGTTTTTCCAAAATGTGTTATTGTATGTTTTTTTGTCTTAGCACATACATTTGCTTTGATTTGTCTCTTTGCCTTGGTACTTCTTTAGTACATTTAAGGTTTTCTTTAGTGAATGGAAAAATTTTAAACATTTTAGTAGGGGAGCAGCCTTGCACGGTCATCAATAGTATCCCCCAGGTCAACTGTCTAGGGGTCAGCATGGGTGAGGTGTGAGATACTCACACAAAACTGGAGTTTTTAATATTTTAAATTGTCATTTGATTTTTGAAGCAGTGACTGGAAAGTATAAACATTTGTATTGCTTTTATCTAAGTGAAAAATTCTAGGCTTCCAATGTATTTCCAGAGAATGAGGGTCATGCTGGACATGTCACATGTTCAAATTTTTCCTTCTTAAAAAAATGAGTTAAGCAATCTTTAATTTTGTTTTTTCATGAATTTCTTACCTCAACATCTGCAATGTGGACTAAATGTGGAATATTTCAACTTATTCAAATTTCCAAAATCTTCTCTTTGTTTACATTTTCACAGGACCGCTTGAAGGAAAAAGGTCGTGTTGCCTGCAACCTTAAACAGGAAGTATCTATCATTCAGTCTGCCCTTGCTGGTGATGTTGAGCTTAATTGGATCAAGGACCTGATGATGTCCAATCTCCAAGCTGAGCTAGACTGGCAGGTTGACACAGAGTCAGCATTAGAGAAATGTGGTGTCAACTGCAAGATCTCTACTAATGGTAAATTGCTACACTGGAGTTCAATAACTAAAAATCTAATGGGTCAGATTTATAGCTAGCTTACAATTCGTTTAAGTTCACATGCATTGAAATAACATTTGTAGCTAAAATTGTTTTAGATTTTCCAAAGCAGTTTCACTTAGGCAGATAGCACTGAAATTCTTTTGAAAAGTCAGGTTTCAATCAATCAAAAGAGATAATTTAATCTCTTTTTTTTTATCTTGAAATGAAAATATTTGAAAAAAAAATTATAGAAAGTGTTGAGGATTTATATAGGTCAATCAGTAGAATACTTGATAGCATAGAAAAAGATCTGAATTTAATACAACACTGTATGACCAGAAATATACCTGCTAGTAGCTGTTTTGTGATGGGATATGCAAAATCTTGAAACACTTTACATGCCCTCTTGGCTTTGAGCTGATGAGTGACTGTGTTTGTGATTTAAAATTCAATTTCTATTCTGAGTATTCTGTAGACAGAAGGGTGAAATCTCTTACAAATAGCTTGGAAAAAGAAGAAAAAAGTTCTTGCCAGGCTATCCAGTATCCTCTACATTATAAAGGTCAATTTTCTACTGACTTCGTACAGCCTCATGCTGTAAGGGCCTATGATTATAATACATATTTATGTATTTGATGATATTTGCCTACACCTCACCAGCCCTCAGGGAGCAAATCTATACCAAGGGCCAGTACATCGCATGCTCTATCTTGAATGTTTAAAGATTTCAAATTTACTCCATCAGCACTCAATAGGAACAGCTATCGTCTTGTATAATGAGGAGGTTAAAAGAATAACTCATAATTATACTTATGCATATTCCTTTATTTTCCAGTCTGATGTTATAATTCTAGATACAAGTTTTTTACCACTTTTTTAATACCTACTTATATAGATTTATATTTCCATAAATTTATGTTACCTGTGTACTGTGATACTAGATAATCTATGTAATTATTGTATTTATATCCTGAGAGCATGTCATTTTTAATTTCCCTTTGTGGGATTCATAAAGTTATCTTATCTTGTCTTATTTAGGAATGTATGTTTTTTTTCCTTATTTTAGTTTGTCTTTCCTTCATCTCCATTATTTTAGCAAGTATACCTAGAGTGTGGGCATTGTTCATGTTGAAGTGAAAATTTTGTCTTACTGCTCACCAGCTCCTGGTAGACATATTGAGGGCCTGTACAGCCGTTGGGAAAATTCTCTCAGTGAGGTTACTGATCTCAAGGCTCAGCTTCAAGCTCAAGTTGAGGCCCATAAGGCTGAGCTACAACAAAGAGATGAGGCGGCACGTGAAGAGGCTCAGGGCAGGATTCAGGATGCTGTTGAGAAGGCTAGACTAGAAGGTTGGTGAAAAAGGGATATAATCAGGACTTGTATGATTATACTTTCAATTTGTTATTTAGGTTCAGTATAGTATTTTCAAATTAAGACCTTGCAAAGCTTATTCATGTCCCATCTTTAAATATCACTTTTACATGAAGATTTTGAAAATTTCTTAGCATCACCAATCTCTTTACTATTAATCAATGGGTCCATCGGAATTGTATCATTAAGTGAAACTAATTGGTGCACTTTAAAAATGTAATGTTAAGGCAGTCTAGTTTTGTTTTATGATTTTTTTTTTTTAAAAAAAAAAAGTTTGTTCTAACATTCAATGGGACAACTTTTAACTTTCCATTGTCTTTCAAAACCTGTATGGTTAATGCTCAAAGTATTTTTTTTATACTACTGCATTTAGTAGGAGTCACAGTGGGCTACACACTGAAACATTGCAAAGAAAAAAAATACTAAGACCTAACTAGTTTAGCTATTGTCACACACACTCATAATCAAATTGTTAGTAAAGTAATGGCACTAATTGTTTTTAGAAACTTCAAGGTTTCATACATGAAAATCAATTAATTGAACAGACAGTTCACATATCACAGAAAGTAAATGATAAAATCATGATGCAAAGAGGTCTAAAAATGAATTCAAAGAGATGCAGTACTTTTTTCGCTCTTGGAAAAAGTACCCCATCACAGATGTTCTTTTTTTTCTTAAAGAACTTTTTTTTACTAAAGTTCCCAATGAAATCTTACATTATGTCACTTTACACATTACACTTCAGGATTCCCGACATAGCTTTGAGGGTTAAATGCTTTGCATAAAATGCATCAGCTGACAATTTTTCTTTCATCTTTGTTCCATTTCTAATTTAAATATATGACTTTTGAAAAAATTTTGATTAAGTCTCTTTTACTCTAATTGTTTCTCAGGTGAGCAAAAACTAAATGCTGCGATCGATGAGATCAAGGCATCTGAGACAGAAAAGAGTGAGAGCTTGCTTGAGGCAGAAAGGAGAAAGATAGAAGAGTTACAGGCATCCATAGAGCAACTGAGAGGGGTGAGTCTTACTATAATATAGAGATGATGGATTAATTCAATAAAATTAAATAAGAAAGCAAATCTTAATTTGTGTTTCCTGTTAAAATTTGCCAACTAAAGCATGATCTTAAATGTGGAGATTTTACTAGGCAAAGAATCTTTGGTGTCTTGAGGATGAAATTATTATTTTTTTATGCAAAAATAAAAATTACTGTACTAGAATTAGCAAAAGAAGATCAGATCTTAGATCTGGCTTACATTGATACATATTTTTTGGTTAATCATCATTTTCATCTTTTTAACTACCAGGTAGTCTTTTCACATCTTTTTGTACATTGACCAGAAAGAATTTAGAAGCAGCATACATTTTTTAGAGGATTTATATGGCCATCCTTAACTTGAAAATAGATGGAGAATATTGAATTTCGCTATTTCAGTCACTTCCCTCATCAATCTTTTTGCTCTCCAGTCATTAGCAGAACGTTCAAGCGATGATGAGGCTAGATTAGAAGAGGCTAAAATGGCACTTCAGGAGGTTGAGGCTCTCAGAATGTTGGAGAAAGAGTTGAAGGAAAGGATTCAAACTATGCAGAAGGAAATTGAGGACCAGACAGCAATGGTAATAATGAGCACTATGTTGGGTTGGTATATTTTTAAGTCAGTGATTTTTCTAATATTTACTACAAATCTTAACTGGATGACCCTGTGTGCGACCCTGCGTTCACGTGATAGTACACACTATTATACCGAGTGCGACCCTGAGGTCGCTTTGAGTAGGCCCTAAATCTAGACTTCTCTGACTATCTTTCTAAATTTATTCAATCAACAGGCCTTCAAATCACATGTTCTTACATCATTTTTTACAATGGCTGCGCACATGGACCACAAACTATCGTGAATTCTGCCTTTGTTTTCAACATGAAATGGTCTCTTCCTCAACTGGTTACATCGGGCGAAGCTAACAAACGTCAGCGTCTGTTCACAGCTGATGAGGTTTTAGATGATTTGGATAATTATGATGATGTTAAAAACAAACGTAGAATTCACGATAGTTTGCGGTCCATGGAAGCGAATCTATGCAAATCTAAGCAGAGATAGCCTCATAAGTATGCATACAGTGAGTTGGTATGAAAATGTCTCATTTTGAGTCAGGAGCCCAGGTGAAGATGATTTAAGCCTCTGGAGCCCACCGTTCATAAGGTTAAAAAGAGTAGCATAAATATTTTTCCAACCTCATTCGTTATATCATAACAACTTATGACTAGTACTTAGACTAGTGTGAAGGATAGTTAACAGTGAAAGATATGAGTAGAGTATATGGTTACCATGAACCCATTAGAGATTGAGATTAGAAAAAAAAAACTATTTACTGTAAAGCTGGGCTCTGCTTTAGACTGTAGTGTTTTGTAACAGGCTCAGTAGGTTTAATTTGAACCATCAGCTTTGCATCTTGCATTTCTTCAAAGTAAATGTAGATGAATATATTAACTTTCATTGGCTCAGCTGATATTTGCATTACAAATGCTGGATATTCACCACACCTTGACCATGCAGACCTGATCAGTTTATGTTTGCTTACCTTGCATAGTTTGTGGACATTGCAAATGGAGTGCTATTTTATAATTTTCTGAGCTAAATTTTCTGAGGAATCCTACAGTAACACAAGGTTGGGCTTAAAACAGTCTAAGTGAGATAAAAAACACAAATTAAAATTGTATAATCTCCAATTTGGTTGAAATGTATGCTTAGCTAAGAGTGAGAACTAAACAAATTGAAGTAGATCATGCTCAAGACAAAATGCTGTCAATCTTTTCCTATGCTCCTACCCCACCTCCTTCCTTGCTGCATTCAATCATGTAACTAATCAAAAGGCAGCCTGAAAAAAACAGTGGTGGAATTTATTTATAGAACTCTAAGTGCATAAACTATAATTATAGGTAATTGATAAGAACAAAATCTCATTTTTTTGTGCTTCCCATAGTTTGCAAATGAAAAGACAACCTTGGAAGAGAAGTATCAGGCAGATCTGACTCAGTATCAAGAGCAAGTCAAACAACATTCAGTGACCATCTGCTCCATGGAAGAGCGCCTAGAGAAGTCAGCTAAAAAGAATAAAGATCTGCAGGAGCAGCTCAGCAGTATGTAACTTGTTCTTCTCTTATTGAAAACAATGGAATTCATGGCTTATGGTGGACTCGATTAGTTCGGATATCCAGTTTATCAATAAGATTACATCTCTGATCTGCACATGCCTTCTCTTTCTTCGCTTTTCCTCTTTCTTCTTTCGTTTTCCTTCTCATTATTTTTATTTTGTTTTCACTTATTATTTTTCATTCTCTGCCTCACTATGCTTCTCTCGATTACTCTTAACCATTTTATTTTTATTTTAAAATACTGTAAAATCTGTTACTAATCTGATACTCAAATCTTCTTGCCAGAACTACGTTCAGACAAATCCAAACCTGCCCCTCCACCCAAGCCGAAGATTATTGTCCAAAGACCAAGGGAAGAACTTGCTGCCCTAGAACATGTTGTCAATGCTCTCAGGTGAGATTTGGTTTGATATTACCTGAACACAGCACTTCATACCTGATCTTTATTCCTCCTACCTTCTGATCTTATCTCTCTCTCTGTCTACCTCTCTCTCTCTCTCTCTCTCTCTCTCTCTCTCTCTCTCTCTCTCTCTCTCTCTCTCTCTCTCTCTCTCTCTCTCTCTCTCTCTCTCTCTCTCTCTCTCTCTCTCTCTCTCTCTCTCTCTCTCTCTCTCTCTCTCTCTCTCTCTCTCTCTCCCTCCCTCCCTCCCTCCTTATGGATAACAAAAAAACTGTCTGAATAAAACCCATATATTTTTTTTAAATTCAGATGTTTATTAGTTTAAAACTTTACTTCTTGCCTCCTACACACCCTCTCTTACTGTGTAGACATATATTTGTATTTTCCTGATGGTCCCAAGAGAAATTTTATCTCAAGAAAATAACAGAGCCAAAATTTTGCCCACCACAAACCTTTTTTTCAATATCCACAATGCAAGTCCATTTCTTTTATTTTTTTTTCTCAATTGATTTCAACTTTTCCCACCCACCATTGCCCTCTTCACAGGCAAGAGAACACAGTCCTCAAGAAAGAGATCAGGGATTCCCAGGATGTCATGATGGGATTGAGGAGGGACTTGGCTGGAGCTCAGGCAAGGCTGTCCGACACGGCAGGTGATGTCAGTGAGGCCCAGAAGCAGGAGATGGAGAGGAATCGAGAGATCTTAGCTGCCAGGGTTGCGGAGCTTACAGAGCTGAGGCAACAAATGGCCAAACTGACTAAGATCATCGACAGCCAAAAGGAGGAGATCAAATTGCTGGAAGGAAATCTCAGGTTATATTTTGTTGCATTGTATGATTTTGTTTTATTGTTTGATATAGATTTTCCTTACCAGTAATGGCTCCATGTCTTTTTTTTATATCAAACTGTTATTTGTCAGGCAGGGCAAGGCTGGAAAGATAGATCATTGATAAAAGTACAGTCAAGTCCTGTTATTTCGAAGTCAGTGGGATAAAAAATGGACTTCGAATTATCAGGATACATAGAGAAAGAGAGTAAAAATAATTGTGGTTGTTAGATCAGAAATGTCGTGGTGGTGTGTGCGTAGGTAGAGGGATGACTACTATGGTCCATTTAATTCCCAACTTACTTCCCTTGATTTGAGAAGACATAAAAAGAGCCCCTTGTAGAGTGACAATAATCTCAATATTAATAAAATAAAAAAAATAAAGCCAACAAGTGAGATGACTGACAATGAAACAAAGGCAGGTCGAGAGAGATCTAGACTAAGTGATGACAGGCAGGCACAGAGCTGTACACTGTTAAAATGACATCATATAGAGCTTTGTGCAAAGCAGACTACATAGCACACGCTGATCACTTGCAGAGTTCAATCACTGCATGTGGCACCAACACTCACTTCCTTTTCCAATCTAAGAAGCATTCACACCTGGTCCTTGGGCCTAACCCCCTTCACCCTTTCCTTCTCTTAGCCTTATTACAGACTCTAACCTATATAGTAGGTGGGCGGAACACACTCACATACACGTGCATACTCCAGAATCGCTTGTTGCATGGAGCATAGCACTATTTCTCTGTTTTAAAAGCCAGGAAAAGTGCTGTCAGAATAAAAAAAAAAACACAAAAAAACCAGCCAAGATCGCTTCGAATTAACCAAATCCTTCTTTCAAACTTCGAACTAACCAATATTTTTTAATAAAGCTTAAAGAGAGAAACAGTTGTAAAATTAAACAACTTCGAAATATCCAAGAATTTGAGCTATCAGTATTCAAATTATTTGGACTCGACTGTGCTTATCTTATTTTACCCTGCCCTCTCAGCTTTTGCTTCCATGGTGCTATCATTGTGGCTTCAGGTCAATACAGAGCAGCTTGAGGCAACAGGATTGGTCAAGTCATATCAATTTTTTTTATCATAGTGCGAGACTGTCATGCCTTTCTGATCCTATTATCTTTTTTTAATTTTACTGAAAGATTCTGTTGAAAATATTTTTGGATATGCAAGATTGTAAAAGTATAATTTTAAGCTTTGCAAAATAATCAAAAGAATTCGCGCTTTAAAAGGATATTTTTTTATCTATTTCTTATGATTTGTACTACAGTTTATACTGATATAATATATAGATCTGTGTTGTTTCTCCTTCTTCATTCTCTCACAAGAATTTGTTGAGGTTATTTATTCCTTACCCTGGATTGTTGATGAAGATGTATGTAATGAATAAAGTGCAAGACTATCTTTCAGTGAGCTAGTTGCTTCTTGGTAGACATTTCCATTGTGATTTCACCATTCAAAAGCTGTTATAAGTTGCTGTCATTAGTCATAAAAATTATGTTTTAATTCTTTCTTTTATATCTTCCCCAGCAAAGAGAAAGTTGTGTCTTCCAAGCTACAATCTGGCTTGGAGGAAAGAGAAAAGAAGTTGCGGTTGTTAGAGGAGGAGTTGCAGAGGGAGAAAGAGGAGCAGAAAAAACAGCTAGACCTTATAGATCAAGAGGTTGGCAAAGATGATAATGCTCTATTAGAGAGAGAGAGAGAGAGAGAGAGAGAGAGAGAGAGAGAGAGAGAGAGAGAGAGAGAGAGATTTAAGAAGCACATACTTGGGAGAGAATGGAAGACTGAGAGTATAATTCAGTGATAAGAGATTGAAATTAGTGTAAGCAAAAGGAAGACTGATGGTCTCAGTATAAAGGAGAGATGTATAAAAAGGAAAAGCTGTGAAAGAGACAGAAAGAGAATCAAACAAAGAGAGAGAGAGAGAGAGAGAGAGAGAGAGAGAGAGAGAGAGAGAGAGAGAGAGAGAGAGAGAGAGATGGGTGAGTCATAGACAAATAGAAATAGATAAGAAATGGTAATCTAATAAATATCTTATACATCACAACCTTTTGGTAAAATATTTGGCATAGCTTGTTTTTTTTTTTTTGTTCAGGGCCGTATCACAAGTGAGTTGACCAGCCTGGGTGCTGCCTGCAGGGGAGAGCGTCATAGTCAAATTATCTCTCGCCAGAGGGAGGCCCTGGCTGAGCTGAGGGCAAAGGTCAAAGGCCTTGAACAATCCAGGCCTCCATGTAAGCAACATAAACAGGGTCTAGGAATAGCCATCACTGAAAGATCAACGTGGCACTAGGCACTGTCTTTTAAGACAAGTAGTTCTTGTTTCCAAGTCTCACTTGGACCAGGTGTAGCACTGAATCTTGAAAAAATACATCATACATAGTCCTTCCCTACTCAAATCAAAAATGGAATCCTGTCTAGCACTTAAAATATTTGTAATTGAGAGAGAAATATAAAATTTCTAACAGCAGTTTTTCATGATGAGAAATCTTTGAAAAGTTTTTATCTATCACAGTAATGATTACAAAAAAAAATATGTAACACAGCTGATTTTAACCTTGTGAGAAAAATTAATACCCACAAATTGAGATAAAACCGCAAGAAAAGAAGGAAAAGCAAAAATTGAAACTTAAAATAGTTTTCCTTAGGAGGCTTATTTGTCATCTCAAAACAGATATATCAGGTTTTATTGGGTTCATAGCTTTTGTTTATATCATTTTTAGACTAAACCACTATCGTCAGATGGGTAAGAAAAAGGACTTATATGGAATAGAGGTTTTTCTTTCTTTTGAGTCTTAAAGCACCTCTTCATTTCTTTTTGATTATTTATAGTGCAAATTTTTACATCATAGCATAGAGGAAAAAGCAAATATTGCATTTTTCTTGGTAGATATTACACCCATGTATATCTAAATATGCCCAAAAATTCTTGAAATGAATATAAATAATTTTATTTTCTCAGTGTATTTCAATAGCACTGTAGTTTTAATTTTTTTCTTTACAAAATTTGAACTAAAAGGTTCTGTTGTTTTATTGCAAAGTTATGCTTTAGGGACATCTTTTTTATAATTACTGATCTAAAAAAATGTCATCTGAAATTTCGATATTTAAAAATAAAACTTTTATTTATTCTGCTGTACCTCTCCCCTCCTTCTATCCCTGCTCAGTACCTACCCAAGACCAAGCTCTGCAGCAGGTGGTACAGCTAAAGAAAGAACTTGCTGAAATGCGCGTGTCACAGGCCATGGCTGAGGATAGAGTTCTGGCTGAGGCAACTGGCTCCTCTCTTGACCGCGAGGTGGGCCGTGCTCGAGGCCTCCTCACCCCAGCCAATGTGGAGGCTGACATGGAGCGCAGCGCTCACAGGGAGACGATGGGTGCTCTTGAATGCAGTGAGGCTTCGGTGGGTTCTGGTTAGATGCTTTTGGACTTTTCTATTATGTTTGTTCACCAACTATCACCACTCTTACATTCTTTTTTCTCCTCTTTCTTGTTCATTATGGTCTCTTTCTTTCTCCTTCTTTGTCTTTATCTTTTTTCTTATTCACTTCCTTTCCTTCTTCTTTTACATTAACCCTCAATGGTATTCTGCCGACTACAATCCTTACATTGATATCATCATCATTAAGTTGTTGTTGCTGTTATCATGATTATTATCATTATCACCATTTTGAATATCATGATCATCAGCATTTGCATTCTCATCATTTTAGCCTATGGTTTTTATTCTCCAGTTTCTGACTCTGTTGAGAGCAATGGCAGCCTCTTTAGATCTGGAGGAGATCGAAGGACTACGACCCATGGCACACATTCCCAAAGATGAGAGAGAGAAGTTGGTGGATATCAGAGAGAGGGCATGTCAACTGTTGGCCAATCGAATCCAGGTGAAATATCTGTGTTTATTTTGGGGCAAGTTCAGAGTAAGAGAAGTGAAATATCTTAAATAGAGCTTGATTCTTGCAAGCAACATTTGAAAAGGTACACTCATTGTGTAGTTTTTAAGGGGCAAAGTTAAGGAGAAGATGTCATAGAAAATGTTTAATATCTCCTGATCAATTCTATTTAGATATTACAACTTATGACAATAGATACTCTACACAAAGCCATTGATACATATATGTAACACATGATCCAAGCTGATTCTTTGATCAGTTGTTCATGGTTGGGCCTAGGTAATCTTATCCAGGCTAAGAAACTGATAAACTCATCAGAGGTTTGATGGCAGAAGGATTATATCATTTGGTCAGTTTCAAGAGGTGCAACTTATGTCATCGGGGCCAGATAAAAAGATTTTCTGGCATGCGGCACTTGTAAGTTTTCAAATGAGTTAGTTGCAATGGACGGGTAGAAAAAAGTTGCATGGTGTAACTATACTAACAAATATTCTTTGTAGACTAATGACCTTTATTTTGCTTTTTTTCTCAGGTCTTGAAAGAGAGAGTGTCGCGCAAGGATGAGCTACTTATGGGATATGAGCAGGATTTAGCTAAACTGAGGTACAATGGTGCAAGCAAGGAAAGCTCTGTACAAAGAAGCAAAAAGGAATTAAGAAAGATAAAGATGGTGTTAGGGAGAAACAAGAAAGGAGCAGATGGAAATAATGAAAGTAGAATTGAATGCTACTTGGTGATGAAATGAAATTACTTCAATGTTAAAAAAAGCTTGATAGAACCCCATTGATAAGCTTTGTGAATATACAGTATTATAGTATTAACTCATACGTGACCGGAGACGAGAATTCTCATTTGAGAACCACTGTGCGAATAGGACCAGAGACGAGTATTCTCGTTGGAGAATCACTGTGCGGATAGGACCAGAGACGAGTATTCTCGCTCGCGGTAGACCATAACTTTATTCCATCCAAGTTTAGTGTAAATTGCGACCAATGAAAAAGACTTCCTGTCTTGTGATTGGTAGAGGCTTTGTTTTCATTCTGTTAGCATTTGTTTGACCGATATGGCGAAGAAATTCACAAGAAACCAAGTTCTAAATGAAATCCTGATGGATTCTGATAGTGATGAAACCTTCAGTGATTCAGACCTAGATCTAGATAACAGTGATCAGGATCCTGACTTTGTTCAATCTAGATCTAATTGGATTAGTACTGAATCTAGTAGTGGAGATGAATCTAGATCTAGTACATCTACTCCAGTTAGTGTCACAAACACTAGACCTATACCAGCAAAGCGACCTAGGGTAGCTGGGCGTGGCGCGGCTCCGGTCCTTAGGGGTAGAAACCAAGTGGTAACCTTGGTCCATAGGGTACAAACTTAAGTGGCGAGTACAGTCATTTAGGGGTTGAATCAAGTAGAAACACTAACAAAGTGGCTGATTGCAAAAAAAAAAAGAAAAAAAAAAGAATAATGTAATCTTAGGATCATTTTGATCTTCATTTTGGAATTTCTCTAAGAAGAAAAGAGTTTTATGCTGCAAAATTGTATGCATTGGACCAGCAAGCAGCTGGGAATTCCAAATTTTTCTGATGTAAATAATTTTTTTTTATTCCATAGCCTTAATTTAATTCTTTCATCGACCTCATCACCCTGCTTTTCTTCTTTACTTTGGTTTTCAGACATTCACAAGAGTTGGCTCAGGCGAAGTCACACCAAGTGGAGGCTCTAGCAGTAAGTTGAGCAAGTGATGGAATTAAGAGATGAATCTTAGCATGTATAGATATCGACTGAAATGTAGCTTCATTTAGCTTTTTCTTTTTAATGAACTTATCTTTCATTCATTTAAAATAATGCTTTATTGATAATAAACAGTCTATTGCCCCTGGGGCTGGTCTAGTTGGAAGAAAAAGAAAGCAACTCAGAGGAATGAGAAAAAGATATTTAAAATAGAAGAAAAGGATATAAGCTAGAGAAAGGGAGTTGTCTCTCTTTGTTGTTTCCATTTCTCCTATACCCTGATCAGGTTCCTTCCTCTTGAAGATGTTTTTTGATAGAAATGCTAAGAGATTTTATTCCTTTTTTTAACTTTGCAGAGACTGAAAGTCTTCTGTTCAAATGTGCTATTTATTGATATGATGAGCATGAGGTCTCATCTTTTTGGCTATGCCTGTTCCAACATTGCTGATTGATTTATTTGTTTGAAACAAAAAGCCTCAGATATTTTTCAATCATTCTCTTTTGTCTTAATGGTTTTTTATGCAATAAGACACTTTTTTCTAGAAAACTTTCAGTACATATCATTTGTTTAAGCTTCAAAATGGAAAATCAGAGATATAATTATGTACATGAGGTTTCATCTTAAGAAACGATAAAATTATTTTTTTTAATACATGTATTGATTTATTTTTTAATTTTTTTTTTCATTTTTGGATATAAAATGTGACATATATTTTTGCTTATGGAGTCAACACTATTGATACTTTTCTATAAATACAATATTTGATTTTTTTCATAGTTTCCTTTGCTAATTTATTCATGGCTCTCCTCATGCCATCTTTTATATTGTTCTTCTTTTGTTTTTTTGTGAATGTTTTAATGTGCTGGGGGGGGGGGGCTACCAATCAGTAGACTATAGGTCTACTAAGCTATCAAGGGAAAATGAATAATGTTTCTCTGTTTTAATAACAATCCCCCCAAAAATTAGTAAGTTCTGCTGTGTATCTTTTCCAGAATGATATCAGAAGTAGATCTGAAGAATCAGAATATCTTCGAGAATCTCTCAACAGAACACGCGACCGTCTCAACCAGGAAAAGCGACTGAACTCAGCTATAAAGACCAAGAAGGTGTGTTTGCTTTTTTCTTTTTATTATTTTTATTTCATTTTTTTTGGCTGAATATTAGGCTTTAACTTTTATATCTTCACACACCAATTTTTGCAGCTGTATCAGTCTTAAATTTGATTGATTGTATCTCAAATGCCTCTATTCTTTTGTTTGTCAAACTATTCTTTATGCACATTGATGTGAAAAAAAAAAACCATTTCATCATTCACGTGTTTTCTATTGTTGTAAAATGTTCTCAATATTCTGCAAACCCATGTTTTGAAATTATTTTAACAAGATGGTGTGGAATGGTTTCAAATCATACATGTCATTTCCTAATAGAGGCTCTAGGGAACCATAAATATTTCTAAACTCTTGATTTTTTTTTAACCTCCATTACTGATCCTGGCTTATGAGACCTTCCTGTCTCCTCAGACATTCCACTTGGAAAATGAGAGCAATCATCTCTCCAACAAGAATTATCAAGGTCGCCGCCTTTTGGTGGAGGATCCGAAGGTTACTTTTGTTTATTATTACTAGAGATATTTGCTTGAGTGAAAAAGGATTATTGTTTTACATGTACTTTGAGATTTTCCCTCCTTCTCAAGATCCTCTCACTTCTGTGTTGAAATTCTCAGAATCAAGAGAGGATACTTTAAGTTTTTTTTCTCTTTTGGAAAACAATAATAAAAATGTTAAACCTTAAAATACATAACTAGTTGATTTTGATCATTCAATCATTTTTTATATTGGAGAACTACCCTGATTAAAGTAAAATATGTTACTTTACATTACATTGCTTTTCAAGGCTCTGTTCATTCACTGTAAGATGTAATCCTCCACATCTGATTTCCACCTGTCTCAGTGTTTAGCCTCTCTGATCCATGTTTTACCCTTCCATTGTAAAATACAATGAATGTTTCGGTCAAAAACATTCCTAAAAATTTTGCACGGACACTTTTAATTAAAAAAAAATAGGAATTTGTTTGCTTTTAACAAGTTGAATTTTGTTACATTACAACTTTTAATTGATTTTTTTTATTATTAATATTTAGGCAACTGTGAGAGAGAAGAGGCAGAAGGATCTAATCAAACGCAAAAATTATGAAATTCGAACATTGAAGGGGGATCTGTGTGAAACTGAGAAGGAGTTGTTTGACAGAGATAGGAAGCTTGTGTCACTGCAGACTTCACTGGTGAGTATTTTTACTCGGTTTTTGCTGTAAATACGTTTGCATATTTGTGTTCTGAAAATTGAGGTAACACTACCTTATTAAATATTTTATTTTTCTGGACTGCAGAATAAATTTGTTTCCTGTCAAAATAAATTAGAGATAAGTTAGCAGGAAAAAAAGGGAAGCCCATTGTTTTTAGCTTTGCAATTTCTATACTATAAAAAGGTTAAAAGATTAAAAGTTCAAATTTAAGGAAAATAAAATTTAGCTGTTGAAGAATGTATCAACTCTTCAAGTGAACTAAATTAGTGCAGTCGTTATAAGTATCATACATAATCATGGTCAACACCATTTTTTGACCAGTCTCCTTCTTATTTTTTTTTTCTCAAAGTGATTTTAAGTGTTTTTAGTCTTTTTTATTTTTTTTTTTTCAAGCAGGAATGAATTTTGTAAAAGAAAAGAAATAGAAGAGGAGCAAGGTGGCAAAAATATCCTTTTTCCTACAGTTTATCATTTATTTCCTCTCACGCAAAGAAGATAAAAATTTGTTATAGATATATGAATGTCCAGATTTTGCAAGCTCTACACACAAAAATAAAGAAGATATATCAGACCATAGATTGATAATTACTCGCAGCCCCTCACTGTAAAAATAAACTTATCTGTTGTTCTACCTCACAGGGTTTGGATAGACAAGTGGAGGTTGTAGAGTAGCTTCCCACCCCTGCAGTTTCTCCAGTCACCAGTGTTGAGCACTGCCATAGTTTGGTTACAAATGCAAAGAATGGATGAGAGCCGAACAGCGCCATCAAAGAGGACCCACTAGATGGAGAACTAGCCCACCGCCATTTCACATGAGAATCTGAGAACTAGCTTTTATTATACATACATGAAAAAACATCAGCAATTTTAGGCTTTTCAAATTTCACAAATATATCTGTATTTAAATTATTTTTTCATTATACATCATGATACATGTGTTTTCTTGACAGCTATGATGTTTTTCCCTTCTCAGGTATAACATCTGCATTAATTTGATATATTTTTTAAGTTTATCATTATGGAGAACATCTTCGATTTTTATCATTTTTCTCTCTTTTCCTGTCTCTATCTTTTGTCCATCATTCTCTCCTTTTTTTCTCTTTCCTTCTGTGTTACTCTCCTTATGTGACTTATCAATCAATTTCTCTCCCTCTGTCTGTCTCTCTCTCTGTCTTCCTTCCCCTTACTTTCTACCTCTTTCACTTTCTCCTCTCTCCCTCTCTCTGTCTCTCTCTCTGTCTCTCCCTCTCTGTATTTATCTCTCTTCCTCCCTTTCACTTTTTGATCTATTTTATCATCTATTCTTTTTATTTTAGTGGATGAGGGACATTTCTTTTCTTAATAATTCTCAAAAATGTTAAAGTTTGTTTGTCTTTTTTTTTTTAGAACTTTTTTGTTCCACTCTCAGACTTATTCATGTAATTTATTTCGACAAACTTCTCTAAAAGTGCTAAGAGGTTATAAATCATTAGTTTTCACAATGACCAGCCTCTGGTTTTTATTGTGAAATCAGTTTTGAGCACAGCACATTTTGGTGATATATGGGGGAGGACTGCTCTTTGTCATGAGCTTATGAATATGGATGTGACAAAATGTCTTTTATTACAAAATGATGATGAAGAGTGATGTTTAATATTTAGTTAATGGGTGTTGGGTTGTAGACATTTATTTCTTAGATTTATAGCAGGATTATTGTTATTTTAGAAGATCAATGCTCTGCTATTTTCATCTTAATCTGTATCCATACAGTCTTACTGAATGTCATTACTATTTAAATGGTCATTGTGTATGATATTAATGTCAGAGTACTTTTTTGCATTGTCAAAGACAAGAATTTTTGCTGTGATACATGGTTATTTGAAAGACTTTGAGGAGGGAATGTCTTAGATTTATTTGGGGATTCCCTTGAAATAACTGGTTTCAGATGAGATGATAAAAAAAGTGCTTTATTTGTTAGCTTTAAGAATCTTTAAATCCAGGACTGATATAGTTGGCCTTATTTCTCAGCAAATATTGCCATTTTGGTAAAAATTAACTTAAGAAAAAAAAGTGGATAAATTTAATCATTCCAGTTGTTGTAAGGTTTCATATTTACTGCATTTGAAGATGCTGATATCATAAAAAAAAACTTTTGTTTCCCAAAAGCTGGCATGTACCATATGTCTTCAAACTAGCTTTAACCCAAAAATTTCCAAAGTCTGATATCTTTGTCTCTGACCAATAGAGAAAACCAATGGATCAATCAAACGTCAAATTCCTAAACATTTAGAGTCATTTTTGTGTATGAAGAGAAGAGATGTTGTCAAGTATAGGCCATTAAACTGATGTTGCAATTTCTTATTCATTCAAATACTGCCTGCGAAATGATTTTGCAGTAAGCTAGAGAAAATATTTAACAAATTTTCTTCATTTTAAACAATTTTTAGGTACTTCTAGAGTTTAAAACCGCTAACATTTTTCTCCAAACATGTTAACCTAAGAGTCAAACCTTGAATTGACCTTGCAGGATTTATACCACAAATAGGTAGTATTTAAGAATTTTGAAACTACATTTTTCATATATTTTTGCAAATATTTTCCACATTTCTTTCTTTAACATCCTTTTCTGCCTTTTACTGAAGTAAATCCTGTTATATTTCAAAGCGATTTTGACTGTTAAATTTGGAGGATGACTTTGATAAATGAAGAAGTTATTACTTTTGCATTTTATGTGCTTTTTGCAATGAAGAAAACATTTCAATTTTTTTCGTCATAAAAGTTTTTTGTTTCTTAAGTTTGCATAATGTTCAGTGCACAGAAATTAAAGAAAAACTGAACATATTGACTACTCAACGAAATCATAAACCAAAAGATATTGTGTTTGTATTATTTTTCACTAAAATCCTCAACCTCTGTGATATTTATGAGTTTATTTTGTACCACAACAAGTTTAAAATGAGTTTTTTCATGATCACTTTACACAAAATTATGAGTTTTCTGTTCAGAATTTAGCACATGGAATTTATGTTATAGGTTTGAAGTAAATCAGGGAAAAAAGTAATGGACATGTTTTCAAAGATTTTTATTAGTTTTAATATTTTATATGGGAGAAATGAACAATTCGATTGAAATATTGTGAATCAGTTTATGAGAAATGTCAATATCATTTTGTACAGCTACTTTCATTTTAAGGGCAAAGGATAAATGTATCACTGAGATCTTTACAGCTAAGATTACATATATATATATATATATAAGTATTTTTAATGATTATGATTTAATTGTTTCCTGACATATTTTGATAAATGAAGCTACATTTCTCTCTAGACTGAAACAAATAAAAAGTTACAGATAAAATGTAAAAGACAGTCTTATTTCAAGAGATATATTCAAGAGCTGATGTATCTTACCATGAAGACAAACCAAAAAGCTCTTGATTTGTCAAATGTATCGATTGAATTATATGTCAAGAGATAGTCTGTGAGTAAATAATAATGTAAGTCTTGTGAATTTTTCCCTTCTTTCTTTCCCTTGTATGCATTTCTTTTCTTAAATGAATTGCATGAATTGTATGACTTGATTTAATGTATGTTTAAATGCATGCATGTGTGCTTATGTGCCAAATTTATTATTCATATCTTCTAGATTATTTCACATCAATACCATGATTGATGCACAGCTAACTCTAAAGTTTCAAACTTTCTGATGACTTCTAGCTTGGAACCAGTTCTCTTTTTTTATGTTCCATGCGTTTTTTTTAAGAGAACATACAATATACATGTAAATAATTTTTTTGAAAGAGCAATAAAAAAATTATTGTAGTTTCTTCGTATAAATTCATGTAAAAGTTGTAGTCATGATTAACTTTTAGAACCACCCTTCATCAGATGTCTTTTACTAATAAAAAGCTTGTGAGAGACAGAAAATTGTTTCTTTTTTCAACTGCTTTAAGATTCCAGAATATTACATGGCTAGTGACATAGCAAACTGTTCATGCAGCTTAGGCGAAGATCAAGAGAAGAATTGATGAGAAAAAACTCAACCATCTATGGATCTTGAGCATTTGAAATTCTAGAATATAAAAGTTTCTAAAATCGAGAAAGATCAGGGCATTGAAAATATTTCAAGAAATAATAATAAAAAAAATTCATGTTTTAACTGTAATATAATATCTATTACTGGTCAACTTTTGTGGGAAATCGGGAAAGAACTAAGTTATATAAAAATTACAAATCTATAGGTTGAGATTTCGCTCTTATCTGCAAAATCAAAATAATAGAAGAAATACATTTAAAGAGACCATTTTGTCTGTATTATGTTGGATATTCTGTGTAACTTTTGAAGGGTTTATGCACACCGCTCGAAAACTTTTTGTAGACATAAAAACGTTACATTCTTTTTGGGGGATGAAATGATAAATTTAACTTTATTTTGGTTAATTACCTTACATGATATCCATTTGAGACACTAAAGATGTTTTTTCCAAAACATCATTCGCATTGACATCACTTATTTATTTGTACGAGTCATGAAAATAACAAAAGCGTATGAAAGAGGAGATTGAGAGAATAATAAATCTATCTAAAATCTCCAAAACGTGAGGATTCAATGCATGAAAAATTATTCCACAATAAGATTATATTTTTAACATGACTAAGGAATAATGAAAGTGTAAACGTGTTTCAAAATAAATTTGTATATATATGAATTTAAAAAAATAATAGCCTATCAATATTTATCGAACTGGCATCATCAATGATAAATTGATGATAATGACCACACAAATTAAGAAAAGAAATAATAATGATAATATGAAGAAGAACAAGAATGATACTAATTATGATGATGATGATGATGATGATGATGATTATGATGATGATGCTACTACTACTACTACTACTACTACTACTACTACTACTACTACTACTACTACTACTACTACTACTACTACTACTACTACTACTACTACTACTACTACTACTACTACTACTACTACTACTACTACTACTACTACTACTACTACTAATAATAATAATAATAATAATAATAATAATAATAATAATAAATGATGATGGTGATGAGTATGATAAGAAAAAGAAGAAGAAGAAGAAGAAGAAATGATAATAATAATAATAATAATAATAATAATAATAATAATAATAATAATAATAATAATAATAAAATAATAATAATAATAATAATAATAATAATAATAATAATAATAATAATAATAATAATAATAATAATAATAATAATAATAAAATAATAATAATAATAATAATAATAATAATAATATTAATAATAATAATAATAATAATAATAATAATAACAATAATAATAATAATAATAATAATAATAATAATAATAATAATAATAATAATAATAATAAGACGATGATGATGATGATGATGATGATGATGATGATGATGAGTAGTAGTAGTAGTAGTAGTAGTAGTAGTAGTAGTAGTAGTAGTAGTAGTAGTAGTAGTAGTAGTAGTAGTAGTAGTAGTAGTAGTAGTAGTAGTAGTAGTAGTAGTAGTAGTAGTAGTAACAATAATAACAAAATCAAAGGAAGAATAAACAAAGCGAATTTCATTCGAATGGGAAAAATAAAGTATCAATCAAGCATTTCGAATTATTTTATGCTGAGATCAGTTTGTCAACCTAAAAAATAACATACACTTTTATTGGATCTTATATTCTCTGCCTCTCCTTAAGACTTCTGGATATTTTTAACTTCATTCACAGCCACTGATACAGTAATATTGAGAAAAAGCTACATGTAGATGTTTGAGAGATCGCTTAGAATGGCTCTCGACGTTCAAGTGAGCTTGGTGTATTTAAACAAAACACTTACATAACAAGATAAAAGAGATGAAATAAAGGGATTTTTTTTTGTTTAATTATCTGTCATATCTTGCAGATCGGGTTTTTAGAAAATTAAAAAGCAAAGAACTCTTCTTCGAGGTATTGAATAGATTTCATAAATCTCTCACAATGACCACGGTTCTATTGTCTTTTGCAAGATGCGTATCCTATGGAAAACGGAAGAGGCAAAGTTGACAGATTGGCATTAAGGTTTTACAAAATCATTAACATGTCAAATTGCAATAATCATAATTATAATTAATATTCATCTTGCATATAAATTAAAATCTTAGACTTGTTAAAAACTCTTATTAAGATTCAAAACAATTGGTATAATAGTGAATTACTATGACGCAAAGATAAAAAAAAATGGTCTGAAAAAAAAATAGATTTGAAATAAGACTTACATTCGAAAAACTGTGCTTACAGCAATACTAATTTTTAAGTGAATAGGAATAAGAAAAAAGAAGTTCAAAAAAGTTTGAATTTCAAGTAAGCACTGAATTTTTTATGTTACTGATTAAGATGCAAGCTTTCTCTACAGAGAAAAAATGCATATAATACATTGATTTTTTTTGTCCTTAGCTAAATGGGTTAAATAAATTAATTTAAATGACTGATGGAGATTACTAATTTGAAATGGAAAAAAAACATCGTACCAGGCATGCAAAGCAGTAAAACCAGATAAAAATGGAGAGAAAAATTCTATGAATTATTTTGTTCATTTTTTTTTTTAATTTTTTGCTTATTTCGTTGTCGTGTAAGCAGGATGTCACTTGATAAGTGCAGAGAAACTAAAACTATATTAAGCTGGTCACTAGTGATTTTCTCATTTGCTTAAATTGGCATCACCATTTCTCATCAAATAATACAAAGCATTAAACATGATGATTGTGTATTCCGCTATGCTGGCGCCAAATTGTAACCAAAGTTTTAAATTTCAAGGAGTTCTTGTAAACTTTAAGACCTCACTAGTTGGATACAAAGATATAGGGCTTTCTTCCTCTTCTTCTTCTTCTTCTTCTTCTTCTTCTTCTTCTTCTTCTTCTTCTTCTTCTTCTTCTTCTTCTTCTTCTTCTTCTTCTTCTTCTTCTTCTTCTTCTTCTTCTTCTTCTTCTTCTTCTTCTTCTTCTTCTTCTTCTTCTTCTTCTTCTTCTTCTTCTTCTTCTTCTTCTTCTTCTTCTTCTTCTTCTTCTTCTTCTTCTTATTATTATTATTATTATTATTATTATTATTATTATTATTATTATTATTATTATT
Organism: Elysia crispata; assembly: GCA_033675545.1. NCBI lineage: Eukaryota > Metazoa > Mollusca > Gastropoda > Plakobranchidae > Elysia > Elysia crispata. Next base: position 145,307 of record JAWDGP010005318.1, on the reverse strand, counting down.
ATTATTATTAAATTTTTTTGGTCAATAGCACCATGATAAAGGAATTGACGTTAAGGAGTGTTTCGGAGGAAAAATAATGAATAACTCGCCTGTTATGTTTTGCTGTTCGCCAGAGGAAGGTGTTCATTAAAGTTACGGTGTAGAGGGTGATATTATGAAGGAAATGATCCATAAAAAAGATCCTGCAGAAGTTGTTTGGGTCAAAACGCAGCAAGACTCTCCCAAAAAGATTCAGTTATGTCGTGGGTTGGAATTGATATTTAACGGATTCTTACCCAAATCAAAACATGAGCATCTTTTATTATCTGGTTGTCAATGTGTAAATTGAAAACAATTATTGCATGAGGTAATGCCATTGATTGTCACTAAATGACTTTCCCCTATCAGATTCAGATAATTCATATAGGAAAGGTGCAAAAGTATGGGAGAATAAACATAAAAACGATAACGTAGGACCCTTCAAGTCTGCGGGCAGTCTATTCCAGACAAGACCACCCTGCGTCATGAAAAGGAAAGCATAACATCAAAGTCATATTTCGTGGTTATCTTTCGCGATGAAGACATGTAGATCATACACATAAATGCTTTTAGAAGAGTTCAATAACACATCATGAAGAAACTCTCACAACAATGAAAAGACTGAAGCAGTTAAACCTTAGACACGTCTAAAGGCATAATTTATGACATGCTTAAGAGGGCAATTCTGGGGAGTGTGCAGGAGAAATAAAAAAACCAGCAAGACGAAGGCCCAGAACGAGATTGCTTGCTTGAATGGTTCAATGACAGAGAGCGCCAGGTAGATCTAGATCAGGTCAGAGAGGGAAGTGCTAGGTCTAAAATTTAATAGTTGGAGCGTCTTATACGGGAACGAAAGGGAAGCAACACCTAGAAGGCATAATTACACTGTGAAGGGGAATAAGAATGAAAAGAAGATTTTCTTTGATTCTTGACGTGAGAGAAATAAAGCTGGAATCATAGCACGGTCCAATCTCTACAGTGGTCCTCAATAGAGGAAAATACAATAACTTCATGCAAGTGCAGGCCTATCACAGCAAAAATTGAGAAGAGACTACGACTAACGAGATAATTTTGCACAGTTTTCTTTTTTCATCTTTAGACAATTATAGTACACTTGAAATTAACTTTTTTTTTGGCTTTACCGTTATAAACCATGTGACATAAGCTCTCAGCAAAAAAAACTCGTTGGCTGGGATATAGTTGGAGTGTGTCTTCCTGTCGCGAGAAGAGAGGTGGGTTGTTTAGTTTGTAGCATACTATTGTCAGGTTTCATCTGTTGTTGACGAAGACAGCCAACCATAAACAATCATTGTGATATAAGAGCGAAAAACGTTTCTAAATTTTTCCTTACTAAAGTTATATCAATGACTTGTTTTCACTTGGGACATAGATGTAAATTCTATTTTTTCTTCTTGGTCAACCACGTCGTGAAGAAATTATTGTGATTTATATCCTTTTTTTTTTTTTGAGAGAGAGATAACGCATTATTTCACTACACTTCAATTCACTATCCAGATTGTCTAGATACCGTCGGGAAAATACTTTTCTTCAGTCTGAATCGTCAGTCTTACGAGCGACTTAACCCAACTTTACAGCTAGTCGATCTGTTATGTTGTTTTTCCATTTTTTTTCCTGCTCGTTTCTCCTTTTCCGTCAGTGTATCGTGTGCTAGAACTGCAGCTGAATAAAGACAAAATTCGGAAGGATTACCTACAAAGGCATTTACCAATCTTCTAGAGCAGCAATTTTAGTGAGGGAATAGCTGAAATTGTTCTCCTTAGAAAGTCAAGTCGTGTAGAACCAGTAGGCCAGTAGCAGCTATAAATATAGGATTTGATTGATCAGTCATTTTACAAGCCCAGTCCATAATTATTCGTGATATAATTATCTCTCTTTCAAAGCGACTGTTCATTCGTTCAAAAAATATTTACGTAACAAATGTTTTACCTGAAAATGGGTATAAGAGAGAGAGAGAGAGAGAGAGAGAGAGAGAGAGAGAGAGAGAGAGAGAGAGAGAGAGAGAGAGAATCGATGTTTTTTGGGGTCTGGACTTTATCTCTTAAGCTAACCGTAGCGCAAAAAAAACAAACGGTGGTGTACTTTATCCAAAAGAATCGTCGTCTTTCTCTTTTATCATTGATGATAATCAGGGCACATAGATCATACACTGAAAATAAAAGATTTCTTATTTACAAACAGGCACAGAGCAATCACGTTCCAGCCTAAATAGCGATTATTTCTAAACTCAAGATAACACTGTGGCATCAATAATAGCATTTATGTGAGGAAAACTAATGAGTGAGGAAAAAATATTTGTATCATTGTTGTATAGTGAGGCATGAACTCTCTGATTTGGGCCCCAATCCACAAAATAAGTTGTGTGTTGGATGAGAGTTGAGACTGTTTCCTGCTGTGCCTGAGTACTTGGTTGCATAGCCAGGAGGCAATTCCTACACATGTAATGTGTAAAGCAGTACAGGGTTCAACCGAGTCAGCCATGATAAAGTTATCAAGACGTCCTACAGATTCATTCCATTTCAAGGAACTTGACAGATTCCCATGTGGTGTTAAATCTGCACGACAAACTTATCAAAGGATCTAGTTGTAAAAGTATACTTCGTCATAAGTTTCAGAGTGGTCAGACGGGTGAATTTCTGTCATCTGCATTGATGCTACTGTAAGAATTGTTGTTGTAAGTTCTCGTGCTAGTATTTGCCCCCAAATTGTAATTATTGTTGCTACACGGCTTTCCGCCCGGACTACCGCTTCTTTCTCCAAGATTTTGCCCAGACACAGCCCTGTCCTCTGCTTGCATCGGAGAACCAATAGGCGTTACCCTCAGGAAACTATCGCTTTTCGGCTTGCTTAGCGATAAAGTACTCACTCCACGGTATCCTCCTGTTTCTCTGTCCGCCCCAATGAGACCTCCCCCTCTGCCAATAGTCCCTCCCTCTCCTATCACGAATCCCCGGCCTCCTGCTGCACTTCCTCCGTGACTCCTACCGCCTATTCCTCCCAGGAATTGCTGACCACTTCCGAAGCCCGTGACCTTGAGGACATTGCCACCATTCGTGTATCCCGTGCCGATCCCGCGACGTACGCCTTGCTCGAAGAGGGCGGGCGAGCTGGCGTGGTAAGGTCTGCCCTGGATGAGCAGGCTAATTCTGGCGGCTGATGCCGTCTCTTCCTTCTCCTGTTTGGCCAGGCGCCTCCGCTCCATGTGCACAACGATAAGACGGTAGATGAGGAGAATGATGACGATGGTGTTTTTGCAGGTGAAAAACATGTTGGTGTAGCTCACCACGTTGTACTTAAAGATGAGGAGGAGGCGAAGTACTAGGAAAGGAAGGTCCTTGGGAAGAAAAATTATAAATATTGTTGTTGTTATTATTATTATAATTCTTCTTCTCTTTTTCATAAATTTTAATCTCTCATTCTCTCAATCTCTGTCTGTCTTGATCTCATTTACTATCCCTTCCAATTTAAATAGCACTTTACTTTAATTGTTTTATAATTATACAAGGCACATTATCTTTTTTTTCTATAGAGTCACCTCTCTACTCAAAATAAATGTTACATATGTTGATTTTAAATTTTTCTTTTGAAATAAATCCCAAATTTTTTGACGAAAGTATAAATCATGTACCGCTGAGTAAAAACCTTTTGGTTAAAGAATGAAAACCCTTGATTAATTACAATTTCGGTTATTGTTTAATTCTTCTTTCACCAGGCCATCGAAGGACACATTCTTTACTTCTCATTACCTGCAGGCAGATGGAGATAAGAATACCATACACATCTGGATTACAACAGGTATCGGTAACGCCTTTAGGGTGTGTTACCGGAACTAGTCCCGTGCGGTCTCGCCTGGCCCGAGATGCTGTGAGAACCAGCGAGAACTGAATCAAGCTAAGTGACCATATACCAAGAATGACCGTACACAATATCCGATCATAGCGCACCTGTGAGTAAATGCAAAGCAAGACATCTGTTGGTGATTGCCGGATGCCAAGTCTCAGTTGAATGGTATGGTTGATTTTTAGCGGATAGTACTTTGCTGCAAAGGTTTTATCCAACAAACATTATAAGGGCATGGTATTTATGGCAGTCTTTACTAGATTAGATAACTGTTTCAGCACAAAGGTGATTCGGTCTGTTTGTGCAATGCATGACGTATCCGTAATATCGGATGCTTAATACAGTATTCATCATTACTAAGACAGAACCATTATTTTATACAAATATTCGTAAATTATGTTGGGGCGTTTTATTGATCGCGATTTTATTATTGTTGATCATTTTGTTAAATCATGAATATCAAAGCGCTCGGAAGTTTGAACGTCCATGAAACTCTCATAAAACTAAAGTTACTTGAAAACTGATTCCCGTCCGTTTCGTAACAATTGACAGTCCTTTTGTTATTTAAATTATTATATATATATATATATATATATATATATATATATATATATATATATATATATATATCTGCCGGAGCAAAATAGCCCGTTAATGCGTCTTGTAACTGTATGATTGGAATCCTTTCCAGGCGTAGCGTTTCGTTTCGTTTTGGTAACGAATCGTCATCCTATCTTAGACATTAAGCCAGCGCCCATTCAGACATAGAACTGATGTTTTTAACATTTTATAGAGAAAAGCTTATCACTTGATTGGTGCGATTCGCTCGAAGCCTATAAGTTAAAAATGTTTTTCGGATTTCTTTGGAAACAATTTTTTTTTGTGCCCACATGTATAATCTAGAACTAACTAAAGATAGCTCAACTTTTTTTGAACGGTCACTTGACTTAACATCCGTGTTCTCACCCTCTCCTCTTTGAACGCCTCGAAGAACTCTACGATATCGGCGGCCGTGCCTATGTAAACCAGGAGAAGTTGCGACAGCTGGTCGTGTGTGAGTTTACCCTTGGGCAGGAACCAGCGGCCGAGGATCAATATGAGGAGCAGAATTTGTTCCAAAGTTCGAATCCACTCGTCAGAGTTTAAGTCGACCTTGATCTCGAGTTCTATCTGGAACGTGCAAGGATGACGGGGGATGGAATATTAACAGAGAGGGTTCAGGTTAAATAGTTTGCTGATTATATTTTTTTTTTTGTTTTGTTTTATTTAACACTCTTTCAGTATTTCTAATGTATTATGCTAGATTTTTTTTAAACATTGTGAAAAAAACTAATAAAGAATCTCTTTCATGTGGCTAATGTAATCATGATAACTTTTTTTTTTTTTTTTTTTTTTGCATCATACTAGTCTTTTTAGGACGGATTTCAATTTCCTTATTCCACATTCCTTACTTTTATTTGGAAAAAAGTATGATTTAATTATGACGGTCTTCTGTTTTATCTAAACCATCGCTATGATAGTCTGTCCTAATGTCGACGGAATAAAACCCAAGTTTCTCAACATCTTTTACGAAGATCATCTGAACATTCCATTGGCTAAATAATTCATAATAAGGTAATGGAAAAAACAGCCTCAGGATTTGAAAACAAACCCTTAGCTTCATACATTCAAATTTTAATATACGGTCACTGATGAATACAAATGCATAGCAAATCAGTACCCTATCAATACCCAACCTTTTAAAGAGATTTTAAATGGAAACGCAGTGGCTTCGATGACACGCATTAATCTTTTGACTTAAACTTCACTTGGACTCACCCCCAAAATTGCTTTGATGGTCATGTTTGGTTGCTTTTGACCGCTGCTGTAGCTGTTTATGTGACCTCGGCTGCCGCTACCACATGGACAGCTTGTGCTCGTGATGTTGTTGCCCCTAGTGCTGCTGTTGTAACTGGAATCAACACCATTATTCGGGGTCACGGTGGTCGTGGTATCCGCTTTTTCTTGAATCCGTTTTTCGAGTTCGTGAAGTTCCATGAACCATATGGTAGGTACAATACACAGCAAGTAGATGAATACGCTGGGGCAAAACCTGAACATGTTCACATATGGATTATTTCATTTATCCATTTATTGATTGATTGATACAACTGCTTTATTACAAAAGGATGGAATATATGCCTCATAAATAAAGCAAATCAATAAACTTACAGGAGATAAATAGATTCTGAAAAGAAGAAAACATATGTCTGCCGGTGGTTATATTATCATACATTCAATATTCCACAAGAATAAAATACAAATTACAAAATGAGAATTTCTTAATATCAAAAACATGCCACGAAAATAAAAGTAACCAAAACAAAACAAATGATTGAACCACAATCCACCGAAATATCTCAAAGGTGTATAATATATATTTTAAAGTCTGTGGCGCTTATTGTGGTAAATTATCAGAACAGGCAAAGAAATCCTTGTTAATAAGGCAATGCACATATCCACAAGTAAGCGTACAACAGAATCTAGAGGGATGGATGCATAAAACAGAGGGATGATGTGGCTTGAATTTTTCACAATAGAAGGAGAATGTTTTATTAACATGTATCAGATGGAACATTTGGCATACACTTTTAACAGACTGATAGTAAGTAGGGAGCATATGTCGAAGTCAGAATGTGGCATTCACATGAGACACGGGGAAGATGTGGCATTAGCGCATAACGAAAGGAAGTTGTGACTTGAACACAAAGGATAGAAAAAATCTCATATTAACACAATATAGGGAAGATGTTGCATAAAAAAAAAAAAAGAATTGGAGATAGTGACATGAACACGTAATGGAGGGTAGATGTATCACGATTTTATAAGACCGACAAAAAGACAGACGGACAGATGGGAAGAAGGAAAGAGCATAAATAAAAATACGTGCAAGATGTTGCATGAATATGTAGCAGTGAGATTGTGACATGAACGTGAAACATTAGGTGATAATGGTATGAAACGTACATGGTGCAGAAACTAATCAAATATTCATAGGCAAAAGAGCATTCCTTTGTAACAATACAGTTTTAAAGATTTCAATGTTACGCTATTTATTTATGGATATATTTCTAGTTTAGTTTTAAGGCTCTTTATAAAACTGATGCCTTGTCTGGCCTGGGTATATCATTTTTAATAGAGTTATAGGGAATATAATAAATTATCAATAAAAGTTTTCCACATATAAGATCATTTTAAACGCATAAGTCAGACAAAAGATTGGTTTGAAAGAGTGGTAAAAAATGATAAAATTTCCCTGAATATCTTATTAAATGGAAAGTCGTATTCGCAATAAAACTTGTTTAATCTAGCAAATAATTATCATCATCAAACCTCAAATTAGGACGTGCATTGTTCAACCTATTGATACTTCGCTTACAAGCATTTTATAGGGAAATATACACTGAACAGTTTCATCGCGGGACTTGGCTCTACTAAGCATGGGGGCTAACTCGAGACTGTTTTTATTCAGGGAACAAATTTTAATATGATACATTATTATAAGGTTGTGGAAAAATCAGATTTGTCTCATGTGCTTTTTTTCCTCCTTTAAGTAGACACAATGCCTGACATCCATAATTCTCGGCTGTATATATAATTATTTTTGCCTCACCACTTCCATTCTTGTCCGGCTTTCTTTCCCAGGGTGATGGTCATCTCCAGCAGAAGGAGACATAGCACCAAGCCGAGATACCAGTAGCTGTAGTCGTGAGTGATCACTGCAAGCCTCCATATTGAGATGATGCCATGAGCCGCAAACGTTAGCCGCACCGCAATAGCTCGCACCACAGCAAGGTATCCCATCTAGCCAAGTCGTGGAGCCTTGCTATCTTGCGCTTTTTGGGACACGTTGAAAAGTCTGTGATATTAATATTGTGACCTGAAGATAATATTTAAAAAAAAAAAAATTTGGAAAGAATGATTTTGATATCCTATTTTTTTTTTTTTTTTTTTTTAGTTTTCCAGTATTCTTGGGAGTTGCGACCATTTTCTTTGTTTTAATGTTTTTGTGTAGTTCAGAATTGGATCATTTCGACAAAAGCTCTTCATCAAAAAGACCAATTTTTTGTAATTAATGCTGCGAAAAGAGCCGGTTTTTAATACATTATCATCGGCATTGAAATTATTTACTGGGCAAAAAGAATACGAGCGGAAGTTCAACTATTCATGTTAGAAAGTATTTTAGAATTAAAAAAAAAATAATAAGAGAATTCATATGTTTTTCTTCATGATTGTCACAATTAAGTTGTAAATCACATTTGATAAACTTTAAGGACTTTAATGTCTACCCTTTTACACCCGTATTATGGATCGCACAAATAGAAGAAATTTTTAAAATTCGGTACACACTAGTTAATCGAAATGTCTGCCCGTTGCACTCGTATTATGGATCGTACACAGATTAGAAATATTTAAAATTCGATACAGACTAGTTAATCAAAATGTCTGCCCGTTGCACTCGTATTATGGATCGTACACAGATTAGAAATATTTAAAATTCGATACAGACTAGTTAATCAAAATGTCTGCCCGTTGCACTCGTATTATGGATCGTACACAGATTAGAAATATTTAAAATTCGATACAGACTAGTTAATCAAAATGTCTGCCCGTTGCACTCGTATTCTGGATTGTACACAGATTAGAAATATTTAAAATTCGATACAGACTAGTTAATCAAAATGTCTGCCTGTTACACCCGTATTATGGACCGTATACAGATTAGAAATATTTAGAATTTGATCCAGACTAATTAATCAACATGTCTGCCTGTTACACCCGTATTATGGATTGTACACAGATTAGAAATATTTAAAATTCGATACAGACTAGTTAATCAAAAAGTCTGCCCGTTAAACTCGTGTGTACACAGATTAGAAATAGTTAAAATTCGATACAGACTAGTTAATCAAAATGTCTGCCTGTTACACCCGTATTATGGACCGTACACAGATTAGAAATATTTAGAATTTGATCCAGACTAATTAATCAACATGTCTGCCTGTTACACCCGTATTATAGATTGTACACAGATTAGAAATAGTTAAATTCGATACAGACTAGCGAGCGATCGTTGATTATCTCCATAGTTTTTCATACTTTCCAACTCCCACCCGCACTTCCCGCCCCCCCCCCCCCCCCCCCCCCGATGCAATTTAATACACAAAACGATTTGTTCCATTTCATTGTTGAGATAAAGTGATCAACGACCATATTATGAAATTGTTACATAGAGAAAAAGAAAAAAAATTGCAATAAAATAATTCCTCCAAAGTCATCTCATTAGAGCCTTACAGATTTTGCCAATCTCGCTGTAGATTGAAATAAACCTGACCACCCTATTCCTTTCTTTCCCAATTTTTGCCCTGTTAAACTTTCATATCACATTTCAATAATCCATTTCTGCCAAAATAATGACTCCCTCCACCACCACATCCCACCTCCCCCTCCCCCCCCCCAAAAAAAAAAAAAAAAAAATACTTTGCTTAAGATCCTTCCCATCCTTTCTTCTATATCTACATTTCATTTCTATGAAACATGATACCATCCAGCATATAGGATGTGATTTTACATGTTATTGTTTGTTTTGCTTAGATGTCGCTGGTGTATGGCTTCGTAAGGCACCTATAACCTTGTGTCTCATGGCAAGCCTTTAGAATATTAAGTTCTTCTTACCAGGCTATAAGGTAATAATCAACTTAAAGAATAAAAGCATCAACTGGAAGGGGCTTCTTAGAATCTTTTCTGTAGCTATCTTTCGTTTATGTCGTCTTATTATTTTGAAATCATGTCTTTGAATCTCAAAACTGATTGCGTGGAGTTACATTTCCTTGTGGATATCAAGCGACTATGGGCAAATAAATTTGAGTAAGACCAAAACAAAAGCATTTAACACTTTGTTTCAGCGAACCAGATTTCCATAATCAAGCAACCTGGTAAGTGGCTGAATAAGCAAGCTGGATCAGCTGTTCAATCCCGCTCTTTAGTAGTTCGCCATTCCCTTCCCAGATTTCTTATAGAAAGAGAGTGGCCAAACGATCTTTTTTTTTCTGATTCTAGTCGTCCGGACTGATCTGAGTGGCCTTCTTCCTCTAGCAGTGCCCTGCTGGACTAACATGTTGGTCAACCTTTGAAATACCTTCACCAACTCAACCGTCATCCCGAGGTCTGAACGAGCACCCCAATTCTTTCCCTGTCCGCACTAGCCGGAACTTCTGGCCGCCTCTAGGGTAGGTCAGTCGGAGTGGACATGTCCGCTATCCTAGTACTGGTATGATGGGCTCCTCGGGTCCAGTTCGGACTCTTTCTAGCGACCACGTTTTCTACTATCTTAGCTCCCATTCATAGCACACACAAAATAGTTGTCACTTTTTTTGAGCGGGTGATACAATAATTTTTTAATAGTTTTTTTTCTTATTTAGCTTCTAGTATGGTCATAATGAAGATAGGATAATCTTCGATGTTGAACTCACAAAATTTTAGATATAAGCCAAGCAAACATACCGAGGCTTATCAGCGCCTTTCTAGTAACTTTGATTTGTGTATTTTTTTTTTTTTTTATAATAGTTTTTTTTTTTTTTTTTTTTGTTTCTTTTTCATTTTTAAAGAAAGTAAAAGTTCTTGTTCTTGGCTATACAATGTTTATCTTTTTTTTTTTCAAAATCTATCAAAGAAGATTGCTCTCAAAATTATACCGGCACATTGTTACATGAAAAATTTGTTAATTCTTGGCCATAGCCAGCCACACCAGAGTATTTCCGGGTTTTCTTCTTCATGTAGATCACTGAGACCATATCATAAACAATGATTAAAGCAAGAAGGAAAGGGGTTTGAGACGGTTCCACCTCGAGTAGCGCGTGCTGTCTACACAAAGACTACCGTGTCTCGTTAGGTTGAGAGAAGGTGACATGATGGACAGACACAGGGAAGAGTGAGATTATAACAAAATAATAGTAAAAGCGGTCAGCGTGTTCTCAGAATATTTTTCACTTTTATCTTTTATTCCTTTTTCCCGGGCAATTGTATGGTATTCACATGGGCATAGAGTGTCTCATTAACAAATCGTTGTTGACTTCACATTTTTTTTTTATTTCAAAAGCTAATGAAATGTTTAACACGTATTCAACGTTAAGCACATTACTAGCGCAAATATAAAATCAAAGGCAACTTTTCTCCTTAAAATATTTTATGTATCCATATATCCTGGGCCTGGAAAGCGTAGAAAATAAAAATATTTACCTAACAGTTTAAATTGACCTGATTTGATTTTCCAGGTGTTTTGACATCACCACGAAGAAGCTACGAAAACAAAGTAATTTAAGACATGGGAGGGCAAAACGTATCACAATAAAAAAAGGACGAAAATATTTACTTTGAAAATAGTCGGAGATAAACTGTCTCGGTCCTTCAAGAGAGAAAAGTAAATTACCTATCCATGATAGACCGTAAAGAAAAACATGAAGGATTGCTTTTTGAGTCGTGGTGGTCTGTTTCGATTCATTCGTTTTATTGTATGCTTGAAACAACATAAGTATCAAATATAAAGACTCTCGGTTCTTTTAAGACAGAATCAACAATATGGTCTTGATCTAGATTAAGTTGTATTCATGAAACTTTGGTGCTTTTCGATTTTATTTCGATATGTGCCTTTTTTCTAACCTAAAGAGGCATTATTTTGGTGGATCCAGCTTTTATGGGTGGATTGATGGTTACGAAAAACGTGGAGACATACGGCCACAAGTAAGATAGTCATTACATTGTCTGCGTATCTGAGAAAGTAGTTAACATTGAACTGCTCAGAGCTTCTAGTATCAAGCTTGAACCTCCCTGATCCTAAGATTTGAATTGGCAAGTGCTTACAAATTTCAGACAGACGTCAAACTTGTACTGCTCAGTTTCTTTACCTCCCGGAGAAAAGTAAAAATTGAACTGCTTAGTTTCTCCTCTTCTCAGACAGAATTCAAACGCGTACTGTTCATTTTCTGCACTTCTCAGGCAAGTTAAACTTGAACTTCTGAGAGTCTTCACTTCTCAGATAGAAGTCAAACTTGTACTGCTCAGTTTCTGCACTTCTCAGACAGAAGTCAAACTTGTACTGCTCAGTTTCTGCACTTCTCAGACAGAAGTCAAACTTGTACTGCACAGTTTCTGCACTTCTCAGACAGAAGTCAAACTTGTACTGCACAGTTTCTGCACTTTTCCGACAGAAGTCAAACTTGTACTGCACATTTTCTGCACTTCTCAGACAGAAGTCAAACTTGTACTGCTCAGTTTCTGCACTTCTCAGACAGAAGTCAAACTTGTACTGCACATTTTCTGCACTTCTCAGACAGAAGTCAAACTTGTACTGCACATTTTCTGCACTTCTCAGACAGAAGTCAAACTTGTACTGCTCAGTTTCTGCACTTCTCAGACAGAAGTCAAACTTGTACTGCACAGTTTCTGCACTTCTCAGACAGAAGTCAAACTGTACTGCTCAGTTTCTGCACTTCTCAGACAGAAGTCAAACTTGTACTGCTCAGTTTCTGCACTTCTCAGACAGAAGTCAAACTTGTACTGCACAGTTTCTGCACTTCTCAGACAGAAGTCAAACTTGTACTGCTCAGTTTCTGCACTTCTCAGACAGAAGTCAAACTTGTACTGCTCAGTTTCTGCACTTCTCAGACAGAAGTCAAACTTGTACTGCACAGTTTCTGCACTTCTCAGACAGAAGTCAAACTTGTACTGCACAGTTTCTGCACTTTTCCGACAGAAGTCAAACTTGTACTGCACATTTTCTGCACTTCTCAGACAGAAGTCAAACTTGTACTGCTCAGTTTCTGCACTTCTCAGACAGAAGTCAAACTTGTACTGCACAGTTTCTGCACTTCTCAGACAGAAGTCAAACTTGTACTGCTCAGTTTCTGCACTTCTCAGACAGAAGTCAAACTTGTACTGCACAGTTTCTGCACTTCTCATACAGAAGTCAAACTTGTACTGCACAGTTTCTGCACTTCTCAGACAGAAGTCAGACTTGTACAGTTCAGAGTATCGTCACCTTAGGCATTTTAAAAATTAAATTTAAAAAGTTCTTTATTACCGGATTTCAAGTGGACTTCAGATCTGCGGTAAGTTCGAACCTTGATCTAACATGAAAAATAATTTTTAGGTCGCAGAACTACAACCTTGCATGTTTTACAGAGGATTGATTATTTTTTGTTGAAAAACAAGTCATGGGGCAAAATGACCAATCACCAAACCAGTTTTGTTATAGTTCGTTGAGTGTTCACCGTGTGGAAAAAACATGAAAGTTATTTGTGGTCTCAAAAGCTGCAAATCTGATTATAAAAATTAGGTATATGTTGTATATATATATATATATATATATATATATATATATATATATATATATATATATATATATATAAACAAATAGCATAAAAGACTGAATTGCTTTCAAGTAAAGTGTCTCAGGTTTGTAACCCCATTATTTTTTTTTTCAGGAAAAGAAACATTGTAAAACTTTATGAAGATTTTGATAGAATATAGGTTCCTGGTTTCTACTTAATAAAATTGAATGTATATATAAATGTGTATTTAAAACAATAATAATTTTCTCTTTTCTAAAAAAGATATAGTTTCATTTATTCCATGAAAATCAAATGTTTTAAGGTGTTATTTCTACCTGGTGATGGTCGTTATAGGACATAAAATTATTTTTATTTCCTATAGTAAAGTTACGATAAAGATATAAAATTTTGTTTGAACTTGAATAATTCGCGAAATGCAAAGAGTTTTTCATATTGGAGGCAAATGATATTATCATTGTATGATTAAAAGCATTCCTTGTATTTCATAAGATAATATATTACTTGTTATTTATACTGGAACTTCATAGAATCAAGAAATGCTAAAAAGTCATAATATTGTTGATCCCTAAGAAAAGGTTTTCAGGTAAAGTGCTACTGCTTATGACGAAATTGGCGATAGATAAAATAGCGTTTTATTTGTACCTGATAAAGGTTCGCAAGTACAATGAAGAATTAATAGAGTGTGCTTGATGGTTTCGATAGAAAAAAAAAACGGGGTTGTATGTCTTTTTTAAATGTCCCCATCCATTACAAATGAAGATTTATACATGTAAGAAGATTAATAACGTGTAGGAGAATAACGTCGTTATTACGATAGAACATGAGGCTTTGTTTAGTAATTGAGGATATGTTTTGCAGAATCTTTGAAAAAAAAATTTAGAGCGATCTTTCATATAAAGAGGGAAAACAGGATAAGTTATAACAGCATTTCACGATGCTTTTGTTCACAGATATATTCTTTTCTTTCTTTCTCTCTCTCTCTCTCTCTCTCTCTCTCTCTCTCTCTCTCTCTCTCTCTCTCTCTCTCTCTTTCTCTCTTCTCTCTATCTCCCTACCTCTCTCTCCCTCCCTCTCTTTTCCTTTTTTAAAAATTTTAAAAGATGAATTTTAAACTTCATCCTATATCATTGTTGAGTAAATGCTGTAATGAAAGTTTGAACACTGGATTCACCCTCATCTCTTTCTTATTAGGTTTTAATGGGATGATTAAAGGTCTCCTCAAATAATACGCATATTTAACATAGCGTAAGAGATAAGGTAGTGGAAAAGAAATTGTCGAATTTCATAACATTAAAAAAAATAAGAATCAACCTCTAATCCGAATATAACAAATATATTATTATTGAAAATATTAATCAATTATAGAGATTGTATTCCATTTGTTTGCAAGGATAACATGGATCGCAAAAAGTAATTTTGTACTTGAAAAGATTCTAAAGATTTATTTGACCTCAGGAAATAATCCAAATTGACAAGAAGTGGGATTTTATGTACTAGAGGAAAATCCCTAAAGTAAAAGGAGGTTCAATTATACTTGAGAAAAATCCCGATAGAATTTGCTCTAGCGACTGCGTTCGACCCCCAGACAGCTGCAGTGTTGTCGCTGGCGTACAGAAAGGCTGGCAAGACCAGTTTCTTCTCCCATGGGCAATGTCCAGAGGCAGTATCACCGGCAAAGAACCACCCTTTGTCCGTACTGCAAAATTGGTACAAGTTGTTTACCATAAATCTGCGTTTGTGGTAGGAATGTCCTACGATGCTACAAAGTTTCTGGGGCGAGGATTTTAAGTCACTCCAACTGGACACTATAACTCGGTTCTTCTCGAACCAATTCGTAGACGTTGAGTTTCTGCCGTTGAGGATGATGTGCTTGACCACGTGATTATTGACGTAGATGGCAAAAAAAACTTCGTCCATATTTGCCCAGTTCTTTAAGGCGTCCCAGTTTCTGAAATGATAGACTCACGATAGACTCTGTTAAACTGCTTACAGCCTATTTCAACTTCAGCCGGAATACCGGTTCGATAAAGATAAGCGGGGTAGATCTGCAATCCATTATGGGCTGTTCCTCTCCAGTGCCTAGGGGGTCAAAGAATTCCCCTACAGATTGTGGTTTATCTTTGACACATGACTTGCCCGGGGCCACTACAGAATCAGTGAGCGCGCTTGTATGAGTTGACACATGGGTGATCCTGGAGATAACATTCTGTAACTTGTCATCCATTGTAGTTGTCAGAGATTCCGATTTAATGACAGCGTTCTCAATCTTATCTAGTTGAAAGCCAAAGGAACTAATGTTTGCTTGTAATGAATGCATTGCTTCCTCTCCGGTCCTGATATCCTTGCACATATCCTTAGAGATTTGGAAGTTGGAACTGTCAGATATGCCTCTTACTTTGAGCTCGGATAACTTATCGTCCAGTCTGTCTTTTAGGTTGATTATCTTGTCGTTTATCCGTATCTCAGAAAACTGCAATTTATCAAAGACAGTTTTTTCGAGGCCATTTATTTTCTCTGCCATTGAATCTTTCAGACTCTCGAGTTTGTCTTCAAGTTTATCATTTTCTCTAAGAGTCTCTGACAAGCGTGTCCCTATGCAACGCAATTTCTCTAAAAAAACAGACAACAACTTATCTGATTGTCCATCTATTCCAGAAGTCGAGGCAGAAATTTGCTCATGACGAGTTTCTTCAAGACCTGGACCTAAATCTGACCCGACCTTCGCTCTTATGACAGACTTCTTTAAAGTAGCTTTGCTTTCAGCGTCAATCATGATAGCCAAGCAGGAAAATTGAGTGGCCATGCATTCTTCCGAGTTCACCAGCTTCAACCTGAGGTGAGCCCGAGTGCTTGATAGTCTTCCACTCTGGTGCGTCTTTTCAACATATTTTCCGGGAATCTGTGAGGCGATGGTTGCCAGCTGCCTCCATTGCCTGCTCTCTGGTCTAACTTCAGAAGTTTGCATGTAAAGGGTTAGACCTTCGAATTTCCTGGTATCGATAGAGTTGTCACCCAAGTATTCTTCGCAATGCAACACTCCACATTCATCTCCAGCAGATTGGTTAGCAAACGGGAGGAAGCTGAAATCGAAGCCTGAAACAGAGGGCATAAAAAGAAAACAAAACTTAAATAAAAACAATACCAGCTTGACATTCAAGATAAGATCGTCATTGTCGACATTTGTTCTATTATCATAAACGCTATTTTGTACATTCACTAATTAGCTTCTTCTGCAGGATTTGGGAGAGAACAAGAGGTTGAACAGGATTAAAAAAATAATGCAAAGAGTAGAATAACCATCACACCCGTGCCATATCTGAAAAATAAAAGGTAGTTTGAAATAGCCTGTTCTGTTTTAAAATTTTGAGTTGACGACTATATTCAGGAATGAGGAGCTTCTCAGTCTTTTTTTTTTCTGTATTTTTCGTCAGTTAATGTTTTCTTTTAATACTTCAACCGAATAAGACATTTCATATAGTTTTCATTAAATTTAACCACATTAGCTCAACTTAATATTGAAACGAATATAGTTAGTTTTATCTGTGTAAATGAATATAAAATAAAAGACTAATATTATGAACAATGTGAATTTTTTTTCTAAACAAATGATCAAAAAGTCATTGCTATACTTTTGCTGCAGCTATATAACTCTGGTCAGTTTGAATTAGAGGAAGATATTAAATTAAATCAAAACAACCATGAACTAAATACAGCATTGATATGAATCTATTGTATTTTATAACTGAAATAAAACATAGTTTTTCCTTTAAGACTCTTACCTGAACAAATCGTTTGGAAGGACAAGACGATCACGAAAATGGCTTGAGTGTTGAACATGATTTTTTTCTGTAGGATCAAGAACTCTTGTTTCAGAAATTCCACCTTCCTTATCGAGTTTTCGCTAGATACTACCTCGTGTACCAGTACCTCAGGTTAAAAATTTCGCCTGATTCTGTTGTCTTCACTGAAGAAAAAGGATTTCTAGAGTAATGAGATACCAGGGAACTGTTAACAGCTTTTATTCTACGTCCTGTTTACTCTTCAAAAACCGCGTATGAATTTGGTAAAGTAATAATGGGAAAAAGTATGCAGGGTAAAAAAAAGCAAGCTTAGTCGCTTTTCTTTCTTGTTAGCAGTTGTTAAAAGGGTTTGCGACAATGGCATGATTTTAAAGAGTCGGTAGGCTTAAGTGTCTGCATCTGGGTGCGCTGTTTAATGATAACGGGCGTCTAAAAACACGAAAAGTGCTCGCATGTTCCGAAATTACGCAGGTATCAATTTAATGGAAACATTTAAAACAAAGAATAAATAATTATATAAATAAAAATAACAAGTTTCAGGTTATTTTTTTTCCCTTTGTTCCACTTAACAATAACCTAAATATCAGTGGATACATGTAGTTTAAGAGTTAAAAGATAATGAAGGTTTGTATGCTTCAAGCTCTAGGCTTATCATTAGTTTTTTCGGGCACCTCATAATTTCAGCTAATTCTACACTATAAAACATCGAAAACTAGCACCAAGAACTTTTTGTTTGTTAAGTGCGTTTTTGTTTTTATTTTGGATTTTGGATATATTGCTGTTAAGATTTAAAGATATACCTTTCTCCTCCACTTACCGATCAACAGTCTCAGACATACACAACCACACTTGAAGTGTGGCAATAACGCGCCTTCAAGTTCAAACAGTTCAGTCAATAGTATTGTCAACATACACTACATACTATTTTCTTTACCATCTGCTCATTGTCGCGAATGAACATTCGTGACCCTTCGCAAGCAGTTTTGGGCAGGTATTGGCACTCACAATGCATTGTGCAACCAGCCAAGAAATATAATCTACACGAATATCAAGACACCGTTGGACAATCTAACGTCATCCCTTTTATTTCGACAGGCGTTTTTTGAACTGCGAAATATAATTTCAAAATGAAAGGCTAAATGAAACCGCTGTTTCGAAGAATTTGTTTTCTTTTGAATGTTTCTGAAGATTCAGAGCGAGTCTATTTTTTTCATTACCAAAAAAAAAAATATTTTTCACAGGCACATTAAATAAAAAAATATATCTATCGCACTACCTCAATGAAAGATCTAACCTGGTCTCAGTTGCTTTTTTTTTTAATAAATTTTTGCTCAGCGTTACATTGTTAAGTATATAAATCAAAAAGGAAAAAGAAAAGCCCAAGATTTTCGTGAATGTATAATACCGCGTTGTAAGCTCAGTTTGGTTGCTTTATTCCTGGATTGCTGCGTAAATAAGTAATTTTTTTTTGAACGATAGTAAAACTGCATTCAATAAACATGTTCCATTACAAAAATCCAACAATATAATGATCTTGTTTGAGTGCTTATTAGAAGATTCAACAACAGGGAATAAACAGCCACAATAGAAACAAAAGCAACATAAATTTGTGCAGTTAATATTGGCATTTTGTTTAGATTTTAAAAAAATGCTCAGATTGAATGCCAGAATATGAAGAGAGCCAGACATACCCCCTATTATCTCTCTCTCTCTCTCTCTCTCTCTCTCTCTCTCTCTCTCTCTCTCTCTCTCTCTCTCTCTCTCTCTCTCTCTCTCACTCTCTCAATCTATCTATCTATCTATCTATCTATCTATCTCTCTCACACATGTTCGGTATTCTCTGGTTAATACCCATTGGGTCCTCAGGACAAGTCCAACTCCGTCCAAAGACCTATTAGTTCTCTCTCTCTCTCTCTCTCTCTCTCTCTCTCTCTCTCTCTCTCTCTCTCTCTCTCTCTCTCTCTCTCTCTATCAATCTATCTATCTATCTATCTATCTATCTATCTATCTATCTATCTATCTATCTATCTATCTCTCTCTCACACATGTTCGGTATTCTCTGGTTAATACCCATTGGGTCCTCAGGACAAGTCCAACTCCGTCCAAAGACCAGTATTTCCTGTTATCTTAGCCCTCATACCTAGCTCACAAGATATAATGTCACTTTTCTGAATGAGTGATACATAAAGTATTTATTTTCTTAAAGCTTAATATTTTTTATCTTTAAATGAGGTCATAATGAAGGCAGGGCGACCTCCGATGTTGAACTGAATAATTTTAATGTATATCAACCAAATATACCGTACCAATGCCTGTCTACCGATTTTGATCTTTTTTTTTATTTTTTTTTTTTGGCGGGGTGTCTTTTTTGTTGTTGTCATAAAGAAAAACTGGGTTCTTGTTCCCGGCCATTATATGTATTGTTTTTTTTTAAAATTTAAGCGAGAAGATTGCTCTCATAGTTTAGCAGGCGCGATTTTCCTACACAAAGAGTGAGAAAGAGAGAGAGAGAGAGAGAGAGAGAGAGAGAGAGAGAGAGAGAGAGAGAGAGAGAGAGACAGACAGAGACAGAGAGACAGAGAGACAGAGAGACAGAGAGACAGAGAGACAGAGATAGAGACAGAGACATAGGGAGAGAGAGAGACAGAGAGAGACAGAGAGAGACAGACAGACAGACAGACCCTTGAGATCCGTGGGAATTTTTTTCGTGTTTCCTTCTTCATGTAGATCAATGAGACCATATCATAAACAATGATTAAAGCAAGAAGGAAAGGGGTTTGAGACGGCTCCACCTCGAGTAGCGCGTGCTGTCTACACAAAGTCTACCTGCGTGATTTCGTGTCTCGTTAGGTTGAGAGAAGCACTTCTAGAATAGCAGGTGAGATGATTGACAGAAAGAAAGAGTGAGATAAAAAAAAAAATAGCAAAAGCGGTCAGTGTGTTCTCAGAATATTTTTCTTTTTTTTTTTAAATTCCTTTTTCTCCAGAACATATTTTATAGCATTCACATGGGCATCGAAAAATAGGGTGTCTCATTAACAAATCGTTGTTGATTTCACATTTTTTTTCAAGAGCTGATGAAATGTGTAACATGTATTCAACTAGCGCAAAGATAAACTCAAAGGCAACTTTTCTCTTTATATTAGATGTATCCATATTTCCTGGGCCTGGAAAGCGTAGAAACTTAAGATATTTACCTAACAGTTTAAATATATCTGGTTTGCTTTTCCAGGTGTTTTGACATCACGAGGCAGATAAAGTAATTAAACAGATGAGAGGGCAAAACTTATCACAATAATAAAAAAGGAAGAAAATATTTACATCTGAGGTGGAAACTCTTTGAAAACAATTTGGGATGAGTTGTCTCTTGTTCCTTCAAGAAAGAAAACTAAATTACCTTATCGTGATACACTGTAAAGATAAACTTATGGAGGATTGCTTTTTGTGTTGCGGTCGTCTATTTTGATTCATTCATTTTATTGAATATATGGAACAACATTATTATAAAATATAAAGACTCTCGGTTCTTTTACGACATAATGAACAATATAGCCTTGATCTAGATTAAGTAGCATTCATGAAACTTTGGTACTTTTTGATTTTATTTCGCCATGTGCCTTTTCTGTAACCTAAACAGACATTATTTTTGTGGATCCAGTTTTTATGGGTGGATTGATGGTTATGAAAAACGTGGTGACATGAATTCATACGGCCACAAGTAAGATAGATAGTCATTACATTGCCTGAGAAAGAAGTTGACATTGAATTGTTCAGAGCTTCTTGTATCAAGCTTGAACCTCCTTGATCCTAAGATTTGAATTGGCAAGTGCTTACAAATTTCAGACAGACGTCAAACTTGAATTGCTCAGTTGCTCAGTTTGAATAACTCTAAAACACAATCAAAATTGTATTGCTCAGTTTCTGCACTCCTCATACAAAAATAAAACTTGCACCGCTGAGTTTCTTCACCTTTCAGACAGAGCTAAAACTTGTACTGCTCAGCTTCTTCACTTCTCAGACAGAGCCCGAACTTTTACCGCTCAGTGTTTTCACTTCTGAGACAGAGCTCAAACTTGTACTGCTCAGCTTCTTCACTCCTCAGACAGAGCTCAAACTTTTACTGCTCAGCTACTTCACTTCTGAGGCAGAGCTCATACTTTTACTGCTCAGCTACTTCATCTCAGAGACAGAGCTCAAACTTGTACTGCTCAGTTTCTTCACTTCTCAGACAGAGCTCAAACTTGTACTGTTCAGCTTCTTCACTTCTCAGACAGAGCTCAAACTTGTACTGCTCAGCTTCTTCACTTCTCAGACAGAGCTCAAACTTGTACTGCTCAGCTTCTTCACTTCTCAGACAGAGCTCAAACTTGTACTGCTCAGCTTCTTCACTTCTCAGACAGAGCTCAAACTTGTACTGCTCAGCTTCTTCACTTCTCAGACAGAGCTCAAACTTGTACTGCTCAGCTTCTTCACTTCTCAGACAGAGCTCAAACTTGTACTGTTCAGCTACTTCACTTCAGAGACAGAGCTCAATCTTGTACTGCTCAGCTTCTTCACTTCTCAGACAGAGCTCAAACTTGTACTGCTCAGCTTCTTCACTCCTCAGACAGAGCTCAAACTTTTACTGCTCAGCTACTTCACTTCTGAGGCAGAGCTCATACTTTTACTGCTCAGCTACTTCATCTCAGAGACAGAGCTCAAACTTGTACTGCTCAGCTTCTTCACTTCTCAGACAGAGCTCAAACTTGTACTGCTCAGCTTCTTCACTTCTCAGACAGAGCTCAAACTTGTACTGTTCAGCTTCTTCACTTCTCAGACAGAGCTCAAACTTGTACTGCTCAGCTTCTTCACTTCTCAGACAGAGCTCAATCTTGTACTGCTCAGCTTCTTCACTTCTCAGACAGAGCTCAATCTTGTACTGCTCAGCTTCTTCACTTCTCAGACAGAGCTCAAACTTGTACTGTTCAGCTTCTTCACTTCTCAGACAGAGCTCAAACTTGTACTGTTCAGCTTCTTCACTTCTCAGACAGAGCTCAAACTTGTACTGTTCAGCTTCTTCACTTCTCAGACAGAGCTCAAACTTGTACTGTTCAGCTTCTTCACTTCTCAGACAGAGCTCAAACTTGTACTGTTCAGCTACTTCACTTCAGAGACAGAGCTCAATCTTGTACTGTTCAGCTACTTCACTTCAGAGACAGAGCTCAATCTTGTACTGCTCAGCTTCTTCACTTCTCAGACAGAGCTCAAAGTTGGACGGTTCACAATCTCCTCATCTCAGTCGTTTTAAGATAGAAATAAGCGTTCTGTTTTTACCGGATTTCAAGAGGACTTCAGAAAATGATTTCTGCAGATCTTTGAGAAGCTTGAACCTTGATTTAGCATGGATAAATTTTAGGTTACAGAGCTACATCTGTGCTTGCTTGACAGGAACTAATTATTTTTGTGCAAAAATAAGTCATGTGATTAAATGATAATTGATGTGTCCCATTAGATAAGTGATCAATCGCCAGACCAGTTTTGTTATAACCAATTTAGCGTTTCTCATTTGAAAAAAAAATATTAGTTAAGTTATTTGTGGACTCAAATGCGACAAGTTTGGTTTTAAAAAATTCGGCATACTGTGGTTTTTTAAAACGTTATATATATATATATATATATATAAACAAAGAGGAGGAAAGGCTGAAATATTTTCAAATAAAGTGTCTAAGGCTCCTACATGTATTTCCTATTTTTCAGGAACTGGAGCAAAGTAAAACTTTATTAATATTTTGATACAAACATGAAGTGTTGGTTTTTAATAGATAAAAGTTCAACAAAAAATAATATTATATATATATATATATATATATATATATATATATATATATATATATATATGTTGTTTGTTGGATATTCCTATAGTATAAGATACTGACAATTTTTATTTTATTTTTAAAAAGTCATGATAAAGATATAAAATTTTGTTTGAACTTGACGAACATTTTGCGAGATGAAAAGTGTTTTTATATTGAAGGCAAATTATGTTATCATTGTGGGTTTAAAATTATTCCTTGTATCTTATGGAACTCCCCAGAAGATATGTGCTTCTTGTACCAGTACTTGATAAGAATCAAGAAATGATAAAAGTCATTGTGTTGTTAATCCCTAAGAAAGGTATTTTGTTAAAGTGCTATTCCTGCATGATGAAATTGCCTATAGGCCAGATAGCATTTTGTCTGTACGTGATAAAGGCTCGCGTACGATGAAAAGTTTATGAGTGTGCTTGAAGATTTCGATAGAATAAACAATCTTGTCTGACCTTTTTGAAGGTCCGGATCCATGGATTGAGTGCATATTGAAATTCACATATAGGCGAAGATAAGTATGTAGTCAATGCGGTATAAAATTCTGGT
This sequence comes from Elysia crispata, assembly GCA_033675545.1. Taxonomy (NCBI): domain Eukaryota; kingdom Metazoa; phylum Mollusca; class Gastropoda; family Plakobranchidae; genus Elysia; species Elysia crispata. The sequence goes on along the minus strand of JAWDGP010005318.1, from coordinate 121,850 downwards.
TTTATATTCAGTAGTTGAAGATATTTTCTCAGATTCTTTCAGAAATTGCTTTCAGAGTGATCTAGAGTATATAAGTGTATATGTAAAGAGAGAGAAACCATGATAGGCTTAAATGATATTTCAAGATATTGGTAGTGCTGCAAGATCATGTTCTTACCTCCCTCTCTCTCTCTCTCTCTCTCTCTCTCTCTCTCTCTCTCTCTCTCTCTCTCTCTCTCTCTCTCTCTCTCTCTCTCTCTCTCTCTCTCTCTCTCTCTCTCTCTCTCTCTATCTATCTATCTATCTATCTCTCCATCCCTCTCTCGCAAAATCTCTTTTTATTCTGGTAAGATAACTTTTAAACTTAAGCTATTATGATTGTTTAGTAAATGTTGCGCTGATAGCTTGAGGATTAACCCTCATTTCTTTCTCTCTTAAAGTTTTATTTAAAGATTAATTTATGAGATGACTAAAAGTCTACCTTAAGAATTGTACGCACATTTCATATAGAGTAAGAGATGGGGCAGTGGATGAAAAATTGTGGAATTTCATAACATCTTAAAAAAAAATAAGAATCGACATTTTAATCAGAATTTAGCGAATATATTATTACTGAAAACAGTTATCAAGTAAGGAAAATGTATTTTATTTGCTTGCAAGGAGAAAACTCGACCACAAAAATTTCTACTTTCTACTTAGAGAAATTGATTAGATTTATTTGATCTAAGGAAAGAATCCATATTGACCTGAAATATGGTTGTACGTACTAGAGAAAAATCCCTAAAGTAAAAGGAGGTTCAATTGTACTTGAGAAAAATCCCGAAAGAATCTGCTCTAGCGACTGCGTTCGACTTCCAGACAGCTACAGTGTTATCGCTGGCGTACAGGAAGACTGGCAAGACCAGTTTCTTCTCCCATGGGCAATGTCCAGGTGCAATATCACTGGCAAGGAACCACCCTTTGTCCGTATCGCAGTTCCTATAGTAGTGGTTCACCAAAAACCTGCGGGTGAGATGGGATCGGGAGTCTCCTTTGATGCTAAAATAGTTATGGGACAAGGATTTTAAGTCACTCCAACTGGACACAATCACTCGGTTCTTCTCAAACCAATTCGTAGACGTGGAGCCTATGCCGTTGAAGATGATGTGCTTGACTACGTGATTATTGACGTAGATGGCGAACAAAACTTCGTCCACATTTGACCAGTTCTCTAAGGCGTCCCAGTTTCTGAAATGATTTATGCACGGTAGACTCTGGTTAAACTGCTTACAGCCTATTTCAACTTCAGCCGGAATACCGGTTCCATAGAGATAAGCGGGGTAGATCTGCACTCCATTGTGGGCTGTTCCTCTAAACGCCAGTCTCCAGTCCTGCTCTCCAGTGCCTAGGGGGTCAAAGAATTCCCCTACAGGTTGTGGTTTATCTTTGACACATGACTTGCCCAGAGCCACTACAGAATCTGTGAGTGCGCTTGTATGAGTTGACACATTGGTGATCCTGGAGATAACATTCTGTAACTTGTCATCCATTGTAGTTGTCAGAGATTCCGATTTAATGACAGCGTTCTCAATCTTATCTAGTTGAAAGCCAAAGGAACTAATGTTTGCTTGTAATGAATGCATTGCGTCCTCTCCGGTCCTGATATCCTTGCACATGTCCTTAGAGATTTGGAAGTTGGAACTATCAGATATGCCTCTTACTTTGAGCTCGGATAACTTATCGTCCAGTCTGTCTTTTAGGTTGATTATCTTGTCGTTTATCCGTATCTCAGAAAACTGCAATTTATCAAAGACAGTTTTTTCGAGGCCATTTATTTTCTCTGCCATTGAATCTTTCAGACTCTCGAGTTTGTCTTCAAGTTTATCATTTTCTCTAAGAGTCTCTGACAAGCGTGTCCCTATGCAACGCAATTTCTCTAAAATAGCAGACGACAACTTATCTGATTGTCCATCTATTCCAGAAGTCGAGGCAGAAATTTGCTCATGACGAGTTTCTTCAAGACCTGGACCTAAATCTGACCCGACCTTCGCTCTTATGACAGACTTCTTTAAAGTAGCTTTGCCTTCAGCGTCAATCATGATAGCCAAGCAGGAAAATTGAGTGGCCATGCATTCTTCCGAGTTCACTAGCTTCAACCTGAGGTGAGCCCGAGTGCTTGATAGTCTTCCACTCTGGTGCGTCTTTTCAACATATTTTCCGGGAGTCTGTGGGGTGATGGTTGCCAGCTGCCTCCATTGCCTGCTCTCTGGTCTAACTTCAGAAGTTTGCATGTAAAGGGTTAGACCTTCGAATTTCCTGGTATCGGTAGAGTTGTCACCCAAGTTATCCTCGCAATGCAACACTCCACATTCATCTCCAGCAGATTGGTTAACAAACGGGTGGAAGCTGAAATCGAAACCTGAAACAGAGGGCATAAAAAGAAAATAAAGCTAAAATAAAAACAATACCAGCTTGACATTCAAGATAAGATCGTCATTGTCGACATTTGTTCTATTATCATAAACGCTATTTTTTACATTCACTAATTAGCTTCTTCTGCAGGATTTGGGAGAGAACAAGAGGTTGAACAGGATTAAAAAAAATAATGCTAAGAGTAGAATAACCATCACACCCGTGCCATATCTGAAAAATAAAAGGTAGTTTGAAATAGCCTATTCTGTTTTAAAATTTTGAGTTGACGACTATATTCAGGAATCAGAAGCTCCTCAGTCTTTTCTTCTGAATTTTTCGCCAGGTAATGTTTTCTTTTAATACTTCAACCCAATAAGACATCTCATATAGTTTTCATTAAATTTAGCCACATTAGCTCAACTTAATATTGGAACAGATGTAGTGAGTTTTATCTGTTTAAATGGGTTAAAAATAAAGGATTAAAAACATATGAATAATGTGAATATTTTTTTTCTAAACAAATGATTAAAAAGTCTATCATCATTGCTATATTTTGCTGCAGATATGTAACTCTGGTTAGTTTGAATTAGAGGAAGATATTAAATTAAATCAAATCAACCATGAATTAAATACAGCATTGATATGAATCTATTGTATTTTATAACTGAAATAAAACATAGTTTTTCCTTTAAGACTCTTACCTGAACAAATCGTTTGGAAGGACAAGACGATCACGAAAATGGCTTGAGTGTTGAACATGATTTTTTTCTGTAGGATCAAGAACTCTTGTTTCAGAAGTTCCACCTTCCTTATCGAGCTTTCGCTAGATACTACCTCGTGTACCAGTGCCTCAGGTTAAAAATTTCGCCTGATTCTGTTTCTCGTCACTGAAGAAAAAGGATTTCTAGAGTAATGAGATACCAGGGAACTGTTAACAGCATTTATTCTATGTCCTGTTTACTCTTCAAAACACGGCGTATGAATTTGTTAAAGAAATAAAGGGAAATATATGGAGGTAAAAAAAAGGCCTAGATTATAGTCGTTTCTCTTTCTTTTTATCAGTTGTTAAAAGGGTTTGCGGCAGAGGCATAATCTAAAGGAGTGACAGGCTTGAGTGTCTGTATGTGCGTGCGCAGAAAACGAGTTTCTAATAAAAGAAAATTCCTCGCATGCTCAAAAGATACGCAGATATCAATTTTGTGGAAACAGCACAAACCAAATTTAAAGGTAAATATGTTAATAAAAACAAGTTTCAGGGTTGTTCATTTCTGCTTTTTTTATTTTTGTTTTTTATTTTTTTTTTACATTTTACAATAACCTAAATCTTAAAAGATAATGAAGGTTCTTATGCTCCAAACACCAGGCTTATCATTCGGGCACCTGATAAATATAGCTGACTCTATACTGTAAAACATCGAAAATGTGATGTCAAGAAGTTTTTTTGTTTATTAAGTGCGTTTTTTTTTCGTTTTATTTGCTTCATTTTGGGCTGGGTTTTTTTGAAAGATACATTTGATTAGAAACCAAGGTGCAAAGGCAGAGGAGAGGAGAGAGGATAGAGAGCTTTAGAGTGAGCAGTATTTTTTGAGAGATGGATAGTTAAGTATTCGTAGAAAGATAGATTTAGATATATATGTATATATGTATATATATTCATATATATATATATGTATATATATATATTCATATGTATATATATATATAGAGAGAGAGAGAGAAAGAAAGAGAGAGACAAAGAGAGAGAGAGAGAGAGAGAGAGAGAGAGAGAGAGAGAGAGTGAGACAGACAGACAGACAGACAGAGTTTGTTTCAATGTTCGGATGAATACCGCCACGTTATTTTCATAGGCGATGAAAAGTACAACGCACGACAAGATATTGTCCTGTAAACTTTTTAGAAAGTGATAGTTATTCATTTGTCACCCGCTAGTTCCAACTCTAGGTCTATCTTAAGTAAACGTGCCAGATGGTCGGCCCCGTTGCTATCTGTAGTATAGGAATGTGACCTCAGTCTGGCATTATTAATTTCTAACACCTGTTTGTCGAAGATGGTCGGCCATGTTGCTATCTGGGGTATATGAATGTGATCTGAGTAGGGCTTTTTCAATTTCTAACACCTGTTGGTCCAAGATGGACGGCCATGTTGCTATCTCTAGTATAGGAATGTGACCTGAGTATGGTTTTATTAATTTTTTACCACATGTTTGTCGAAGATGGTCGGCCTTGTTGCTATCTGTAGTATAGGAATGTGACCTGAGTATGGCATTATTAATTTCTAACACCTGTTTGTCGAAGATGGTCGGCCATGTTGCTATCTGTAGTATAGGAATGTGACCTGAGTATGGTTTTATTAATTTTGTAATACCTGTTGGTCCACGATGGTCGGTCCTGTTGCTATCTGTAGTATAGGAATGTGACCTGAGTATGGCATTATTAATTTCTAACACCTGTTTGTCGAAGATGGTCGGCCATGTTGCTATCTGTAGTATAGGAATGTGACCTGAGTATGGTTTTATTAATTTTTTAACACCTGTTTGTCCAAGATGGACGGCCATGTTGCTTTCTGTAGTATAGGAATGTGACCTGAGTATGGCATTATTATTTTGTAACACTTGTTTGTCCAAGATGGACGGCCATGTTGCAATCTTTAGTCTAGGACTGTAACCTAAGTATAGCATTATTATTTTGTAACACTTGTTTGTCCAAGATGGACGGTCATGTTGCAATCTTTAGTTTAGGAATGTAACCTAAGTATAGCATTATTATTTTGTAACACTTGGTTGTTGTTGGCACGGTATTGATCGACGGCGGCACTCGCCTATTGGCAATTTTCTATTGCCCGACGGGGGCTGTCTGTGTACAGCACAAAGCGCTCAGCGACTTTGATCTCATGATCCTGTTAGAATTATGATATGGGTATTTTGTTTTTCATTGCAATGTGTTGTCCAATACCAGTGCTTTTCAGTAATGTGATATAATTTTGTATAAGTTTTCTAGTTGTCTAGATTTCCTCTTCACCCCCACCCCCCTTCTCTCTCTCTCTCTCTCTCTCTCTCTCTCTCTCTCTCTCTCTCTCTCTCTCTCTCTCTCTCTCTCTCTCTCTCTCTCTCTCTCTCTCTCTCTCTCTCTCTCTCTCTCTTTCTCTCTGTCTATCTATCTATCTATCTGTCTTCCTAATTATCTTTCATTCCTACCTTTCTCTATCCCTCTCTTTATCTTTCGCTATTCATCTGTCTCTGTATCTCTGTCTGCCTGTTTTGTCTTTATCTCTCTCTACCATTGTATCCGTTTGTGTGTGTCTCTATCTATCACTCTCTATATATCTACTTTTCTCTCTATTTATCCATGAATCTAATTAGTAATCTTTATAACTGTATGGCTATCTGTATGTCTGTTTGTCTGTCGGTGTTTATCTCCTTTTTTTTAATACTCAGGAACCAAATTTTGTAGTAGAAAAGTAAAGGAAGTTACTTCATCACGACTGAGGACAATAACCGGCACAGGGGCAGACAACTCAGAGTCCACCTATACGTCAATCTCTGACAAAATGATAAAGAAACGGAAAGAATACAACGAGCGAATGTGTCATCCACAATGTTCAGTGCCAGAATTCCTCCATTTATCGGTAAATCCACGACAGATTGGATTGATTTCGCTGCGCAAAACGCTGCACGACTAGATCACTGTTATCTGAAGTGACGTCTTTTGACCTTCTAATTGCGTTTTTTACAACCCGAGTAAATTTCTCTGACAAAATATTTTTTTTCCCATAGGGCTTCATTATCACTTGCTCGCTGAAAGCAATTTTTGTGTCTTACATCTTTATCAATAGCTATCTTTCTTTTTGAAATTGAGAGATTCTAAAACTTTTATTTCAGGAGGATGAGCAGTGAAACTTCTAAGAAGTATTTTTATTTTTATTTTATTTTATTTTTCATTAATTTTATTGTGTGTGTTTCTTTGTGATTTACATCAATAGTCTAATATTAAATGGTTTGACAATTCCATCATTTTCAAACCTTCGAAACACCAGTTTTAAGGTAGACATTTGAAGTTCATTTGAAATTAATAAAAAAAAAAAAAAGGTATGAGAACGAAAGAAAGGATACGGACAAATGATATTACGTTCATAGCAAGTATGTTGTGGCCTGTTATCCAAAATGCAGCTGAAAAAAAGAGAGGTGTCAACTCATGCACACGAGGCTTGAATTTCGTACCTGCCATTGGCAATTTGTATACATTTGATTTATCATTGGAACGACTTGTACTGAAGACCATTGGCGCTAGGAATAACAACAGGTGACTTTTTCACAGGAAATTTGTAAAGCCCAAGTATAATTTTGGTGTCATTATGCCAGTCTACCTTACTCATATTTGACCGTGGCTTGGCGCACTAGTGTGTGGGCTCCTAGTGCAGAATTTCTGTTCTAGCACATTTAAGTGTTGGTATGAGGGCGCCTAGAGCAGAACTACTGCACTAGCGCATTAAAGTGTAGGTATGTGGCGCATAGTGTAGAATTTCTGCACTAGCGCATTAAAGTGTAGGTATGTGGCGCATAGTGTAGAACTTCTGCACTAGCGCATTAAAGTGTAGGTATGAGGGCGCCTAGAGCAGAACCACTGCACTAGCGCATTAAAGTATAGGTATGTGGCGCATAAAGCAGAACTACTGCACTAACACACTTCGATATTGTTGCATAAATCAGAACTTCGATAGGACTTCTGAATGGGCACAGTGGTTTAATATACCAAGATATGATATAGGATATATTTTGCAGTTGATTTTTATTGGTAATCATTGTTATAAACTGATTTATACTTACTTGAGGCATTAATAAGTTTTATAATGGCAAATATTGGCCTGCTAAAAATTTGAAGTGGTTGTGCAGTGCAAAATAACATATTTTGGGTTTTGTTTCATGGGTAAAGCGTGCATAACGTCAGCGTGGAGCTTACTCACTTCTATCTTGTTTGGTAGTGAAGCACCGTAAAAAAAAAAAATAGGTAGGGTGCAGCTCCAAAAGGTACAAAACAAACAAAACACGTGAGCTTTCAGCTTTACGCCTTCGTCAGACACATAAACAAGAACAAAAAACACACAAGGATATTCACATATATAAATTTGAAGTAAAAACTGTAAAAAAAAAAAAAGAAAAAAAGAATTATATATATATATATATATATATATATATATATATATATATATATATATGTAAACGGTTATATATAGAAAGATCTACCCAAAAATAAAGGGAAAAAATAAATAAATAAATAAATACTGTGGATGTACAAACGCACACACACAATATATATATATATACATATATATATATATATATATATATATATAGAGAGAGAGAGAGAGAGAGAGAGAGAGAGAGAGAGAAATAAAAACACTAATTAAAAATATTTTGTCAAAAATTGACTAATTAATTATTATTTATAAAAGAATGAAGAAATAAATAAACAAAACTCCGAAAAGATAAGTATGTTGAAGGTGTACATAGTAGAGCGTCCTCGACCTACAATTTTCCATTCTTGTTTGTTTGGCACAGGGTGCAAATTTATCTGCCTTCGGTCTAGCATATCTTTTCTTGTTCATTTATTGCATGGAGCAAGGTTATAGAAATAACCCAATTTGATTTTGTTTTTGAACATCATTGAATTGGATCATTTCTTACAGAACAGCTTTTCGTGAAAAAAAAAAATAAAAACATTTTGCCGCTGCCTAAGTTTAATTTTTTCATTTTGTTGTTTTGTTGTTTTGTTTGTTTTTTGTTTTGTTTTGTTTTGTTTTCGTGTTTCATTTTTTTCTAGCGCTATTTTGTTTTTCTTCTGTATGAAGTACGCAGTATGTTTTTTATATGTTATATTAAATTCTACGTATGTCCGATGCTATGTTGAGTTTATTAGAAAGTTCATAAAACGTGTTCTATCAAACTACCCAAATGTGATAGTTAGTTTTAACAAGCTGAACATTTTCTACGTCCTTTGGATGTGCACTGTATCTAGAAGCTGCTCTTCTGTGAGATAATAAAGGCAAATTTGTTAGTCTTGCCATGCCGGGGTGGAAAACTTTAGAGTTGTAAACGTTCTGTGGATTTACCGCTTCAAACGGATAGCAACTCGTCTATTGATCATTGCTTCTTTATACAAGGGAAAGTGTGTATCGTTTCCTTATATTGTCTTTTGTGTCATAAAAGTGTGAAGCAGGAATTTTAATTGTCTGATGATTGTTTTTTTTAATGTTGCACATTTCCTCTTCCACATTTTTGTCCGTTTGTTTTGCAACTATACATCTAGCTCCACTGCAGAATTTGACTTTTAATTCACTACAAAAAAATACACGCTTTGATGGTTAAGTGAAGCACGAGGAAATTATTGTCATGTGGAGCACGTAATACTTTACTGATAAAGGAAGAGAGCACAAAAAAAAAAATATCAACGCACATATCGATGCATTACAGAACCCAAGAGTGATTATTTTAAAATGGACTTCTGCAGACTAGAGCGATAAATAGTTTAAGTTTAAATCTGTCTTCGTCTTTTTTTTTAAAAAAAGTCTAAGAGCACTTTGTGAACCAATAATCGAAAGTTAATATGTAGCAACGGATGAAGTAAATCCAGCTCTACCTCACTATTATGTTTATAGCTGTTTTAACAGGTTAAGCATTAACCTCTCTATATTGAGACGTGTGTCCCTTTTGATAGAAGCCTTCAAAGATTTAGTGTTGATTTTCTTCTCTTCAGATGGTACAGGCGTGTAATGTGTCTGCACGTCATGATGGGTTCAGGACAAGGGACCAAACGTTCTTACACATTATCCAGTTTAAAAAAAAGATACATATCAGGATTGACAAAGATTCTTCACCTTGTTTTAACTATTAATTTAGCAGTTAGAAAACTTTTTCACATGAGATATTCATTTAAAATGGAGAAATTCAATAACAGACGAACTGATGGAACACAGAAGTCTTTAATATTTGTGAGGTCAAAAGACTAAAATCCTAAATATGAATAAAGGAAAGTATTATATATTTTGAAACACTTAGATTCTTTGAAAACCAATAGAGCAGAAGTTTGCACAAAAGGTAAAAATTTCCGGTGTCGTTCATTCAGAAAATAGACGGTACCAGAGGTTTTATTTCAGATGTTCAAGGAAGGCAAAAAATATCGAAAACTGGCGATGCATTCTTTGAATGACAGCTTCTAAGTGCATTTTGGTTTGAGGATATTTAAACCTTGTTATATGTATAACAATAATAAAATAGTACACGAGTCTGTTCGTTTTCTAATGATTGTATCGAGCAATTACGTTTCAGGATTCTCTCGTTGAAATGTCAGACAGATAAACGACAACACGGTAGATATAAGGGGGAGAGAAGACGGAAATCCGAGAGAAAGAGAGAGAGAGAGAGAGAGAGAGAGAGAGACAGAGAGAGAGAGACAGAGAGAGAGACAGAGACAGAGACAGAGACAGACAGACAGACAGACAATGAAAGATGTAGGAGAAAAATATGGACCATATCAGTGGCACTGACTGCACATTTTCCAAAAGGCTATTAGGAATATGCATTGAAAACTGCAAAGAAAAATAGCACGAGCAGTTACTGCATTCGGTCGTCATTTGGATTTACTAGGCTTCATGCAACTCAGTCAAGCGATTTTACTCTATGCACTACCATTCTTCGCGATAACAGGTGAAAAAGAATTAAGCAAGTGCACCAATTTCCCCCTACAATGGTGGTAACATTTCGTAATATCAAGGACTTTTTTCGGACATAATTGTACCGCCTTACATTCTTACCCTACCTGTTTAGTCATTTAAGGAAATGTTAAAACAATATTGAGGAAAACCTGGCGAGACGAAATATCCGATAACATTTTTTTAGTTTCCGTTTAGTTTTTCTATTCATCTCTCTCACTTTCTCTCTCTCTCTCTCTCTCTCTCTCTCTCTCTCTCTCTCTCTCTCTCTCTCTCTCTCTCTCTCTCTCTCTCTCTCTCTCTCTCTCACTCTCTCTCTTTCTCTCTCTCTGTATGTATATATATTTCTTTCTCTCTATCTATCTATCTCTCTCTCTCATTCTCTCTCTCCGACTACGCTCATGTTACTAAAACAGAAACAGTTCCATATACATACATCAAGTTTTCGCACCAATCACGTTTATATTCCAGGCACCTGCAGTTTAGGTGCATCTGAGCAGCGTCTCAGATGGTGACCTGATGTTAGGATTAGCACAACATAAAAACGTTTATCGCCTTGCTTGATGGTGCGCAAATCCCCAAAGGTGGGTTACCTACATATCTCAGCGAGCTAACCAGTACAGCTGATGTTTTAAGTATTATCTGACAAATTCAAGAAAAGCATTAAAGATAAAGAAACTCATCCTTGCAGAGATATAAGACATACAAGAAAGATAACTGTTTTTTATAAGGAGAATTTAATTACCTGTTGACATGAACTCAGGATTTCATAGAGATATGAAAATGAAAACTTAAAACATTTATTCGTTATTCAATAAAATTGGTGTATATTGAATCGAACGACCAAGCGGAGCAACCATGAATAAATACAACAATCAAAACGTGGGTTAAGATCATTAAACAATATCCGTCTAACATTCTTAGCTTTTCATAATATTAAAATGAGAAAATTTAGGTGTAGGGTATCTAAGTATGCAACTGATTACTCAGAACTACAAAAAACAAGAAGAGAAAAAGTAAAGATTGACAAATAGCACTAGATAATAGCCTCAATTAAAGCAAACCTGTGTAAGTTGTTGCCACACTGATTTACAAGATAACAGAGATATGACCAGCTTCATTTATCAACGCCCTTACAATTACGACTTTCTCGTACAAGCACGATTTATCGTCTGTGGTTTACGTTAAGTGTATGGTGATTCCCAGTATCACATTTTGTGAGAGACTGAGGAGGCGTTCAAAAACCTCGTACAATGTAACTGGGAGAAAGAGGAGAAGGCAGAAATGGAGCACTTTGTTGTTTTAATATTGTAAGGCCAGCACTTTGTAAAAACTAAAATTATTTTTTGTTTTGGCAAATAAAACCAAAACCCATTTTCTTTTTTTTTTTTTTTTTGGGTTTTGTTTTGTTTTGTTTTTTTTAACATATGAAATTTCTTATCAGATAAACATGAGATTGAAATGTTTATATACTTCACATTCTTCTTGTCAGAACTGGTTTTATGTATTCGATGTGTCATTGAACTCCACCCATCTATTTCCTAATGCAGAATATCGATGAAAAGTTTGTATGTGCTTCAAATTCGTTATTTATTCGCCACGCATTCTTCTCGCACTAATCTGTTTTTAGTATTAAACAGCGACAGTTTTAAATTTCAAGATATACTTTCGTCTCAATCTATATTTCATTCTGACCTACAGACTGCATCTCATTGCCAGGTTTGGTAATCTTACTCTACACGGACAGGCGGGGTGAAGAGTGACCACTACTGACCACAGAATTAATCGGAAGAAAGTAGTGGTTGTACCGGGCCTCTTGTACCCACTGCAAACATTCAACGGAACACGGATCAGAGGTTGCTCAAAGCTCGTCAGATTTTTTTGTTTAATTCACCAAACTCAAAACTCTTAATCTAAAGTCTAAATCTAGAGTAAAGTATACTATGTATGGTATTTTAAACCAACGGACTTGAAGAAAAGAAAAAAGCAGATCGTTATTCAATGATGTGTGATTGCTTCAAATGCACATTTACACAGCCTGTTTATTAATTGCCTCGGGCAAAGAGCATGCATGCACCATGGAATTTTAGGACTGTTGTGACCCGCGCGGATATCAGGCTAATTCAGGAAATAAATATGTCCAGCGTTTTCCAACTTCGTTGCTTTGTATAGAAGAAATCTGAGATGAGCAAGAAATGGCTAAGACCACCATTATAACAAACAGAACGCACTAGAACAAGTCACCACAACCGCTGCGTAGGGTGTATCAAGTTTTGTGCTAGAGAATGGAGTTTGTTAATACGACGAAGTATGCTGCATGTTGAATTGCAACTTCTACTACGAAAATGTAAGGGTTTTGAAATATTAAACAGATATGACAAATATGAATATTGAATTGGAAATCATACTACAGGATTGAACAAGGAGTGTGTGGTTAGGAAAAAGGTGTGAGGAAGAGAGAGAAAGAGAGGGACAAGAGTTATAACTTATATGACACCTGTGAGCGTGGAATTTGGATCCAGATATACATTATAGTCTTTGGTGGCAATGGCAATCAACACTCATTTCTAAAGCGATGATATCAATCAGGTAAAAAATGCAATATACAGACTGGTTGGTTGGGGAATGTCAAAATGAAGTCCATTCCCCATGTTATAATTGGCGGTTACTGTGGTAAAGGCAGACATGTTTAATCTTAATCAGGAGCTTTTATGAATATTTTTTTTTCATTCCTTGAACCTTACTTGCTCTCTGTTGGATTTTGAAACAAATTTAAGATACTATTTCGTAAATTTAGAAACGAACGGTAAAACAGTTTATTTGGACTTCAAAATCGCAAGTCCTTCTGCTTTTTCACGCAAAATGTAAAATAGTGAAGATGACGTTGATCCAATTTCAAGATGACATCCGTTACTATCACAACAATTCGCAATTTTTTTGTTTCTCCTGACTAAAATCCTACTAAAGATCCGTCGCCCAAGTATCACTGCAATACTGTAAGTTTGCTTCCCGCAAGGTAGCCTACATCGGCGCTTTACGGTCAACATCGTCTTTGATTGGTGTGCAGATCAGATACTGTGAAAGTTAAGGTAAACAAAAATCTCAAATTCACAGTCTTTGCTAAAATATCCTCTAATTTGAAATTCTTTTATTTTATTTTTTTTTTAATTTTTAACGAATGAGAACTTTTATGTCTTAAGTTAAAAGGCATGTAGCATGCGGTATGTGATCAGTAATAAAATGAAAATGGTTATGGTTTCATTTTTTTTCCTCATATTATCTTTGTAAATCTTATATTTCAATAGGTTTCCCCCAGCTTTACAGTTACTTTATGCTTTTAGACGGACATTATCATTATAATGACATTTCCAACATATTCTAGACAGATTCTAATCTCTATCAATTTCCTTTGCGAAGAAGAATTGATTGGAAAAGGAAATAATTACTAGTGCAGCGCCATTATATTTTTTAAGGCATCAATTTGCTCGCCCAGTAATTCCATAGTTTGGATCACGGCATCGCTGAAATGTTATTCTCATCCCGATGAAAGATGATAACCTAGGATAATTTAAATGGACGTAAAGATGAGATTTTATTACAACTTGTTTCCAGCACGTTGTGCTGGAAACCCGCAATAGAGATTCTCTTCATATATATATATATATATATATATATATATATATATATATATATATATATATATATTCTATTATAGAAGAATCGTGCGGTGTAAAATATAATTTTCAATCCAATGGACCAGAATAGTATTAATATACGAGAGAAGAAATTGTTTCTTCCTGCTTTGGGTTATCTGTTTTTTTTTATTATTTGTATTTGTTTTGTTTTGTTGCTGTAGTTTGTTTTTGCTTTTGTTTTTTTCTTTTTTATTTGTGCCAATAAGAGAATAGGCAATTCAAACAATCAGTGTTACTAGAAAGATGCATTTTTATAAATAGACGATTATAATTAGATACCGGTATATTGATAATGTGTCACTATTTCTTTATCTGGCTACGTATAATCCTCTCCATTGAAAGCGTGAGTTTAGAAGAGGTGATGAAAAAGTAAAATAAAACTAACACTTCTTTCTTTACGCTTCATTAATAACTTTCTAGGCAAAATAATGCATGGAAAGGTGAGTCTCCCATACTGTTCTTGCATCTTTGACTTTGTTCAAATTTAAATAATTAATGGCGAATGCAGTATTCCACGGTCACCAGATAAAAAGGGCACTACCATCTCTACCGTAATCCATTGTGTTGGGTCGAGAAGGGGCACGACTTGGATATTGACTGAGTTTACAGCATAACCGCAAAACTGGGTGGTTCTCTGGTCTCGTTTTTGCGGACCTAGAGAGGAGGGAGAAAAGGGGAAAGGGAAGACAAGAAGGAAAGGCAGGCGGAGGAACAGAGGTAGACATACAGACATATCAGACATAAAGGTGAAGATTGTCAAAAGGGGCGAGTCAGACAGAGACAAAGGCAGGCAGACATAAACAAGCAAATGGAAGCGACAGAAAGGAGCAGAACGCCCGATAGACAATCCGGCTAACAAGAACAAAATAAGGCATAAACATAGACGTAAACAGGCTGTCGGATGGATGGTGGCACGAGAGATAAAGAAGGTGGAGATGAGCGAGAGCTAGATGGAGTGGGGGAGAGAGAGAGAGGGAGGGAGAGAGAGACAGAGAGAGAGAGAGAGAGGGAGGGAGAGAGAGACAGAGAGAGAGACACACACAGAGAGAGAGAGAGAGAGAGAGAGAGAGAGAGAGAGAGAGAGAGAGAGAGAGAGAGAGAGAGAGAGAGAGTCACGGGCGATCCCAAAACTATTCCACTTATTCTTAAAGTTACAGCAACCCCTATCTGCTGCAAGTTTCGATGCTGCCGATTATGACACTTAAGCCTCACCGCTTTCAAATATTTCAGACAACGTTCAGTATCAAATTCTATTAAGTTCTATGTTTTAACACATTGCCTGCCTGAAGTGGCTTTATCTACCGACCAGATAGATCTATCTTGATCTAGTGAATATATGTTTGAGTATATAATGGGGAAATAGTGTTGTTTAAATTTAAAAAAAAAACCAAAAGCTTTACGTGATTAAACTTCTAAAAAATATAAAAGAAAACATAAATCAATATTACCTGAATCATGCTTATTAAAAAAATGACGTTATGGACCAGCTTTGAAACAACATTCACAGGCTGTAGAGCATGCTCCTAGTCGAAAATGACCCGGTAAAATACACAACGGCAGGCTGCACCAAAGAAACAAAGGTCGCTATCTGAATGAAGAAAAAGAAGAAGAAGAAGAAGAAGAAGAAGAAGAAGAAGAAGAAGAAGAAGAAGAAGAAGAAGAAGAAGAAGAAGAAGAAGAAAAAGAGGAAGAAGAAGAAGTAGTAAAAGGCGAAGAAGAAGAATAAAAAAGGGAAGGAAAAAAATCGTTTTATCATTGCAGCAGCAGCAGCAGCAGCAGTAGTAGTAGTAGTAGTAGTAGTAGTAGTAGTAGTAGTAGTAGTAGTAGTAGTAGTAGAGTAGTAGTAGTAGTAGTAGTAGTAGTAGTAGTAGTAGTAGTAGTAGTAGTAGTAGTAGTAGTAGTAGTAGTAGTAGTAGTAGTAGTAGTAGTAGTAGTAGTAGTAGAGTAATAGAAGTATTAGAAGCAGGAGGAGAAAAAGTTCTTGTTAATTTAGGAGCAGCAGCAGCAGCAATAGTAGTAGTAGTAGTAGTGGTAGTAGTAGTAGTAGTAGTAGTAGTAGTAGTAGTAGTAGTAGTAGTAGTAGTAGTAGTAGTAGTAGTAGTAGTAGTAGTAGTAGTAGTAGTAGTAGTAGTAGTAGTAGTAGTAGTAGTAGTAGTAGTAGTAGTAGTGGTGGTGGTGGTGGTGGTTAATCGAAGCTCTTGCCTTGAGATCCGCAGATTTTCTTTTTGCCTCGAAGTCGAATCAAAGTTGTGGTAACTTGGGGCCTATCCGATTCGTTTGACGCAAAGAGATCCAGTACATGTAGACGAGTCCATAAATGTCATAAAATTCCCCAACTTGAACTTAACTGAAAAAGTTTTGATTTTTTGGCCCATGGTTTGGCTATCAAATATAAAAGAACATCTAAAAAATGAGGATGATAGAAAAGTCGGAAGGCGGTCAAATTCAGCAAAATGACGTCATCACAGCTAACGGATTAAGGAAAAATCTAAAATATGTAGCATCTCATTTGAAAGGTCTTGATGAGATAAATCTAAATTCATGAAAATGATAATTGTTTTGTCCATATCATACGATCCGTGCAGTGGGTCCTTGTCTTTATAACGGATTTTGGATCGAGGGGCTTGCCAGGAATGAGGTCGTTCCCTTGGCTCCACGCGGGGCCATTGACTGTCTCCCCTCCTCTCATGCAGTGGTTGGACTGTTTGCCCTCATCTTCATAAACCATGCCCTGATAAACAAAGTTTACCACTAACCATTACATCTGGTATCATAGACTTTTTATGGTATTATTAGGAAAAGTCCAATTGAAACTTAATTACCTTTGTTGCATTACCAATTTAAACAAGTTTCATCAATAAAAACAGAGAGTTTTTGCATAAACTTTTCAAGGTATACTGTGATTGTAGGGGAACCTGTCAGACCATTATCATTGCTAATATATAAAGATTTCTACTTAAAGTTAAAAAATTCTTGTGAAAAATTTCTCACCGAAGTCTCTGTCTCGCACTTTTCATTTAGTAAGCAAGACTGGAGGTACAGAATTTTTTATTCTCTTCTCTTCTCGTTTCTTTTTTTTTTTTTTTTCACTTAGTGCCCACGGCCTTCAGCTAAAGCATTCGCTCTCCTATGAGAAAGAGAATTCCGTCTTTAGTTTGAGCCGCAACTTTGTTGGTGAATAGACTAAAGACTTCTTTGAACTTTTTCCCGCTTTTGGAAGTAGGATGGCGTGATATGGTGAAAAAGAGAAGAGTTCCTATAGAGTGGACGACGCGTATCCGTGGTATAATCGGGGATTATTTTTTCCAAGTGCTGTTTCCCTGTCATAAATCCGCAACAATAGCATAGAATTTGGTCTGAGTTGATTTTATCAAAGCGTTTCATTTGTTTTTGTTTTTTTCTTCTGTTTATGGCATGCACAAGATTGTATGTGAATTGACGTCCTTTTATCTGATTGTCAGATAAACAAAACAAAACAAAAAATCTGATGCAGCTATCTGTATCTCTTGCACAGTTGAGTAGTCAATAAGGTCAAAGGCAGATAACTGTCCGTATCACTGAGCTATAAAAAAGCAGATAGTTACGCAATGCCAAGTCTAACTGCTCTTAAGATAAAAGCATTTAATGGATCCCCCAGTGAAACACACAAAATCACTTTAAGTTCGATGAAAGCAAAAGAGATTGTCCAATAAAGCATTAGAGATTGTCCAATAAAGCAGTAGAGATTTCATTCGATATCATTCGAACGAACTGAAAAGTTTAGTTTGGGGATGGAAGAGCATAATTATCAAAATTGTGACATCTTTTTTACCTTCGCCGTTTTGTGCTATTGCTAAGCGCTGTTAAACATTTTCATTTCAATTCTACTGCCATGAACCCTAGCTGGAGATGTAAATGAAAACTATCAATTACTTTTATATTGAAAACTAAAGATCAACTCGCTTGTCTATTTACAACAAAAGACGTGAGTTGTTCTTGCCTTGATTTAAGTCCAGCATAACGTGCTCTAGTAGATGCGAGACCCTCATTTGGGTACAGCAAGCTTTGAGCCAAAACTGGTCTTGTTACATAGTGATTGATTCTTAAACATTGCTATGTTGCCATGGAAACGCATTTCCTTGCTATGTCTTCTGCCTGGCATCTTTTCTTCGTGTCCTTATTCTCCCATGACAACCCACGGCTCCTCCCCCTAACCCTGTCCCCTCATTGAAACCCTAACATAAACATTTATGGTTGACAGGGCTGCGTCGTTAAGTGTCAATGCAGAAATAAGTATGAGCTCCAATTTGGGCATGAGTTTGTGTCTGTCTGATAATAATCTGAATAGAGTTGCAACTAGCCAGTGAGTTTAGATGTCACAATGACATAGCACTCTTAAACCACATTTGCTGCGGAAAATAACAAATCGTTTTCTTTATTTTATACTTTACGCATCATTTGCGGTTTTGAGTTGCATTCTCAACTACATCAGCTACGGTTGGGCGGGCTTGTAACACGGCGAATCCATTAAGCTGACGTGAGAACGTAACATGAACCAGGACGGTGCAATATCCCTTGTCTTGCGATCAAAGAGACCACAGCTCAATAGCGCATGTTACTGCCAATTTCCGGGGGTTCCCAAAAAATCCAATACCTGCGGGCGCTTAAATCACTTAACTGCGAGTGCGAAATTAGTACGCCGAAATGATACTATTATTAACTTTTTTTGCAAAAATTCTTTCTAATTTATTCTCGTGGAATTAAAGAAAGGAAAAGTGCCAGAGCAAATAAAGTTTTTACCTGATAAAGATGTTCGCTTGCAGTTCCATAGACCGTGGGGCGAGCTGCGGTTAAAAGGTGGGTTTGAGAGCGCGGTTTTCAGCTTTGCCCTCGCAACTAAGGAGACGTTTTCGATGTGCCTTAAAAAGTTTGTGATTGACATGCAGTAAATAACATTTATACGATCAATCAATTGATCAACTGCGTCACACAGAAGAGAGCAATGATGAAAGTTTTGTGCTAACACTCCAAATATATTCATGCATCGGTCTACGTCTTCAAGGTGCATTGTCAACCATATTATGGTCCTCTATGGGTTTAGGAAGATATTTTGGTTGAAAGTGGCCTGTTATAATTTGGAGAGCATTTGAACAGCGCAATACTTTAGAAGCTCAATGGTTTTAGCATAGTTATTTATCATAAAGATTTACTGAGGCAAATCTTTTTGATGGTCTTCAAATAAAGGAAATCGACTGAGTCTGTTTTTTTTTAATCTGTTTTTAGATCCTTTAAACGCTTATAAGATAGCTGTGAATTTTCGCACCAAGTGCATAAAAAATTGCACTGCCTTGCGGAAATTCTTAGCCTTGCAGTCATTTTCACCTAATTTCATTAAAACCTATATGAAATTGAGTGTTTAAAAAATCTGTAAATAGATTTGGATTTTACATAACTATTAAACTTTTCTTATTCATAGCTGGCGGAGCGTCAACTGGCCATAAAAACTGTATAGTTTTAATGGGAGTCACTGATTTAAAAAAAAAACAAAAAACTGCTCCTGGCTATAAGAAGGTGTTAAGCGAAACTTGAAGGCTTCACACATTTTAGTTCAAATTATTTGGATTGCCTAAAACCAAATTTGGTGTTTTTAAGCTTTATGAAATCAAACCTCAGTTGGTGCTCATCATTGCCTGGCCTCAACGAGCTGGAAAATTTAATACAGATAGATGTTTAAGTTTTTGGGGCTAATGGCGATCTTAAACGGATCTACAACTTTAATTCTGTTTGTAGAGAAGATGTTGGTGTAAAAGTTTATCTTAAAATCAATGAAGTACCGCTGAAGTTTCCTTTACGCACAAAGACAAAAATTTTAACATCCAAACAAAAAGAAAAATCTACAAATGAGCGGGACTGTAAGACCCTTGCGAACTCTACGTCTACAACCTGCTTGTATTCCTGCTGTGTAAATGAATTTATGCTCTGACGCAAGTATGTTGAAAAGATAGTAGAAATAATCTAGGCCCTAATCTTAATCTAGACAAGGAGAGGGAATCAAATCAAAAAAAGGAAAAAAGTTATTTTGGTTTGGGGAAATACTTTTCTTTTTTATTTTATTGAACAATACAATCATATAGCGGAAAGAGAAATTTAGAGAAATAAAATATCAGTCGATCCAATTTATAGCGCGACAAAACTAGTCCTATTAAATAACAAAATGAACGATAAGATGAAAAAAGTCGGGTACGTTTAAAAATACTACAGCACAGTCCATACAACAAGCCTTATGACTCGTCGTAATCAAAAATGTAGAACTGCCCCGATCCTCGATTTGATTAAGGATTTTGTGTGATGTATGGACGGAACATGTTCGAACTTGAAGTGTGATTGGTCTAAGTGCGAATAAAGCACTAATTTCACCTCATTGAAAGCATGGGTTGTGTAGTGTATGGCCCGCTTTATTGCGATAAAGGAGATTCTTAAAAAAAAAAACAAAAAAAAACCACCAGTGTGTGTTTGAGAAAGCTGTGAGGAACGTGCATGTTTAATGCACTAGGAATCTGCTTATCTCTCCTTTTACCTTACATGCATTTAGACATGGTTGTTAAATAAAAGGTAAAGACAGGAAGCATTTTTTAAAAGGAGACTTTGTGAAAAAGGGAGGGGATTGTGGGGGGGGGGGGGAAAATTCCAAGTTTTTTAATTCAATTTTTTTTTTAATTCATAACGCTTGACTGTTTTTTCAAATCTTTGAAATTTATCCAGCGCATTGTAAGTCGCTTGATTTGAAGTCTAAAAGGAAACTTCTTTTTTTTTGGTCGAGCTGCGCAGCCATTTGTTGATGAGTGCGGCAACCCGTCATATGACTGACCGGTCTGCTTTGAGTTTAGATACAGGTGCTCTTGGGGTGTGCTTGAAATATCTCAGAGCTCTTTATAGTGCACTGACTATATCAAATAATCAGTCATCTGAAACATGAATTGCAGGTTAAAAGAAAAAGAAACCTTAAGGGTTCCTTAATCTAAAAGACCATTCATATATCAGTTTACCTGGACATAGTTCCGGTGAAGCTATCGACGAACCAAGTTATCAATCAAGGTGCCAAACTATGGACTATTTAAGAAAGATATCGTTAGATTTGGATATTAATCGCTATTCTCTGTCTCTGCCTGTCTCTCTCTCTCTCTCTCTCTCTCTCTCTCTCTCTCTCTCTCTCTCTCTCTCTCTCTCTCTCTCTCTCTCTCTCTCTCTCTCTCTCTCTCTCTCTCTCTCTCTCTCTCTCTCTCTCTCTATCTATCTATCTATCTCTCTCTTCTTCTTCTTCTTCTTCTTCTTCTTCTTCTTCTCTTTCTTCTTCTTCTTCTTCTTCTTCTTCTTATTATTATTATTATTATTATTATTATTATTATTATTATTATTATTATTATTATTATTATTATTATTATTATTATTATTATTTTTGTATATAAATATATATGATATATAGATTGCCTGTACAAATGAACAGGTAGGGAAGACATCTGTATGAAAGGAAAGCAAAATTTACGATAATTACAGCTTTATATTTTACAGAGCCATTCATTAACGGCTTTAAAGTATACAGAATCTTGAAATATTTAACTTGTTCAGGTGTATGTCGAAAAGAGGAAATTCTTCCTGTCACAAATGATCAGAGATCTCAAACAAAAAACAACAACAAAGAAAAACCAAAACAAAACAAAAAAAATCTAGATCCATGCACTTTTCTTCATGCAGCTCTCATTTGGTTTATCTCTCCAACGAATGTGCAGTGAGAAAAAAAGAACCAAAGAAGGATGCTTATAATTCATGTAAACTTCATTAGTTCATCTCTTTATTGAAGCCGATCAGTGTTGTAACCGCTTCTAATGTAAATTTGATGGTCTCCAAGGAGATACTCATAGAGCAGCAAATTTATTTAAGATTTTAAATAGTGAGCTTACATATGCAGATAGATTTAATTCAAACAAAGAGTTGATTATTTGAGGGTTTTTTTTATTACAAGCTTCTGGGTATACACTGTATGTTAACCTAATTTACATGTGTATATAAATTCAAAATAAAACTTGATATTTATATGCATTAACTGCATTACAAACCTTTTTCTTTTTACATTGTTGTGTGTTCACTTCACTTAAAATTGTAGCATCTAAATCTATTTGTGTGTGTGTGGGGGGGGGGGGAGGGGGGTTAATATTCATTACCACGTTTGACACTGATATTGGTAATTTAAAATTCTAACAAAAATTATTACTCTAAATTGTGTGATTTTGGAGGATATAATGCAGAAAAAAGCCGCAGTTGTACGTATTGATATAAATTTGTTTTTCTTTTTTTTTAATTTGAACATTTAAAACAGACGAGGTAATTTATACAGTTTTAACTTTTCCCATCGTGGACATCAGCCTGATATAAAAGATTTTTTAAAAAGCTCACCGACACACTTCATTGGAGAAATTACTCACTAAATAACTATGAACGAAACATAACTTAACTGCAACTCATATTGATCAAGTCTTACTTTGACAAAAATTGTCAACATCACGTGCACGCACAAAATTATTACCGTTAACATCACCAGTAACAAATAACAACAGCAAGTAAGAGAAAATCAGCCCCTTTAATTGCGTCACAAGTACCAACAAATATTACCACATCGGGTGATAACAGTGGTACGTTTACCCTAAAAAAACATTTTTGTTTTGATATACTATACTGATATCAGTAGGATTTTTGGTAGAGGCAGGTTCGAAAGACACGCCAATATGGAAACAAGTTTGAGACCTCATGTCTAGAGTTTTACCTTGATAGGTTAAAGTTTGTTGCTTTGAATAAAGTATATCAACGCCACCCCCCCACCCACCCACCCCCCAAAAAACAACTCTTGTTATAAAGGATGATAGATCTAGATCACTTTCAAGTTGTTAGCCTGATCCGAGCCGGATTAGTTTGATTTGTTAACAATATCGCAGCAGCTCCTGCAATGTTTTGTTTGTTTTCGCTTCAAGTTGCGCATGCTAAGTAACCATTTTTTCAATCTGCGTGCTCCGTAAAT
Source organism: Elysia crispata (assembly GCA_033675545.1). Lineage (NCBI taxonomy): Eukaryota > Metazoa > Mollusca > Gastropoda > Plakobranchidae > Elysia > Elysia crispata. The sequence goes on along the minus strand of JAWDGP010005318.1, from coordinate 99,032 downwards.
TTAGTAAATAGTTCAGTTTATTGAAAACTACTTTCGACGTTATGATGATAAAATGCAATAAGTTTTTCTATTCTATATTTAAATAATTTGGGTTTTTATGTTTGATATAACTCGTCTTTAACAAAATGATCCCAGACCTTTTTCCATATCAGACTTTAGTCCCCGTCCAACAGGGCGTAACTAAAAAGATAAGATTTTAAACTCTCACACGGAGATAGGTCGAACCTATGCAGAAGGTCCTTTGCGTATCATGGCAGTTGCTCTAACCAGCCACAGGTGCTCCTCCCAATTTTTTTTTAACAGACATAAAGGCAAGATAAAAATAGGCGCAATTAAAATGAAAATATTTACAATTTAATTTTCACTAATTAGCGGCTGGTAGCTTTATTTAGCAAAATAGTTAAAGTTTTGAAAGGTAGAACTGGAAGCATAATTATCTGTATCAAACGAACACTGATTATCACGATCCCTACCATTTCAATCGCCATATCAATTACTGGCTCTTTCAAGCGATTTGTCAATGGATAATTTTTACCCCTTTTCCCTTTATTCGCTTAATTAAAAAAAAAAAAAGAATTTGTCTCAAACGTGAATGAATTCGGCTTGTTCGAAGCCGGTGAAAAAATGCAGAAGTTGAAGAATAAAAAAACTAGAACGAACAAAATTCCGGAAATATTTATTTCTCGTGGGGGTGGCCTGATGAAGATGAAGCCATAACGCTTGGCTGAGGAAGCCATTTCACTCAAGCACTCTATTCCATAGTAATCAGCGTAAAGACCAAGAGGCTGATTGTGTTGTGATAGTAGTTCTAATTGTTGAGAGTCTCCTAAGTTGCTCTCACAGTTTATCACAGGAATGATTTAGTTAGTCATGGGAAGTAGAGCATTCCATATTCACAAAAGATGGCATTGTGTTCTCTGAGCTTGTATGCGTTCGGGGAAGTAAGGGCAGAGAAAAAAATATTGCATTAGTTGATAAAGATATCTTCAATATACTTAAAAAATTATCCCCATAAGGATTAAAATTGACTCGAAAAAATAAATGTGTAAGTTTGATGATAATCTCAATGTTTTGATACTATTTTTACTACATGCTGTTTTGTCTACCGTTCTAAGACTTTTGCATATTGTCAAAACCTACTATATCGATGTCCGTAGGGAGAATAATTGTGATGTGGCCGTTATTCCTAAACAATCTGAGAACAAGAGATATCGAACTTTGTCACTTCTGTTCGCCGGTCATCGAGTGAGTTCTCTCAGTATAATAATCAAGTCGATGGGATGATTGCTCTTGGTCGTGACTGCTTTTGAATACTGTAGCGACCATCTTACTAATATGGGATCATAACTTATAGATCGTTTACAACAAGTAACGAAGTTGGCCGGTATTAATAGATTCCTAAGAACTTTACGATGCAGCTTAGTCTACTCAAAAAGCATTAGCTTAAGATCGTCGGAAGGTAATATTTTCGTTTATTAATACGGCCCTTCAAATGAAGGGTGACACTATGTCTGTGTATCCCTTCTGAACAATGACTCTCATGCATAATCCATTTCCAACATTACTTGTGCAGCAATGCGTTTTGCTAATGGAACTAGCTGCTGGTTAAGTTCTCCATATTTTTTTCAAGTTTGTTGAGATCTTGCTCATTTACCATACATCAAGCATAATCTTACTGTAAATATCATTTCTATATATCATTGTTATATCTTGAACTGTTTTACTCACAGCCCTTATTGTAGAAAAAATGATACCTTCTCTAAAATTGCTCAATATCGTTGTCTTTTTTATCTTAGCCTTAACACAATGGAAGTCTAATTCATGAATTCATGATCTCCACGTTCAGTAATCTTTATCCCAAATAACCTTAGTTCTAGAATTGCTAGTTCCAAAAGTGTTTAGGAATGTTACAAACCGTGGTCGTGGAGCGAAAAAAGAGATAATGGCTGTGTAATCACGTTTGTTAGCAGGACTTTCAAGTTCGCCTAAATCTCGAGATGAAATGCCTGGCAGAAATGTTAATGACTCGCTAGCTGAAGTGCTGTCCAAACAAGCGAATTGCGCGCTCCGCGTGTTTTATCCTCCAGAGCCAGGAGTCAGATTCACACTAAGCTCAAACTTTAGAGAGAAATCGATTATTCGAAAGCGGTATATGATTTATAGTCTCAAAGGATGTTGTTATCGAATGTTTTACGATAATTAGAATAAATTGATAAAATGTCAAACTCATACAAGTTAGAACTAGGGTGTAGTAAATCTTAGAGCATGCCGGCAAATCCTCTGGGTCTATAGGTGGTGGGTTCCAGACTATGATTAAACAAGGTGCCATTCAACGAACTGATTTAAGGGAGGATCGAATTAAAAATCAAAGTGTAGAATAGCCGCTTTGCAAATTAGTTGTTCCTTTCTCTTCAGAAACGGAAAATTCTTTATTTATATAAAAAGGTCATTTTTTTCAATGAGACGAGACCAATTTGACTGGCAAGTAGAAAAATTATTAGTATGAGTGAATAAATCACGTTATGAAGGAAAAAGCATTAAGGTGGGTCAAGAAGGTAGAGCATGAGGCGAAAGAACGTGAGAATGGCGATTAAAAAAAAAAGAACGGGGAAGGCGGAGGGGGAAAAAGAAGGAGAGGGAGAAAACAGGAATGAAAATATAATAGGTAAAGCAACTTGATGAGAAAAATAGAAGCAGGGGGGAGGGAGAAGACTAAGATGGAAATTATGGGTGAATAGGGAGTGGAGGAAAGGAGCAAAGACGAAGAGTGAAAAGATGAAGGACAAGAAAAGAAGAAAAGAAGGAAGAGCCCGAAAATGAGAGAGGATAATTTATGTAGAAGGTGGAGGATGGTAAAGGGAAAATTGAGGACAGTATGGAGAGGCGAGGTAAAAGGGAGAAAAGGAAAACAAAAACTTTCGGCACGAATATGAAAAGAATAAAGGTGTCAGTCCATGTCGTTGTTGGACAGTCCCGCCACTCAATGATTGAGTGTAGTGTTAAAAAAATCAATGTCAAGTCACGTGCAGGCTGAGCAGGACACAGGGCGGCAGGAAGTGAGGCCTGTTATCTCCCAGTCGTGGCGGTATCTTAGCGGGCTGAGGCTTGGACTCGTTGTGCTCTGCTACCACCGCTAGTGCTCACCTAATCTTGTTCCACATCATTAATCTTCTCTGGCATCATTTTTTCTACGCTATTATAATCATTATCATCCCCCATCGTTATCCAAATCAATGTCGATCTCATCCTTATCCTCATCCTCATCATCATAATCATCTTCATCGTCATCTTCACGACTAGCGGAAGGCGGAACATCACCTTCTAATTATCATTATCACGAATATCATCGTTTTTTATCAACATCAATGTAAATATTAAAATCCTCAACACCATCATCTTCATCGTCATTGTTGTTCTAGCTCTCATTCTCATCATTACATCATCTTCATCATTATCTTCATTATCATCATTATCAGCACCTTCATAATTACCATTATCATTATATCATAATCATTTTCATCATCATCCTCATCATCATCATCATCATCACAATCATCTTCATTGCTACTCTCACAAACGACATAATCGAGATCAGCATCAGTCTTACTTCCATCCTCTTGGACGTCGTCACCATTACCATTTTAAATACTTAGAAGCTGCACCTTTCACATCTCAATCAATATTTTATTATAATGATAATATCACTAAAGTAATCTTCATCACCAACAGTGATAAAACATCAGTATCATCATTTTCATTTCCATCGTTGACATTTCTATCCCTCTTTTATCACCAAAAAAAACCCATCTTTTTGAGCATCCTGAAACAATATTTTCAACAAAATAAGAGAAGAAGTAATATTTCGCTTTTTCAGATTTGAGGAACAGGTTTATTAAATATTTTTATGATGTCAAACTAATGAATAAGAAAATTTAATTATTTTTTTTTTTTTTTTTGACTTTTTTTGACTTTTTCAAATCTTTGTGTCATCTTGGAAAGCATTCACCCCTCTCGTTGTCATTTCTTACTGGTCGTGTATATGAGTGTGTGTGTGTGTGTGTGTTAGTGTTAAAAGCTCTTTCTCAAACGGGTGGGGTGGCAAATGAATTAATTTGCCAGTAAATGAAAAAAAAAGCAGTGAGATCAGAAGAGTGGCTGAACAAACAAATATTTGCTGGAATAATTCTGATAGAGGAAGTCAAAGCACGTACACAACCCAAGATCTTTATTGCGCTAGTGTAACGTTACAAGGCAAATACTTTCTTATTCCTGTTTCAAAAGTCATATATTTTTCGGGATATGCCATATTTTCGCTTTCATCGATGATGCAGCTTAAACGCGGAAGGTCAACTTGTTTCACTAGTGTTGACCCTGAGTTGATAAAGATTAAACTGGACTCGGTCATTATCCGCTGACGATACATTATTTCTACATGGAGCTTCTCGTTCATTGACCATTGACGATTCCAAGGTTTGAAAAAAAAGAGTCCAAAAATTTGATCTATTGCGTAAAAAATTGATTCGAAAACACAGCTGAACAACTCTCCTCAGATTCTTGATAGACTTAGGCGATGTGAGAATTTTTGAACAAACTGCTTCTGGGCTTAAGGAGATAAAAGATTATTAATGTATCAGCTGATATTGTTCAAAACCCTCGGAACATACCGCCTGCAGATCTGACAAGGAGTTAAAGTCCACTAAAAAGTCAAACGATCTGACCATAACAAGAGTTAATTCATTGAAGGGCAATAATTCGCAATGATCGTAATACTTCATCGCTAAGGTGAGAACTCAGGAACAGAATGTTCTAACCTTAGGGCAGACGCTGACTAACGAAAATGAGAAATCGTGAATTCAAATCATAATTAATTTGTGTCCGTAACCAAATTTTGTGTTAGTTACTTATGGCAGCAACCTCTCTCTCTCTCTCTCTCTCTCTCTCTCTCTCTCTCTCTCTCTCTCTCTCTCTCTCTCTCTCTCTCTCTCTCTCTCTCTCTCTCTCTCTCTCTCTCTCTCTCTCTCTCTCTCTCTCTCTCTCTCTCTCTCTCTCTCTCTCTCTCTCTCTCTCTCTCTCTCTCTCTCTCTCTCTTCGATTTCCCTAATAATTATGTTATTCTTAAGTAATACCATGAACAAATTTTTAAAATGTTAGTTTATTCCTGCGTATTTTTTTCCACTTCACAAATACGAATAAAACAAAAGATAGAAAAATGTGCATTAAAAACATTTTAATCGCAAAGAATACAATCATTGATAAACGGGGAAGACCCAGACACTATCGGAGATCCCCGGATATTGACACAGCACCACCCACACAACAGGGCGAGGCTATCCCTAGTGAAGACTCGGCAATCAATGCTACAGTGCCAGCATTTCAGCAATATCTGTAGTGTCAGGCTATTTGTTTTTTGTTTTTTGGTTGTTTTTTCCCGACGTGTTACACATTCCAAATCTGTTTTCTTTTAAAAAGTGTTCCTCTAGTTGGTGTTGTTGTTTTTGATGTTGTTGTTATTGTTGTCGTTGTATCCGTTGTTGTTATCGGTGTTATGGTGGTATGAAGTGTACCATACCTGATACTTTGGTTAGCCCAAAAGCCAACAAAAGCCATTTTTTTCCGGTCCCAGCAGTATTAAGCTCACACATGATAATCATGTCAAACATTAAAAACACTTGTTTGCAGGAGGTACTTACCACCAGCTTAAGCTAGTAACTATCCACAATAATAAAATGGATTGAGGAAAAACGATCACGTGAAGTGTTTTTGACATGGACACAACGTTGGGTCTTGCTTGACAGTTCGAACTAGTAACCTATGGCTCTCAGATTCGATTTCCTAACTACCAAGATACTAACGCAATAGGTAAGAAACGACTCTTAATAAATCAAAATAAAAGAAGACTGGTCGGTTGATTGATTCATGGCCTAGATAATGACCCATATGCCACAAGATGACTTTACCCTTCATGCCTTATTCAGGCAGAGCAGAGCTGATCCAGTGAGACAAAAAAAAAAAGTTTAGGGTGGACGGATCGACAGCTTTTTGGGAGTTAACGACGATTTTGGCTGAATGGTGGGCAGATGAGTATTTCTTGTGGCGATGATTCGCGGTTATACCAAGTGTAATACAGAATGTTTCAAGCTTTCCTCATACTTCAAACAATTCCAGTGTTGGCAGGCCATGACTGAAAAGGAGGTTGATTTACAAGGATACGAAGGCCGCAAAGACAAGTTTATTTTTTCTGTATATATTAATTAATAAGGAACTTTACTATGGCCATAAGCTTATTGACTTTTATCATTCAAACGGCCATTGTCAAGTTCACTATTTCTTGAATAATCTGGCTCCAGTGTGTCTACCAGTATGGTGGTATCGCCTTTTTCCCCACTCCTGCGTGTAGAAGAATTGGATGGACCGCTATTTTTTTCTCCTCATCTTTTTCTTTGCTGCTAAACTAAGCAGTGAATACTCAACCATTAAGTTCTTTTTACCACATTTTAAAAACGTTTTGCTTTTGGTCTGTTTACAATAAGCA
>JAWDGP010005318.1:82500-90000 GCA_033675545.1 Elysia crispata | reverse complement strand
TTATAGTGTTTTTGTTTTTGTAATATATTTTAAAGTTCAAAGGACAAAAAAACTCAACATGAAAAAATGTCTTTGTCAAAGGCAATGGTCGGGGTTGTTCTATAACCATTAAGTCATAACTGTTTCTTTTCTTACAAAAGGTATGCAATGAATGTCTTTTACGAAATCACTCACTCTCCCAGACCCTCAAAACCTCAATCTAATAAGAAAATACATGTCCTGTCCCAATCCTCTCCGGAGTATTACTTAGTCTATCATAAGCGCGATGATGTATGAATTATTACAGAACTGAGGCCGGAGATGCAGGTTACATAGCCAATTAATTTTCTTGAGGAAGAACAAGGAAAACATCATTCTTAATTCATGATTTTTGGATCACAAAGCACACGTTTATATCCTATCCTTTCTTATCCTTTCTATACTTTCTAAAGGTAACATAATCAAATGTTGGAGCATCTATATATTATATGAAAGCAGACTTGGAAGGCTTTGACTGCTAACTCCTCCGTTATTACCTTTGAAACTTTCCAGGCGTCTAGTCTTCATGTGGCTAGGTTTTAGATCATAAAAAAATGCTTTGTTTCGTCAAAGCTAACTAACGATCACCAATTTCGCGTGCCATTTTATCATTCTTTAAAAATGGAAGCCTTTTTCAATCAACTTGAGGTGTAGATCTAAGTTTAAATAACTTCGTGGCAAAGAATTCCCACAAGGCAATTTACTTTTATGCACTTAACACGAAAAATCACAGCTTTCTAGATCTAATAAACGTTTAAAAGGATCTAAAAAACAGATTGGGAAAGAATAGAATATTAAGTTGATTTCCTTTATTCCAAAAGGAATTAAGTTTAGCGTAAGAATTATCGAAATATCTAGATTTTAGATAAAGATCGATAGGTGGAGGCCTATAATTTATCTACATCATGTAAGTAAAAGGAGAGATGTCAAAACCATTTATAAGCCTTTTTCAGCACACACGCACCCCAGCCTCGGCAAATTGCACCAGGGTCCCGTTTGCAGAACGAGGTTTTCAGCATGTTATATAAAAAAGCGGCATTGGGAGGCTTTGTGCGCGTACTCCTCCGTTATTATCCAACCCATTCATGTGGCTTGGTACTAATTCATAAAAAATTCAAAGCAAACTACTTTCCTCGATTTCACCAGAAATGCTTTGTTTCGTCATCAGAGGCTAACTCACGATCACCAATTTCGCGCGCCATTTTGTAAAATCCAAATCTATTTACCCATTTCTTTGAAACATTCATCATCATATAGGTTTAAATAACTGCGCGGCTAAGAATTCCTGCAAGACAGATCACTTTTTTCTGCGCTTAATGCGAAATTTCACAGCTTTCTAATAGGCATTTAAAAGGATCTAAAACAGATTGGAAAGTAGAATTAGTCGAGTTGCTATATTCCAAAAGGGTTTAAGTTCTACATCTCAATTTTTTGCTTAGAATAATAATTATCGAGATATCTAGATTCCAGATAGAGATGAATAGATGGAGGCATGTATATCAGGATCATGCAAGTAAAAAGATAATATCAAGACCATTTATAACACGCACCCCAGCCCCGGAAAATTGACGCCGGGGTCCCGTTCAGCTTATTAAAGTATAAATACTTATTTCTTGTCTTACGGTAATGATAATGAAGAAGCCATTAGTATTTCAGTTTAAAAGCAGTTGCGGGTAGGATGAAAGAAATGGGAAGACCGTTCCATGGCAGAAAGATTTTGCCATACCTCCAGACTAGTAAAAAATATTTCAGATATGAAAGGTTCAAGGAAGAAAATTACAGCCCCTCCTAGGCTCTCTCGTGCTCTTTTTTTTAACCTTCTAGTAAAAAATCAAAGAAGATTTTATGGTTTTCGTGGTAGAAGTAATGATTAGACAGTCTTTGAGGTATTGCTAATTCTATGCAGCGTTTTCTGGCAAGTGCACAGTATAATAACAGTCCAGACATTTTACTTAGATGTTGCTGTTGTACTCATTATGCAGTTTACTGTCTGCTACTGTTATTTCTTGATCATTGCTAAAGTCAGTAATGAAAAGGGTCCTGTTAGTTCCCCGCTGATACCCATTTCTACTGTTACAGGATAGATGGCTGGAGAATAATAATCTTCTTCTTCTTCTTCTTCTTCTTCTTCTTCTTCTTCTTCTTCTTCTTCTTCTTCTTCTTCTTCTTCTTCTTCTTCTTCTTCTTCTTCTTCTTCTTCTTCTTCTTCTTCTTCTTCTTCTTCTTCTTCTTCTTCTTCTTCTTCTTCTTTCGCTGCCGCTGCTTTGGTGCTAACTTTTGCACGTCAATCATTGCTCGGTTTACAATGATTTTAAGGGTCCAGTAAAATTTATTATGCACATCTATGGCTTTGACCTTTCAATACTGCGTCGTTGTGGGTGTATTGCTTGATGCAATCTTGCAAAAAAAATTTTTTGAAGATTCTCTTCATTCCCCGCAAAATGCAGCTTTAAAGCATCAAATAACCTCAAGTTTTTTTTTCCGAGGAAAGTGTTTAAGATAAATATTATCTGAATTTCTAAGCTCATGAATACTTCGCTGAAGGACTAAAGAGTAACATGTAGACAGAGACAAATATTATTTGCAGTTATTTTCAGTCAAAAATATTTCAAAAGGCCTAAGGTAGATAGGCAGCAATCACAACAAGTTTTCGTGGCTTTTAGTCACTATACAAAAATTATAATTATGTGAGATTCTGCGATGCGTGATGATCCATATAGCTCCTATGCCTTGACCATTAGTGATGCCTGAGACGAGAAATATGTTCCTTTGTTTGATTTTTTCTTACATAGCTGGCTAAGTGTATTGTGCAGAATCATGACAAAACTGGTATGATTTCTATGATGTTCTTTTCATAGATTTAGCTGACACATCGATACTGTTTTATTTTTATGGCTGAATTTTGTGACAAATCTGTAAAAGTATGTAGGTCGAATGTATCATAACTCTGCATTGAGCTACCAACCTATCTCATGATTGTAAAAGCTGGTTGTTTTTTTTCCTCCAAACAATGCGAAATGAATGAGTTCAAGAGGTCACGTGGGAAGGTGCGATGGTTAGTGGGGTTATCATAAATCTGGCGTACCTTGGACTAATATAAACATAGACGTTGGTCAATACAGTCTGCAGCAGATTCATGACATATGTGTTCAGTTGTATCTCCGCACAATGGAGGGGAGTGTTCGGTGTGATGACTGTACATCTTATTATACAAAGAGGGTTGGAATTAGCATGCGTTATTCTTGCCTTCCGTGTGAGCCTGTGCCGTCAAAGAATTAAGTGTTCCTGAATGACCGTACGCCCGTTGTCGGAATGTCTGACATTCTGTGTATCAGTTTTTTTACTCTCTAATTGCATTTTTTACCTCTCACAATATCAAAGCCATATGTATATGTGTGTGTGTGTGTGTAGATTGATAGATATCGACGTACATCTCACGCCCGCTTGTATTCCTATCTTCCCACATCATTACTTCAAAATAATTTTGCTTTTTTGCTTTTTTACTTTTTTGCTTCTTTCATAAAGATAATTTTTTAAAAAAAGCTCTTTCGCACGCTAATATCAATTCTATGCGGAGTCTTACCACTTTATTCGCCGTCACGTATTCCACCTCTCATTCTCTTCCAAATCCTTTCTTCTCATCCCTTTCTCTATCCCCTCTCAGTGTCTAGCATTCCCCCCTTCTCAAGCTTCTTACATCTGTGTAACCAACAATGGCGCTAAGAACATTGAATTCTCTGGTTTTCTGATTTTAAAAAAAAAATCAGGTCTTTGCTTGCGAAGACTTCCCCTTCTTGCTGTAAAACAAACATTTGTTTTTTTGTTTTTGTTTTTGTTTTTTTTTTGGGGGGGGAGCTGATGTTTCCTCACCCCCCCCCCCCCTCCCCCAACTCCCATTTTGACCTCTGTCAATCTGTCAATATCACTTGGAGAACAAAGCTAATCAAAGCGCTTTTTTTTTTAAATAAACAACCAAGGGTCAAGCGCTGAGTCGGGGAGATAAGGCAAATCTGACGAAAGGAAGTTACGTATTTAATATTGTCTGCTTTGTCTTAGCAGGGCTAGAATGTCAAAGAATAGAAAAGGTGCACAGGACTGTCTTGAAGAAAATAGCAGAATCTGAAACATAATGAATTAGGCAGTCTTGGTTCGGCCCGTATCATCCGGCTTTCGGACATTTTTGACAATATGGGATTGTCAACTACCAGAAAATTTCCAGCCTTTTAGCAAATTAAGAGAGTCACCGACAGATAGGTCAGGATTAATATAAATAGACTCGTCAAAGAATCTGCACTCGCATGTCCGTCGGTTTTGGTGTTTCTAAAGATGGTCAAACGGATCTGCTGCTCACAGCTTTATTGCGGTATCTCCAGCGAAACTGACACAGGCTATCCTATACGTCAGACATGGAATCCTTAGGTGGAAGCGGACAAGGTCCAGCAATGCCGGAGACCTGTCATGTCGTGCGGCAGTGCCGCACCTCTGATCGCCACAGAGCGTAATTTTCACTATTTCACTAAAGATGACTTCTGTGGACGCTTTTCAAGAAAACGGCAGGCATGAGCTTACTTTTTCGAATTAAGGCATGTTTGAATTTTGAAAAATAAATTTAGTAATGCATTCTTTACAAATACCCTTCTTTGTCCACGATAATTTAAAATCAAGTCATGTTTCCCTTTTAACCAACTGCTGGTGATTTCTGGAACCACCTGCTTTTGATTTCAACAGGCCGTTCCTTTTAGAGCTAATTTGCGCCAAGCTGTCGAACGTTTGGGAAATATTTTACGCGGTAACCATAACCTATGCTTGATTTGTCACAGATTTTTTATTCTTCTGGGTTTTTTTTTTTTTTTTGTTGTTTTTTTTTTTTTGTTGTTTTTTTTAAGATCGGTTACTTTTAAAATACTTTCATCCGTTAGAGTTAGATTCTAAATTTTTTTTTGAGATAATTTCTTTAAAATCGCAGGTACTGTTTCAATATCATAAGCCTGTTTCGTGGTTGGTTTGTTTGTTTGTTTATTGTTGTTTTTTTTGGCCATCCAGTCAGATTAATCAGTGTGGGGCAGGGTGGAAATGAGGTTTCTTTTATGAATAAGAGTGAGATCTGTAGAGAAAAAATGGAAATAAAGTAAGAGAAGGAGATGCAGCGCTCTAAATTTAGGTAAGCATAGCATTACAGCGAACAGTAATTATTGTATTCTTTTACTCTTTTAGATTTGTGTGTACGTTGTGTAGATTTAAATGGCAAGGCGAAAAATTGGCCTGCAGCTTGACATCAATCTAAGTCTTGCATTGGCTTTTACTTAAATAAGGACGAAAGACCAAGCTACAAGTGTTTTTATTGGTCTTTGGACGCTGTTAAAAGGCTGCTGGGGATAAAATTCGATATCCACGAAACCGATGAAAAATAGAAAAAGGCGAGTTCACCTTACAACCTCTAGGGACCTTCACGATAAGGCCTTTATATCATGACCGTATGAGCTTGAGTTAATCTAAATTTAGATCTAGCTGTTTCTCATTACAAACAGTGAATATTTTGAAATTGGAAAGTTTTTTATCTGTTCGAGTAGACTTCCTTAAAACGAATATACTGGTGTGACAGCGATTTAACATTAGGAAAAAAAATTCTTCATATGCCTATCCAACGTCGCTTAGTTATAAAACAAAGGAATGCTGAAGCATTTCCTCATTTACACTTCCGATGTATAAAGCAATAAATAAACTTGAATTACCGCTATCTTTCTACCTGGTTCCTTATGGATACATGCCAATTTGAACAACCAATCGAGGAGGTGTATTGGTAGGTGCTGCCTAGTAATAGAATATGTGCCCCAAACAAAATGGAGTAAATGGGGTCTATGACATTTATGACGACCTTATATTATTTTGATCCTAACAATGGTATTTAAAAAAAAGATGTCCACAACAAAACCTGCAGATGACCACATTTTGATTTAGATCATCTCGTCACCGAAACAGGCAAGTTGTGAGCATGTGAGCTCCACTTTCTGAAATCTCTCTCTGGACTCAGAGCTACAGCTCGATTCTGGATCCTGTTTCGAAACAGGGATATGTTTAAAAAATTGAAACCGATGTCGATAGTCCAACTACACATGGCGTTGGCCAAATGTTTGTTCTTTGAAAAAAACAACAACAGATAACGAGTTCTTATGTTGAGGCTGATTGTGAATTGAAAATGCGAAAGTGCTATTTCTAGGTCATCACTTTCTTTTATTATGGATGCTTATTATATTACCTCAGACGAGTCGATACCAGCTTACTGCTTTGCGTCATACACGCACTAAGGGCTTGAAAGATATTTCTTGCAAAAAGTTACAAGGAACGTACATAAAGGAGGAAAACGCAGTGGAGTGGTGAAAAGAGTGGAATGTAGAGTTTTCTACATGCGAGTACAGTGCAGATGGTTTAGAACAAAAAATGCTCAGTGCCATTAAGTAGACTTAAAAGATTGTAGAAATAATGTAAACTACTCTGCCATGGTTCAGACAGCGCACAAGATTGTCTGTTTTTCTTAATTGAATTTTTTTTTTTTTTTTTTTTTTTTTTTTTTTTGGGGGGGGGGTTCTTAATTTTTAGAGTTGAAAGACGTTAAATCAAACAGGATAATGTAAGATCCCAACTTTTGTGAAGTTTGACGTGGTTTTAGATTTAAAAAAAAAAAAACTTTGACATTATGCAAGGTTCTTATCAGAAAAAAAATGTAACAGAAATGTTTTTCAACCTGGTGAAAACCTGGCATTTGTATAATCGGTGGAGATTATAAATAAATGAAAACTAAAAATTTACTTGGTCCAGAAAAGATTCATCTGTATCCATGAGACTTGATTAAATCTTTTGAGAATCCTCTTTTATACTCTCGAAAATACTGAAATCTGAATTAACAGCAGTTTGCAGAAACAGATAACAAAGCTTATCTAATTCTAAATGACTTGCATCAACAGCAAAGATGAACACCATAACAGTGTTACATTGAGGGAACTACTGAATGTAGCAATGAGATCGGAATGTATCATTGATGTGCACCAAGAGTAAAGAAGGCGATAAATATTGTATCCTATTGAATGTGAAGTGAAATATTCATCTTCTTTACTTGCCAAGTTGTCAAAAGATAAAAAAAAAATGCTTTGCTGAATAAGTGGATAAATGGATATTACAAAGGAAAAGAAACCTGAAGCTTTAATTAGTAATACCTCTATGAAATAACTGATAAAAAAAGAGGAAATGGTACAAAATAAAACCCTTTTGAGGTGATAATAGAAGTGTAACATAATGATATGTAGCAATGTAAAAATAGTTGGTGGAGCGAGGAAAACTAAATGAGTTTTCACGTGACATAACAGAACAGATCTAGCAACTGCCTTTGGTACAGATTGATAGATTCGCAGCTATATCTGACCTATAATTGAGCAAAAGAAAATCTATCTGTATACCGATGGGCAGTTACAAAAGTAAATAAGAGAA
>JAWDGP010005318.1:72500-77500 GCA_033675545.1 Elysia crispata | reverse complement strand
AACACCCTTTAATTCTGAAAATTTGAGATAAACGCCTTTTTGGTAGATCTGGATTTTAAATTTTGATAGCGAACACTGAATGGTGAAGAGTCGAGAGGTAGCTTAGACTTGTTTGGAAATGGTCTAACTCAAGATTGCTTTTTTTATGTTTTATTCTTAAAACAATGGGATGAGACTCATTGAGAATAACCATTCTTTATTTTAAAACACTCTCCTCACGGATCGTTACCTTGACGAGGTGAGCGAGCTTGCGTGCCTTGATAACCCTGAGAGCTATACCGGCGAGAGCCTCGTGCTCTCGGTAGGGCCACCCAAGCCGGACAGGTCAAAGGATAGAGGCCAGACTAGATACGATCCACCCCCCCCCCCCCCCACCCCCCTACTTGTAGGTTTAGCATAGGGTTAACAACTGTATCTTGTAAAAATGCTATTGTTACAGAAACAGCAACAAGCTGCCCTAATTGCCTACGGCAAAAAGGGCAGTAAGTAAGTAAGTAAGTATTTTAAAACACTCATTTCTCTGTTGTTAGTGTGCACCAAGGCAAAATGGTGGATTTCTAGAATCCGAAAAATATGATGGTCTCACACAAATAGGTGATCTGTGCATCTGATAGTTTGTTATTCTGAGTTCCAATCCAAATACTGGGAAACTTTATAAGGGCAGTTTTCAGGGACAGCATGTTTAGTTTAACTGATTTCTCAATACCGAACCACTAGTAGAAATGATTCTGCCGTATTACATGTAATCGATAATGTTCAAATTATGAAACCTAACGGCAAAAACAACTAGGATCATTTAACACGAAAAAGTTGGGTTTTAATTTTCCACATAAAAACGAGGAATAACTGAAAAACGAAGAGGTGGCCTAAAAGAAGACAAAAAAAATATTGAAACGTTTGTTTGACAAAATAATGTTTAAAAAAAAACTTCCTTTGTAACTCTTCATAAATAACTAGTCTCAGCTGTAAGCAAGCCGACTTAAGTGATGACTAGCGTTTGCGCACGAAAATATCATGCATACATCAGTGTAGTGGAAGGATTTTAATGTTCGGTTTTTAAGTGACAGTATGGCGCGACCTCTTGATCCTGTTCCTCTGAGATTTTCTCTTGGCTCTTATGAATAGAAAACAGAGAGAGGTCACTAAGCGTAACTAAGCATGTACCTTGACAGTCTATCCTATACTACGTAACGTCTACATCTAATCATAGTTTTACTTTGTCTTCCGATAATTCATTCCTGCTTTTTTTAATGTCTACGTAAAAATTAGCTGTCACAGGGATCTAAAGATTGAGATTTTTTGACAAAACCAGTTAACTATTCTCATTTCAAATCGACGCGATTTTCTCTGATAAAATTGAATGAAGAAAGCTTGTTTTAGAATAATAAGACGATGTTTTTACTAAAAACAAAAAAAAAACCATAAATGTTGGCTTTCATATCTCAGATATCTTGTAAAATGGCTTCCATTCCATGTATTCTCCATCCGGATTTAAAAGTGAAATCGAATAAAGTCTGTAAATATTGCAAAACCTTAAAATGTCTTTAAACCTGACTGTTAGTTAACATTTACTCATGGCTTTTTATAGAAAGGTCGTAGGTTCATCCATTGAAACAAGTCTCATCTCAGCCGTCAGCTGTTCTCTATCTGCTGTGATAAATCTATGTGGGAAAAATCATTACAGCTGGCTGAGTATATTTTTCTACCGTTCTGTACATTAAATTTGAAAGATCATTTTATCTTGTAATTATGGTGCGATTTACTCAAAAACTGATGTAATTTAAGATGATTGTATGTCATAAACTTTTGAGGATGCACAAAATAGTAACAACAGAATTCAAGCGGTCTTTTTACTTTGAAATAGAGTTTGGGCTCGACTTTGAGGACGTTATACAATTAATACATGCGGATTCAAGTCATCTGAGAGCGGTGAATTTTGCTGAAACATGGCCGATCCTACATCTCCCCTTCATCCTATGATATTTTTCTCTCCCATTCTCTGAACACCCTGCCGGTAATTTGACGCTTCGCCATGATGAAAGAGAAGACCCATAGCCAGTACTAAAAGTTAGATCTAGATTATAGATCTTGTTGCGAAATGGAAGTAATCTTTAAAAGTTTACTTAACTTTGTTGATCCTTATTAATCGTTTCCAGAATGTTGGCATAAAATTTGTTTTCCGTTGAAAAAGAGATTTGAATTCAATTGTTGAAGTTAGTTTTGAAATGTGAATGCGAAGAGCTAGGACTTACTGCTATATTACGTTATCCTTCTCTTTCATCATAAATGCTTAATCATCGGTTCAGTGGTTACATCCTGTGCCTTCTCTCTGTATTATGGCTGAGTGATGACTCAGAAAACTAACTTAATTACTAAGAAAATAAAGTAATATTAAGTTTCCGCAGTTTGCCCGAGAGCCTAATACGACACTTTTTTAAGTTCCATGCGATGGATCTGTAATATCTAATCAAGCTCGTTTGAAGTCCAATAAAAAAGAGTCCGCAATGGCAACATTAATAATTAGCAATATCTGAATTGAATTTTTCATCAACCGTAAGAGGGGAAAAAAAGGAAAGATAGTAAAAGAAGAATAACAAGCAATATCAACTATAACAACAATGTCAACAGAAAAAAAAGAGTTATGGCCAAAAAACCTCAGAAAAATATCCCTTGCAGTGTTAGATTTAACAGCAACAAAATAAACAGCAAAACCAACGAAAGCAAATGTTACAGTAGTAACGCAACACCCAAAAGTTTGTCTGAAATCTGGTAAAATGTCATGCTGTTATAACGATATTGATCTGTCCGTGGTTTGGGCTGTATCAAATACATCGAAGCTTGAAAGGCTGCTGGGGTTTTTTCCAATGCAGAACGCCGCGTGTAAAACTAAAATATTTGTTTAGGTTCAAATTAACGAGAAGCAGTTTTAGATTGTTTAACCTTTCTAAGAGCCTTACACCAGGCACACAAGACGATACGTGCCTGAACAATTATTTTATCTATAATATAAAAGAAAACTTCGATTTCTATCTCCTTCAAAACGACTCAATGTTTACTGAATTTTGATCTGCCAAGATCAGTGTCCCACGCGGTAAAAAAAAAGGACGAAACGTTATGTATTAAGACTAAAAATGTATTTAAAAATTCATTATATTTAATAAATTCTTATTTCCGAAGTTTTAATGACGAATCAAATAACGTTTAAAAGACTTTTCTTAGTGTTTTCGAATTTCTAGATCAAAAGACTATTTAAAAAAAAATGAATGTTATTTTTTAAACATAAATATATAGAGAGAAAAATATGTTGTTTTACTCAAATGGAGTGAAAAACTGAACAATTAAAAATTAAATGATATTTGACCTTCTCAGCGTGAAGACAAAAGCGACATGGAAAACATATTGTTCTGCGCAGGAAAATAGTAGTGATTTGATTGGTAGAATATCAGCAGCTATCGCCGCCTTTATCTTCTAGGGTGGCGCGGTTGCGAATGCACACATCATCTTTGCTTCTTATGCTCGCGTTTCCTACTTTTAAACTGTTTTCTATCCAAGATATCGACCGGTTCTACTAACTGTCAACAAAGAACCGTTCAACACTCAAGTTAAACAATTTTATTAACTTGACATTCCAAATTTAGCTTGCAGGAGTTATACAGGTTGTGACTAAATCTAGAACAATTTTAAGCTTTAGCAATCCAGGGTAACCAAATACATTTTCAAAAATCCGGGTCTTTAAATTTTGTTTCTCTGTAATATTATCTGAGCAATTGCACGTTTTTTTCTTTGTATTGAAAGGCACTTTTTCACCACATCAGATCGAGCTCTACATTTTATCTCTGACGGGTCATCAGCCCCATATTATGGTCTCGATGCAGAGATAAACTGAAAAGAGGGCTGCTTAAAACATTGCATCCTAATTACTGTAGTTCACTTTTTTACTCGAGATCTCTCCTTCATATATTATGTCTTTATGACAATACGAAAAGCATTCCAATGTCTTAAGGTTCTATAGTATTCTAAAACTGCACTCTAATAGTATGATTGGCTCTGGAGGATATAATTATATCTGTTTTGTTGTAAAGTTTGTTATTGTCGGAGTCTTCCCCACCTTTTCATTATCATAACAGTTTGCTTTTCTCCAGTGCATTTTTATGGCTCTGGAGAATAAAAGTCTCTTTTTTTTTTTAATTTGCATTTCTCTAATGTAGTTATCTTCCCCACCTGTTCATTTGAAAGGGCCTTCATGCTTGTATCTTACAATGATCATTCGGGTCTAAATCCTCGAGGTTCCGGACCAAAATATGAGCTAAGATAGTTGCAGACTTGAACTTTTGTGTAAGAATTTAGTAAGTGAATCCGACAACAAAAAGAGGGAAATTTTGAGACGCTATTATGACAATTGCTACCTAAGTGCTGAGAAAGATTTTGTAGCTTTTAATGTCACAATGGCGAAATTGTTTAAGGGGCTGTAAGCAAAGGAATAAATTTAAAACTACATGGGAGCAATTAAACTTTTTGCACGTTAAGTGAAAATGCACCGATAAAATATTAATAAATCATTGTTCAATTGATAAACCCTTAGTTTTGTTTATTCTTTTTTTATGACAATCAATCTTGTTTCCGACTTTTCTATTTCAATTAGTTTATTTTATATTTGTATTTTTATTTTATTAACATTATTTTTATTTATTTTTCGATTAATATAACAAGAATATTTTATACGGTAGCATAAAGTAGTAAATAAAAACAACGTTAACAAGAATATGGTAGCTCAGTTTATTTGAGAGGTAGGAAGACAGACGGTTTAAATGAATATAATGTGCAAAAAGTATAACTATCGGCATGCAATGCTCTGATTTGCATCAAGCAACCAAACGATGAACCGACTGATCAGTCAATCAATCAATCAATTAATCAATTAATCAAACAATCAATAATCAAATTAATCAGTGAATGCTTTAATCACTTATAATTAACATTGCTATGCTGGAAATGGCATA
>JAWDGP010005318.1:45000-67500 GCA_033675545.1 Elysia crispata | reverse complement strand
CTATAAAGAGCGCACCCGCCACCGGATCTTCACCGCCACCATTCATTAACCCAGTCAATGTGCATTAGACAAATGTGAGTAAAGTTGGAGATTCTTGGTTGTAGGGCTCCTAGGCCAAGATCTAGCGAGAGCGTCCTGGTTTCACGACACTTTATTTTCCCCCTTTTTTTTTAAATACTTGGTGCTCGGCAGGAAGTATTTACCTGTGGATTTCAAACAGTTTGAGGAGAGAGAGAGAGAGAGAGAGAGAGAGAGAGAGAGAGAGAGAGAGAGAGAGAGAGAGAGAGTCAGTAAAGTCTCGAAAAGAGAGGAGATGAAGCGCATTATTTTCCGCTGTGGAAGCCGCAAGGCGAAAGGATACAGATTGGTTGCTCAGTTGTATTATGGTTGTTTGACAGTTTTGACTGGAAGACAGATTGGTTTAATCAGAGCATTAGCATCTGTCTCGCGGTTGCAGGCATGCTGGAGATTGCAGTGTTTGCAACAATGAATATAGAAGATTGAAAATTTTAGCCTAGCATAATTGTTAAACTTATAGCTTGTTAGTCCGATTATAAAGATAATGATTTGAAGTGAACTTTGATTGTTTGCTTATTTGAATGAGTCCGTCCTTAAAAAGGTGATCTCAGGCCTTTTTTTTTTTTTGCATATCAATCTGCAGCTATCTTGACGCACGTTCTAACCACAGGCGACCGGCGCTCCTCAATGATGAAACTGTTCCATATGGCCCTCCCCTGCTGAGCCATGAAGAATGCACTTATCTTTCTCTAGCATCTATTATCACTGTAGCATCAAACAATATCACTTTTACTATTACTTTCTCTTTCGACCCTCAAAAGAACCTTTAAAAGTTAAATCTTACTTAACCAGTTAATTAAGTTCATAATCGACCCTTCAGTTCAAGGCTTCAATGTTCCTCGCCATTCCTGTTTATCTATCTTGAATAAACTACTCATACAGAACTTAAGAGACAAAAAACTTTTAATAGTTATAAGACTGCAAGGTATTGCCCGTCTACACTCTTGTGAGTGTCCACTAAACTCCCACTGAGCTGCTAGCTAGTAACGGTATAGCATTGACAGAAGTCGGAGCTGGACGACCGATTCATTGGTCAATTAATGATTTTATGCTTTTTTTTAATAACTAATCAGTTTACAGTATTTATACAAGTGTTAATCAAGGCACTTTGATGCAATAAACAGATACTCTGCCAAGCTGTCTGGTAGACTTGTAGTATTGCAATGTTTCTGGAGGATTTTCATTTTTGCTCAAATGAATATAATCATTCACAGTTCTCTTAATCATTCTGTTTCCCAGATGACATCCTTGCATATATGCAACGAATCTTGTGATCAGCTCCTTCTCTTTTCTTAGTTAATTTAACTTTTTACATCATCTGAACCACCTTTTTACTTATCTCACCTTATTTTATTTTATCTTAAATTACTTCGCATTACTTTATTTTATTTTATTTTATGTTACTTAACTTTAACCTACCTTACATTGGTCATTGTATTTAGGGTTTTTTTCCGAAGGATTCATGGTAGCCTGGTTGTCTCTATGATGGTGGAAATCACAACTTTGCAATAAGTCGTTGGTTCTGGTGCTACAAATCAACATTTATATTCAAATGTTCTTGTTCCGAAATGCTAATCGTCAAAAAAAAAGAAATGTTTGGTTCAGAAACACAAAATCTGTTTGTTTCTGCAAATTTTCTTTTTTTTACAATTTTCAGCCACAATAATAATCTGTGTATGGCTTGCTGGCCTAAAGAAAAAAGAAGTTCAAAGGAGCACTGCGTGAATCCTTATCAATCTTTGTGGACAGAGTCAACTTTCTTTTTAAACTATTATGAATGAAAATAATAGCATTCTTTTCTTCATGTGATTACATTCATTAATTTAGACGAGCGATAAGCTAATAGCAAAAGATGATGAATCTTATGCGCGGCAATTTTTTCCGGGAAAATATTGACTAGATTCGCTTTTTTCATAATTCATGATCAATCATGTCACAGATTTTTAAAAAAAATATACTTTACACTTAAACAGACGGTTTTATTTGATAAATGTTGAGTGTCAAGGTAAGTATGACAGATACTGAATAAGATTAACACTGAAATCCACGGTTGGATCCCAGTGCAATCTTGAAAGATGGGCAGACAGGAAAGGGGTATAGATAAAAAGGAAGAAGCTTTAAAAAATAGATAGAGAGACCCAAGGAAGAGGGTTATTTGGGTCAAAACTGCTTAAAGAAGAGAGACAGAAAGAGAGGCGAAAACATTTTAGAGGCACAGGGTGAAGGCAGAAAAAAAACTCCTGCGAGAAACGGCGGGAGAAAAAGAGAAAGAGAAAAGGCGGAAATAAATAAGAGGAATTGAGAAACGGTGCGGCAGAGAGACAAAAAAGTCGTGGAGGGGAGAAAATGAGTACGAATAGACTGAGATAAGACTGAGAAAAATACAGACAGAGATGCAAAGACAGTGGGGGTAGTAAGATAGAGAGTAAGGCAGACAGACAGAGAGATAGGGAGGGAGAGAGAGAGAGAGAGAGAGAGAGAGATAACATTTACATACCACATCCAAAGATGTTAAAATTTGATATATGTCGTATATTTAATTTTAATTTTTTGTTAGTTCTCTCTCTCTCTCTCTCTCTCTCTCTCTCTCTCTCTCTCTCTCTCTCTCTCTCTCTCTCTCTCTCTCTCTCTCTCTCTCTCTCTCTCTCTCTCTCTCTCTCTCTCTCCCCTTCTATCTCTCTCCCTCCCTCCCTCTCTCTCTATGTCTTTCTCTTTCTCTCTCTATCTTTTTCTCTCTGTCTCTCTCTCTTTCCCTTTCAGTCAATTTAAATTTATTTTTCTCTTTCTCTGTTTCACTTTCTCTTTTTATCTATGTGTCTGACTTATTTTGCTTCTTTTCTTTTCTCCCCACCCTCTCTCTCTCTCTCTCTCTCTCTCTCTCTCTCTCTCTCTCTCTCTCTCTCTCTCTCTCTCTCTCTCTCTCTCTCTCTCTCTCTCTCTCTCTCTCTCTCTCTCTCTCTCTCTCTCTCTCTCTCTCTCTATCTATCTATCTATCTATCTATCTATCTCTATCTCTCTTTCTCTTCCGCTCTCTGTCCCCTTTCTCTCTCTCTCTCTCTCTCTCTCTCTCTCTCTTTCTCTCTCTCTCTTTCGCTCTCTGTCTCCCTCTCTCCCTCTCTCCCCCCCCCTGTTTTTTTATTTTTATTCTATACATAAAACTGTTTTCTCCTATCTTTTCATCTCGCTTTAATTCTAACTTTATTTGGTTCCTAGTGCGTACAACACAATATTAAATACCCGATGATTGTTTATATTACACGCATTTGTCTATTGTCTGTCTACTTATTTATTCACATTTGTTTATGTAATGTGTCGTCTTCTTTTCACCTTTTTTTTTGTATTTGTGAATATGTGTATTTATTACGTATGCATTTACCCATCTATGTATCGAACTATCAATCAATAAGAGATATTACTTTCCGATCATTTTATCAATCACTTTAATAAGTATTTAATATCAGTATCTCCATAGTAATCCATTTGAAACCTATATTTCTTTACGCTCGGTCCCACAATGTTGCACCAACAGCAGAAATTTAATACAGAAAATCGAAGAGCTTAAGGAATAGAAACAAAATAAGACTGGTTCAAAAGGAAAAAGAAAATCATTCGCTTCAATTTGACCCCAAGACAAGCCTTTAGTTTCCTAAATGATTTATACAATGGAACATTTAGCCCTGTTGCGACTGCATCAGTCAATTATTTTGGCTTACTTTGCCAAAACTACGTAATGAAGGCTTTGACAAAAAAAAATATAAAATATAAAATACTTCTAATTAGACTTCAGTTTCAGTTCTAACTTTGTAACTTAGTTATACTTTCCAACCTGGTTGCCCCTGCGCTTAAAACGATTTGTGTACCTTAGCTGTTTGTAAAGTGTCAGGATTTACCACCCGTTGTATCGAACTCAGCTCTATTATAGTCATAATAATGAGAATAGTTCTAAATGACCCCGTCGGGCTTTTGGTTTGTCAGAGCATCCAGAGATCGATCATCCGCCAGCTTAAAGACAGGGAGTGAGTTTAAGAAGGCATTGTTTGATTGATACATATTTATACAACAACTGTTTAGCGGCTGGTCCAGGCTTTGTAGTGTCTACGGCGAGGAGGATGAGGAGGGTGAGGAAAGATATGAGAGCGAGCAAAAAATGGAAGGTACGTGAAGATTGAATGAGGAGGGTGAGGAAAGATATGAGAGCGAGCAAAAAATGGAAGGCACGTGAAGAGTGAATGGAGTACTCATAGTGGAGTACTCATAGTGGAGTACTCATAGTGGAGTACTCATAGTGGAGTGCTCATAGTGGAGTACTCATAGTGGAGTACTCATAGTGGAGTGCTCATAGTGGAGTGCAAAAGACATGGGAAGGAAAGATAGCATCTCTTAAGCTCATCATTTCATGAACACATTTTGGTTCCGTTTTACTCTTGCTCCAAAATTCTTCAACTCAAAAGCCGTTTTTTTAAATCCGTTTGAGTCGATGTATGCTTTCGACGTCATTGAAAGATCTAGTCATGCCCTTCTTTGAAACCTTTGAAACTTTATGTGCTGCACTAAACGCACCTGTTTGGAAGTTCTATATAAACCAAGAAAAGCAAAAGGTTTCACAAAATGAATGTTCTTCATCTGGATAGCTTGCTTTATTGTTAGATGTAGCCCATACTATGATTCTCTCGACCTTCCCCAGGATAAGTCCTAAGAGGTTTTGATTATAGTTTCTTAAATGTTTCATATCACTCGACCTCTCCAGTATGATCTAAAATCAGACTGCCTCCCATCACTTACGCCACATTTTCAGAAGTTAAAGATTATAAAGTTAGAGGATGAGAATCATTTGATGTTAAAGAAAATCTTCCATTTTGCAAAGTGTCTACCAGAAACATAAAAAGGAAAAGTCTAAAATATACATCAAAGAATAATACGTTTTAAACATGTCCATTACTTGCGCGTTGGAACATAAAAAATATATCAAAACATTTCAATTTTGCTCATTTTTTTTTTTCAAGCATCATCTCAGGCCAAAGCAGTTTAGCTTTTTGATTTTTAAATTTTTTTTTTCAATATATAAAAATTGTTAAAACATTTCAATGCTTTTTTTGTAGCAAAGTGCGTGAAAATCGCGAGTCTGACGTGTGTTTTCACAGTGGAGTACCTGGACCGGAGACAGAATTTTTATTACGATTTTCGGCAGATAAAAGTATTTAAAAATTATCTTTTCTCCTAGCGTTTTCTAAGTAATGACGAGAATCCAAGTTGGATTGTGGATAACAGGAAGGTTAATCTCATTTTTTTTTGTTTTGTTTTGTTTCTCTGGTGTGTGAATTTTTATTCGAATTAAAAGCTCATGTTATATAAAACGAGTTTTAATATTGAAGAGCAATTAGTTTTCGTCTATCAGGAACACTTCCTTTTCAACTGCTGCCATTCTCTCATTCTTATATTGGATACCTTAACCTGAAGGCTCAATTCTTACTCTTTGTTCCTTCCTCTCTCCTTTATCTTTATCCCTCATATCTCTTTAACCAAATCTCTCTCTCTCTCTCTCTCTCTCTCTCTCTCTCTCTCTCTCTCTCTCTCTCTCTCTCTCTCTCTCTCTCTCTCTCTCTCTCTCTCTCTCCCTCAAACTCTATTTGTTTCCTAATTTTTCCCAATCTCACCAATCATCTCGCGGTCTCTATAAATCTTCATCTGTCTTTGTTTCTTACTATCATTTTTTGATTTTTATTTTTTTCTCACCCATCATACTTTGTTTCTTTCTCCTTTTTTTTTCTTTCTGTATCCTTGTTTTACTTTTTATTTTTCCCCTCTTCTGTTTCTGTTTTTGCTTCTGCCGCTGTCTGTCTGTCTATCCTCTTTCTCTCTTGCTCTACCTGTATTTAACTGTCATTGTCTGGTCTTTCCTCTATCTATCTCTCTTATTCCTTTCCTCACCCTCTCGAAGTCTCTTCCTGTCTATCCTCTTTCTCTCTTGCTCTACCTGTATTTAACTGTCACTGTCTGGTCTTTCCTCTATCTATCTCTCTTATTCCTTTCCTCACCCTCTCGAAGTCTCTTCCTGTCTAACCTCTTTCTCTCTTGCTCTACCTGTATTTAACTGTCACTGTCTGGTCTTTCCTCTATCTATCTCTCTTATTCCTTTCCTCACCCTCTCGAAGTCTCTTCCTGTCTTTATCACTGTAGCGTTGTTGAGCTGCTGCTGCACTTCTCAATTATTTTATTCCTCTGGCTTAAGACTTCAAGGACTCTGTTTGTCTGCTTGTGGGATTTTATACCCTTCTTTATCTCTTTCTTCTCTCTCTCTCTCTCTCTCTCTCTCTCTCTCTCTCTCTCTCTCTCTCTCTCTCTCTCTCTTTATTTATCTAGCTAGCTACCTAGCTATTTATGTCCTATCTGCCTCTTTCAAATTTATTTCTCTTTCTCTTTCAAACTTTCCCCTTCCAATCATCTGTTTAAAATTGTTACCAGCAAGGACAACAGTCATTCGGCTAATTGGACTCAGGCCTTCTTCTAACCACTGAAGAACACCACCTAATCTCTAAAAGTTGGTTTTCTTGCTTTATGATTTAGTTATACTTTGGATGAAAGAAAAGCTTAATTATTTTTTTTAAGTTGTATCACAAGTCGTGCTATTATATACTGCTACAGCACAAGCGTATTTCTATTTCTTTCACTATCACTACAGAAGATTTTTGGACTCATCCAAGTCTTCCGGAGATATAGTTTCTTCTGCTGATGGGCTGTGTATAGGATTGTAGCAGCCATGTCATACTACACAGTCAATCACTAGCTATGTAACCTAGAAAGAAAGCCCTCTCTTCCGACAGTCAATACATTCGATACAAAAGTTTCGGATAATCAAATAAGGCGTGGACTACTATTAGACAATTTAAAGTGGACACAAAAAATAAAACCTACGAATTTCTAGAGACGTGCACTACACGGTGTATGTCTAGTCTGATCGGTAGTCTTGTGGTTTGCGCGATCATTTGGGATCAGGAGATTCTGAATCTTGGCTGAGCGTTTTGTCATTGGGAAGAGCAATTAACACTATGATCCTCACTCTGCCCGGATGCGAAGGGCTACTAGTTTTAACTGGGATGAATGCTTATGACGGATCAAAGCCCTAATCAAGGCATGGTTCTTAAGCCATGTATCTGTACAATGATATTGAAAAAGGGATCTGCTGGGATTCCTTTGGTGTCCAAAATGTCTTAATGGGTATTTTTGGTTATGAAGAGTTACCTAAGACTTAATTTATATTTGGAAAAAAGAATTTTTGGTCTAGTACTAATGCATGGTATTCTATTGCGGAGTTTAACTGAAACATATCATCGTTTCTTTCAACCTGAGTTTTCCATCTGCTTAGCTAGAGAGAGCGCAGAACCAGACAAACTCTCTGGTACCAGTAAGATCAAATTCGCCTCTTAATTCACATGAAAAGCGTTCGTTCAATACTCTCCTATCCTTTTGTCTATGTGGGTATTTATAGGGTTTTTTTCCTTCCCTTTCCCTCTTATCTCTCTCTGCCCTTCAGCTCTTTCTCCCTCCCTCCCTCTCTCTCTCTCTCTCTCTCTCTCTCTCTCTCTCTCTCTCTCTGTCTCACTCTCTCTTCCTCTCTCTTTCTCTCTGTCTGTCTCACTCTCTCTTCCTCTCTCTTTCTCTCTGTCTGTCTGTCTCTCTCTTCGTTCCTCTCTTTCTCTCTCCCACTCTCTCTCTGTCTCACTCTCTCTTCCTCTCTCTTTCTGTCTGTATGTCTGCCTGCCTCTCTCTCCCTTCCGCTCTTTCTCCCTCCCTCTCTCTCTCTCTCTCTCTCTCTCTCTCTCTCTCTCTCTCTCTCTCTCTCTCTCTCTCTTTCTCTCTTTCTCTCTAACTGTCTGACTGTCTGTCTGTCTCTCTCTCTCTGTCTCTCTTTTTATAATCTGTCTACTTGTCTATCTTTCTCACTCTCTGTAAATGGTCGAACTGATCTCTCGGTTAAGGTAAATGGCTAAAATAACTACCAAAATGAACGAATATACACCCATTACTCTTCTCTCCCAAGGGTATAATGTACAAAACAAAAAGCGACCTTAAATCTCCCAAACTCTATTGTGGGATGCTTTTCTCTCCCCCTTTCTGCCGGAAAGCATTGCCTGAATAAGCAAGACCTGCTTATTTCAGTACATTAAAGATATTCCCCTCTCCCTTGAACCTTTTAAAGCAACTCTTTCATGGGACAAAATAATTTTTTTTTTTTTAAATACATAAAAATTGTGAAAACATTTCAACCACAATTTTCCCCAGAAGTCCCAGCTATAGCAACACTTCCGTGGCATAATGGAAAGTTTGTAATGCTTTTTTCGTAGCAAAGTGCGTGAAAATCGCGAGTCTGAAATGTGTTTTCACAGTGGAGCACCTGGACCGGAGACAGAATTTTTATTACGATTTTCGGCAGATAAAAGTATTTAAAAATTATCTTTTCTCCTAGCGTTTTCTAAGTAATGACGAGAATCCAAGTTGGATTGTGGATAACAGGAAGGTTAATCTCATTTTTTTTTGTTTTTTTTTTGTTTCTCTGGTGTGTGAATTTTTATTCTGAACTAAAAGCTCATGTTATATAAAACGAGTTTTAATATTGAAGAGCAATTAGTTTTCGTCCATCAGGAACACTTCCTTTCAACTGTTGCCATTCTCTCATTCTTATATTGGATACCTTAACCTGAAGGCTCAATTCTTACTCTTTGTTCCTTCCTCTCTCCTTTATTTTTATCCCTCATATCTCTTTAACCAAATCTCTCTCTCTCTAACTCTCTCTCGCTCTCTCTCTCTCTCTCTCTCTCTCTCTCTCTCTCTCTCTCTCTCTCTCTCTCTCTCTCTCTCTCTCTCTCTCTCTCTCTCTCTCTCTCTCTCTCTCTCCCTCAAACTCTATTTGTTTCCTAATTTTTCCCAATCTCACCAATCATCTCGCGGTCTCTGTACATCTTCATCTGTCTTTGTTTCTTACTATCATTTTTTGATTTTTATTTTTTTCTCACCCATCATACTTTGTTTCTTTCTCTTTTTTTTTCTTTCTGTATCCTTGTTTTACTTTTTATTTTTCCCCTCTTCTGTTCCTGTTTTTGCTTCTGCCCCTGTCTGTCTGTCTATCCTCTTTCTCTCTTGCTCTACCTGTATTTAACTGTCACTGTCTGGTCTTTCCTCTATCTATCTCTCTTATTCCTTTCCTCACCCTCTCGAAGTCTCTTCCTGTCTATCCTCTTTCTCTCTTGCTCTACCTGTATTTAACTGTCACTGTCTGGTCTTTCCTCTATCTATCTCTCTTATTCCTTTCCTCACCCTCTCGAAGTCTCCCACTCTCTCTCTCTCTCTCTCTGTCTCACTCTCTCTTCCTCTCTCTTTCTGTCTGTATGTCTGCCTGCCTCTCTCTCCCTTCCGCTCTTTCTCTCTCTCTCTCTCTCTCTCTCTCTCTCTCTCTCTCTCTCTCTCTCTCTCTCTCTCTCTCTCTCTCTCTCTCTCTCTCTCTCTCTCTCTCTCTCTCTTTCTCTCTGACTGTCTGACTGTCTGTCTGTCTGTCTGTCTCTCTGTCTCTCTTTTTATAATCTGTCTACTTGTCTATCTTTCTCACTCTCTGTAAATGGTCGAACTGATCTCTCGGTTAAGGTAAATGGCTAAAATAACTACCAAAATGAACGAATATACACCCATTACTCTTCTCTCCTAAGGGTATAATGTACAAAACAAAAAGCGACCTTAAATCTCCCAAACTCTATTGTGGAATGCTTTTCTCTCCCTCTTTCTGCCGGAAAGCATTGCCTGAATAAGCAAGACCTGCCTATTTCAGTACATTAAACATATTCCCCTCTCCCTTGAACCTTTTAAAGCAACTCTTTCATGGGACAAAACACTGAAATCCTCTTGTTTTTTTAATGCACGTGTCTGTGCACAAAGGTAACTTTTGATTTACTTCCATACTCTCAAGATTTTGGGCTTTTTTTTTTAAATGAAGACCTCAAAAGAAGCTTTTGGTTTGAAGAGAGACGGTTTTCAAGATCCATGAACCTTGGATTTTTTTTCGAAATAATTTTCATAATATTTGTGGGGGTGGTATTTTTTATTGTTGTTGTTGTTGTTCTTTTTGTTTCGTTTTTTTTTTTCCTTATTCTTATTTTTCGGAAAGGAAGGGGTCTTTTTTAGGAAGAACGAGAGGAGTAATGCATATTGGGTGAATCTGTACAACACATCGTAAAAACTGATATCATGGATAAATTGAATAGACGCTTTCTTACTATCATAGTGACACATATACTAGTGTCATCAGAGCTGTAGATTTTTCGTCTTAACTATCAAATTGTTGTGACTGATATAGATCGTCCACTGCCAGGAGGTCACTCAAATTCTTGTACAAACAGAACAGAAAAAATCTTACTGACATCGCACAGCCGAGAAGGAGTGTCACTACTCTAATCCACCAAAGACGGTGTACGGAGTTTACTTTATGTGTGTCGGGCGCTTTCCTGCACGACTACTCTTGTTAAGTCTAAAATTCGAAAGGAAGAATAATGAAGAAGAACAAAAGGAAAGTAAGAAAAAAATAAAACTCCTATATCTCATCCCTTCTCGTATGGGATGAACAAAACAGATCGAAAATAAAACTGCTGGATGTATTTCCTCTTCGGACAGGCATGGTAGAAAATGATATCCTAATTCTTTGTTTTCCCTGGTTAATGGAAACCAAGTTCTTTGTCCTTATATCAATACAAGTTTGGTGAATATGATATTGTTCAACAAAGCGAAACAAATTTGTATAACGTCAATCAAAAAATTTGGTTAAGTTTTTCAAAAGTTATCAGCATTTCGAACTGGAAACATGCTTTTTCATGTAACTTGCAATAGAAATATTTTTGACGCTATCATTTCTAAAAGTGGACAGGTTTGATCTTGCTGAAAAAACAGTGATGATACAAGCAGGAAACTAAGATACTAGTGACAAAGCATGTTGTTCGATGAAAGAGAGAAAAGAACGGTTTCGGTTGGTAGAAAAATTAAGAAGATGAAGATTTTAATAAAAAGATCATTTCGCTATTGCGTCATTGGTGAACAAAATAAAACATAAAATGTATGTATGTGTATGTGAAAATGTTTATATATATATATATATATATATATATATATATATATATAATATTTTCTCTCTCTCTCTCTCTCTCTCTCTCTCTCTCTCTCTCTCTCTCTCTCTCTCTCTCTCTCTCTCTCTCTTAATCAAAAGACAAACACACCACACATGGAGGACAACTTGGTAATTACAAAAGACCTTAGAGGAGGCATTGTGTGTCGGTAAATAGTATAATACAGCGGCTAAAAATAAATAGGCTCACAACTTTTTAAATATGGGATTAAAAAAAAAAAAGAAACAACACAACTATAAATTTAACTTATACACTTTTCGCCTTTAATGCGGCTTCATCAGAAATGTACAGAAGAAAATGACTTTCAGAAGTTATACGTTGCATTCAAGGCGAAACGTTTATATGTCAAATTTATAGCTGTGTTGCTTCTTTTTTTTATGTCCCATAATTATAAAGTTGTGCGACGGATTCTTTTTACTCTCTCTCTCTCTCTCTCTCTCTCTCTCTCTCTCTCTCTCTCTCTCTCTCTCTCTCTCTCTCTCTCTCTCTCTATCTGTCTATCTATCTATCTATCTATCTATCTATCTCTCCCTCTGTGTCTCTCTCTCTCTTTCTCTCTCTCTCTGAATCTCTGTTTCTGTCTCTCGGTCTGTCTATCTCTCTCTGTCTCTCTCTATGTCTGTCTGTCTGTCTCTCTCTCTCTCCCTCTCTCTCTCTTTCTCTCTTTATTTCTCTCTTTTTCTCTCTCTCCTTCTTCTTACTCCCTCCCTCCGTTGCTTTCTTTCTTTTCCTTTCTTCCTGCCTTATTTGTATCTCCGTTTCCCTACCTACTTCTTTCTTCTGTTTTTCTGACAGTTTACTAGTACACTTGCCGCTAATACGCCATACCATGTATTTATTTCATTGAGAAAATACAGCTATACATGTAATTGAATTATTTATTGCTCCAGACAACGAAGAGTTGCGCCGTACCATATTTTGTAATACTTTACCAACATAAACTTTATGTTTTAACTCGATAGAGCATAATTCTATGACCCCCATACATATCTACTTTCCCAAGAATTCACTCAGTTCAATAATGATTCAGCATTAACAAAAGAGTAAACTCTTCGCAAAAATATAATTTACTGTTTTTATTTTCATTTGGAAGTAATATTGAAAAAATCTTGTTCTTGACTTTCAGTTTATCAAGTTCTAAGTTTCCCGGATGATCTGATATGGTTAAGTGTCACTTAACTTTCATTTCCACTTATTTTACAACCCATATTTGTTTTATTTACATGTGGTTCATTTTTAATACATGTATTTATCTTAATTATAATATAATCACAACTATTTCTGTGGGGTTTTTTTCCTTTGTTTTCCCTTTAGATAAAATTGAGAAAGAACAGAAAATTAAGAAAATAAACAGTCTTACCTTACCGTCGAAGTCCTCTAAGAAACTGCACACGCGAAAAAAAAAAACGCTCTCTGATCTCAGTGTATAACTCAGTGTATAAAATAGCGTTTTGAACAGTAAAGTTTTCTCTGGAATATCAAGTCCGTTGCTCTGTTAAAGGGTAAATGCGCTATGCTTGCAATATTCTATTTAAAACACAATAGCATATGCATACGGTGCTGATGTGCTAAAATCTTAACAGTTTTGTGGGAATTTGATAATTTGAAAATTCAGAAATAATGCACAATCTCAGGACTGATGGCCAAAATGTTCTTGCGCAACGATTTTAAGTTTATTGTCCTGACAAGGTATTCAGCCTTCCCCACAGCTTTGAACGTTTATCTTTATAGCATGCGCTGATGCAATCCAAAAAAAAAAAGAAAGAAAGAAACTAGCGATCTTTAGTAATAGTTTTGTTTTTAGGGAGGTTCAGTATAATACTATATAATTTCAAGCGTTAATTATTTATTTGATTTGGATTGTGATTAAAGGTTCTCTAGTAAAAAAAAAATCAGTTATTGTTTTCCGCCAATCTCAACCAAGCTTGAGATTCGCGCTCGTAATAGAAAGCTGAAGTAAAAAAGCCAAAAGACAAAGTGACAAAGACTTTAATCTTGCGCACTGTATTTAGTTTCTCCTTTAGAAATAAAGGATCTACCACGCCTCAGGCAGACCAAAACTACCATTTTTTTACTCTTTTAAAGTAACGCAAAAGTTAATGTTTTGAACAGAATTTTATCGGGTGAGTGAAAAAGCGCTGAAAGTGCAAAGGAGAATCGCAGTTTCGCGGTAACTCTTCTGCACCGTTCGGTACTAATGGGTTGAGCGCCTCATCATTTGCGCAGGTCGAAGCCCTCACGTCTGCTGACAGCTGGGTGCCTCAATGGGTGCCCTCTGCTACCTCCTTAACGCGCGCTCAGTCTAGCTCAGCGTCACGTGATACGATTGTCCCTGACGTCACCAAAAGAAGTGGTGGGAGTAGGACAGAAAGTAATATTATAATTATGTGTGTGAGAGTGTCAAAGGATTGTTGTTTTTATCTAAATCCTACAGTTTTAGATAATGCAGCAGACAGGGCTCTTCACTTCTGATAAAGAAAACCTGAATCTGTTTACCGCAACGTCGGCATCAGTAGTAAGGGTTAAAAAAAAAACATAAAATGAAAGAAAACTTTGGTGGTTATTTTTTTCTCTTTTTGGTCGTTTTTTCTAAAAGTTCTTAGCTGCCCTTCTCCTTTCAATATCCTCCTTATGTTTCCTGTACAAGAATTTCACTTATTCATAATTATGGAATTTCAAGTAACCGGACACACAAATGGTCCGCTTGATTGTCATATTTAAGGTGAAGCGTGAATCACTCCATTCCTTCAAAAAATGGAGTCCTATATTAATCGAACACAAACATAACGATGCATCATTGATGTTAAAAAAAAAGGGGGGGGGGGGGAGGGGGTTGAGGTCTTTGGTAATAGCATTCTGTCTAATTTGAATCAAAGAGAGGAATTCGACAATTATGCTGATATTCAAAAAGCTATGTTGCCAAAATGATCAATTTTAAGTAAATTGTAGAAGACTTTGTCAACTTTATATTTATATAAAAAAATTAAGGCGCTAATGAGGCATTAAAGGCACTATAAGATCTATGTTACTTATATGATTAATTTTTTTTTTTAATTTCTTAAAAATGGTTACATTCATGGTTACAATCATGAAAAATATTTTGCCTATATATTTGTATAAATTTTCAAATCAGGAACTCTACGAAAATTGAATTCGAATGCTAACAAAGAAAGCAAATAATAAGTAAAATAAACCGAACATCATACACCTTAAAATATACCATATACATGACATCAGTGCCAAAAAAGTTTCATACCTACGCGACAATATCAAGAACAAAATTTTGTTATCACAGAAAATACTTCATAGGAAATTTAGATTTCACGTTTTTGCTACATCTCTTCTCATACAAGGTATAGAAAGAGAACTGGATATGGATCAATCGACTGCGAATATTTTTTGGACTAACGGACACGCTTAAATCTATCTAGATCCAAATCACAACAAAATTAGCTAGCTTATTTTTGTAAAGTCTAAATCTATTTACAGACCCTCTAAACATTTATTATTCTGTACAAAGTTAAAATAACAAAGCGGCTATAAATTTCTGCAAAGCAGAATTTTTTCAATAAGCGTTCAAAAAGGAATGTTTTTTTGACTAACGGACACGCTTAAATATATCTAGTTCCAAATCACAATAAATTAGATAGCTTTGTAAAGTCCAAATCTGTTGATAGACCCTCTAAACATTTATTATTCTGTACTAAGTTAAAATAACTAGGCGGCTATAAATTTCTGCAAGGCAGAATTTTTCCAATAAGCGTTCAAAAAGGATCCTTAAATAGATTAGGCAAGAACAGAATTACCTCATTTGCCATATTCAACAAAGAGTTACGCTGCATAAATAAAAGCCATGACCTATAGATTTTCCTCATTTGCCCTTTCGTTTTTCGTTTCTTACTTCAGATTGCCAGCCTCGGAGTATTGGTAATAGAGCGAGTGCTTGTCATCGGACTTGGTTTCTCAGTGACTGATCTATTCCTCCATGTGCTGGTGAAAAAAAAATTAATAAGTAAAGCAACATAACTCTCTGAGACATCATATTCCCCCATGATGCTAGAATAAAGATGAGTCGCATCATAATTATTCATATCTGAGTCTCGATCCATTTACTTCCCCAACAAAGTACTTGTCGTCATATATGCTGAATAAATCCTTTCCCAAAATGGCCCACATCGATCAAGGATTCTAAAATTATAGATTTAGATCGAAAAAGAAGGCGAAACAATTAAGATTATTGATATAAGGTTGTATCCTTAGAAATTAAGTAATGATTTCTCTGTAGAAAAAAGAAGAAGAAGAAGAAGAAGAAGAAGAAGAAGAAGAAGAAGAAGAAGAAGAAGAAGAAGAAGAAGAAGAAGAAGAAGAAGAAGAAGAAGAAGAAGAAGAAGAAGGAGGAGGAGGAGGAGGAGGAGGAGGAGGAGGAAGAGAAGGAGGAGGAGGAGGTCGCACGATCGGAAGAGAAACAGACACTGGTAAATTTGGTTCTCGGAGTTTCATCTTTCTTTTGCAGTAAAGAAAATTATATTTTGTAACACTCGAATTCTTTTGATAAGTCCTTGTTTGTTTTTAGGTGTTGATGAGGAAGGGTAAATGGTGGTGTGAACTCAACAAAACTCTCCTTTGAATCGGGTCGCAGGTGACAATCAATCAATATTATAGTTATTGAAATCTTATTTTTACACATTTTGATGAGCAAAATCCTTTTCTTTATCAACTATTTAATTCTTTCTCATACATAGATTGCTGAAGTTAACCTCTTCTATCCACCCTTCCAGTGTGATGTAGTATGCTGTAAATAAATCCAAATAGAAAAGCAAAAACACCACACTTGGAGGACAACTTGGTAATTATAAAGGATCCAAAAAGGACGCGTGTGTGTCTGTAAATAGTGTGAAACAGGGTCTAAAAAGAGACAGGCACACAACTTTATAACTACGGGACTTTTTTTAGTCCCATAGTTATAAAGTTATGTGCCTAAAAAAAATCCCGTAGTTATAAAGTTGTGTGCCTATCTCTTTTTAGACCCTATGCTGTAAATAAGCATCCA
Source organism: Elysia crispata (assembly GCA_033675545.1). Taxonomy (NCBI): domain Eukaryota; kingdom Metazoa; phylum Mollusca; class Gastropoda; family Plakobranchidae; genus Elysia; species Elysia crispata. Next base: position 51,210 of record JAWDGP010005318.1, on the reverse strand, counting down.
TAGTGAAAGGAAAGGATAGAAGCACAACGATGCTCTCGCTTTTTGTGCTCAGGATGGTCAGTGGCTGTCCAGAATAATTTTAGTGCTCTGTTGGACCGAAAGTAAAATGTGCTCACCTGCATATTGTGTTTCGGAACCCTTTTTTTCAATACCATTGTTGGGAAGTCTTGTTAGACGCTATTTTCTCACAGCATAAACGTCGATTTCTTTATTTTAATTACTTTCGATTTCAATAAGGAAATAAAAAATTCACAATTTTACTTTGATAAAACTTAGGTACATGAAACATGACTTGCAAACATTGCAAGACGTGACTTCTTTGCCTCGGTATTTTAATCCAACAGAAAAAATGTTCCATATTTCAATATTCTGCGCATATTCTACCTTTGCCTAATGCCCTGTCGTTCTTTAGACGATTAATACTTTTTCTAACTTCTTCAACTGTTATCACTGGACCAAAAGAACTAGAGAGAAACGAAGAAAGTCAGATCACTAGTTGGTAACAAAGAAGACGTGGAAAGAAGGCAACAACTATCCACAGCTGCACAGACAAAGCTAAAAAACATATGGATAGGAGGTGGCAAAATAAAGAGAAACACAAAAGTAAAACTCTACAAGGCACTAGTAAAAATCGATCCTTAAATACAATTGTGGCACATGGGCCCTTACACAACAAGAAGCTAACCTAGATGCATTCCACCGAAAGGAGTTCAAACAAATCCTTAACATAAAATACCCAGTAAATATAACAAACAAATCTTGGTATAAAAAGATGGAACGAAAAACCGATCTCAATAACCATCCTTGAAAGCCGATGGTTCCTGTTCGGACATATACTGAGGTGAAATTTAGACATTGCAGCAAACAAATTGATGAAATCATACTTTGTTCCTAATGATGATAAATTTCGAGGAGGCCCGGTAAGAACACTGGCAACAGTCATCAACAAAGACCTCTGGCGCATACCAGCAGGCGAGCTTAAACTCAAAATCAAGAACACCTCGACCATTTGAGGTCAATAGAAGAAGACAGAACACAATCGAGGAGACTATCAGCGAACATCCGAAAGGCAGCCGAGGCGTCCAAGTCGGAGTACTAGGATGTGAATGGTGATAGAGAGAGAGAGAGAGAGAGAGAGAGAGAGAGAGAGAGAGAGAGAGAGAGAGAGAGAGAGAGAGAGAGAGAGAGAGAGAGAGAGAGAGAGAGAGAGGATTTTAGAAAGTCATTTAAAAATTTTTTCAAAACCTTTCCTCAGCTTAGCGTTCACATCTGATCTTTGCCGTTAAGATAAATTAATATAGGATACTACTAATAGAATGATAATTACTCACAGCTTAACCAGACAGTTTGCAAATTGTGGGCACATAGCTAGTAAGCCTACATTAAATTAATGTAAATAAAAGAAATACTATGAAAAAGTGATCATCAAATTCAATCTTATAACTATTTTTAAAAGTCACCTAAATCTTAGATTTAAAAAGTTGAACAGATTTTTAGAAACCTACAAAAATTTAGATATTTTATATCATATACATCTATATTATCTTAATTAAGCTGAGATTTAGCGTATTCTGTCACACCCAACATTGACCGCAATCCCATGGAATGAAGAAAGAATCATATTGAAGAGATACGCTTTAGAAATCAAAGGGCTAATTTAAGTGAGCAGACTATGCCTAGTAAAGTAAACTGAGTCAAGATCCTTTTAGATGTTTTTGAATGTCTATGATTATGATAATGATGATATAATTATTAATTTTGTTATGAAAAAAAGGCGCTGTCCTCATTTTTCCTTTGAAGTGAAACTCCCATCGACTTTTTTTTACATACCAGCACGTGAAAAGTTGAAATATTGTTAATTTTCCCGTTCATTCTTGAATTGGTTTTAAACAACTGCAGCTTTGACTGACCGCAGCCCAGTTTTGAAAAAAAAAAATCAGCATTGTCGTTAATCAACGCTATTATGTGCGGCGCGGGCAACGGCTGATTGGTTGTTAAATTTGAATTCTTGTCACTGAAGTTCTCATCCCAGTGCCGGAAAGCATTTTAAACAACCTGTGAGTCTCGGAGCTGCACTTCAAGTAGAAAATCAGCTGATTTTTTTCAGGCAAAGTAAAACAAAGATTGTCTAAGAAAAACCTGAATGATGTCATAATGCATTTTATTTATTCTTTTCGGCGATTTGGAAAGAATTTTCTTACCGGCTATTACCAAATCTAGATCTATGTCTACTAATTGCAAAAGTATAGAATCTAATTATTTACAAACCATATTCTTGATCTAAGTCTAGTTCTAAGTCCAGCTCTAGATGTAAAGATCAAATAAACCAATTATTCTAGTTCTAGATCTAGAGGACTAATGAAGGATTTTTATTTAGATCTTATCTAGTTACTATTGATGGACTAAATTCATGTACTTGTATTTTAAATCAGATAAGTAATTTTTTAATGAAACAATCACATCATAATGTCTATTTAAATCGAGCTTAGGATCTAATTTCTAGATCTTAAACCATCTCTCCATTTTTTAGAAAATATAAGATTTAATTGATGTTTCTTCGAACATCTGAAATAATGTCCAGCATCGGCGGACCAGATATAATAGTATGAATTCCATTTTCACTTTGTACTGTCTTAAATAAGTATGATGTTTAATGGAAAAGATCTAGGTTTACAACTGGCAATGGGCCAAGATTATTAATTTTTTTTCAACGTTTTTCAGCACCAAAAGCATTGAAAGTTGTTGAGTTACAAGAAGAAGACATTTTAACAGGCCTAGATCAACAGGATTAGCCTGTGAAGCATAGATAGATACAACCCTTGGGATCTAATCAATAACCAAAATGATTACATGGCTGTATTGCACTTGAAGACCAGATTCCATTTACCATGGTACCATGTAGTCAAATTTCCGTGGATAACATATAGGCCTAGAAGACATACAAACAACCGTTGGAACAAATTGATAATTGATCATTCCATTCATGAAAGATATTTCCACCTTTCTGTCTTTAGATATAAATTATATTACCTCTGGCATTGTTCAAGCTGTTTTTTCTTAAAAAGGGGGGGGGGGCGAAGAGTTCAGTTGTCGATCCTGGAGGTTTCAGATTGTGCCCAACTTGTTCCTCTGTGTCGTGTATATTTTTAATAATAACAATGAGGTCTCAATTTATTTAAATAGTTTCATTTTATCATTCATAGTTGGACTTTCCAGGCTTCACTTTAGTCCTGTGCTTGAATTTCAAACGGCGAATATTGAATCAGGTAATGTACTCTGACGCTGAACTCAGGTCCTGATGGCACAAGTATCATACCGTACATTGTAGATCTTTATGGAGCAAATCTAGATTAAGGTATAAGATAGATATCGGTATCTAGATTTTTATATTAGCTATACCCTAGGTATAGACATAATCTAGTTTTATAGTTCAAAACCAAGCAGGAAATTAAGTTAAGATCCAGATTGAATGCATTGAAGTTGTAAATGAAAGTGTGAGTTAGTTAAAGTCTCTGCAATTTCTTTATCATCATAATTGATATTTTATCCTCTGTTTCTTCTCAAAGATCACTCTCAGTATCTAAGACCGTCAAAATTATTTGCTAAGCTTCATTGGTTTCTAAACGTCTTACTGCTCATTAATCTGTCACCGTGAATTTTGGGGGGATCATATTTTTTTCTTCTCTTGGATTGCTTTAGAGGTACTATGATAAGGATGGTATGGTCTAGTTGTCCTCAAGAGGACAAAGATGTTCTAATAATAGATTTATTATTAGAACATCTTTGCAAGAAGATGGCAGCATTGTTGTTGCTGTTGTTGATGACGTTGAAATTGAACACAAAATGGCGTTCATGAAGAGTATGATTTTGATGATGATGGAGATTATGATCAGGACGATAACGATGATAGTGATAATGATTTTATTAATATCTAGAACTTTGTGGAAGATATTCTGTAGGTTGACGGTGGAAGTACTGTGATGAGGACAATGATGTATTCCTGATTTTCACAGCTATTGCCTTACAGTCGAAGCAGGGCTTTGCTTAAAATCAACATCCGAAAGTCACAAACGACTTAAATCATTCCACGTTTGCAATAACGTAAGTCCTGAATTAATGATATGCTTTCTTTTCGCCTCGCAGACCATGAAAAGTGTGCGCGGAAAACCACAAGAGTTACAGGGGTCTGCCCATCCACCTGAAGAAAACCAAGAACAAGATGAAGGGGAAATTTTAGGCGAAGAAGAATTTTTTTCCACCTTGTTGCCAGCATACCAGTCCCAGAAGTGTGCTTCTGGGCTTGGCTCTAGTGATGATACACAACTTTCTGACAAGCCAAAAGGGACTGTCGGTAAATGTGCACCCAAAGATCCCTCTAAGAATCCAAACATCAGTACTTGCCCAGAACAGTCGGAAGATATCTGTTCAATGCCGCCCAATGCTGGTTGTCTTTCCGAGCTGGAAGAGAATCCATGCAATCCATCGGAGCCTCAGGAAACATCTTGCCAACCAGTTCCAAAAGAGGATTTATGTTGCTTACCACCACCATCAAATGACCTCTGCTGTCCATATCAATCGCCAAAACAGGATCCTTGCTGTCCAGAAGAGTCGCCAAAAGACGATCAGTGTTATTCAGAACAACAATCATATGATCCTTGTCGTCCTGAAAAGTCGTTGAAAGACGATCAGTGTTATTCAGCACAAACATCAAATGATCCTTGTCAAACCGAAAAGGCGCCAGAAGACGATCTGTGTTGTCCAGCAGAACAATTAAAAGATCCTTGTTGTCCAGAAGAGTCGCCAAAAGACGAAGCCTGTGGCTCAACACAACCATCATATGATCCGTGTTGTCCGTAGAAGTCGCCATCAGAAGACCACCATTGTCCATAACAATCTCTAAATGATCAATGCTGTAAAGCTTAATGGCCAAATGAGAGCTCTGTTCCTCATAACAGCCAGTATATAATCCTTGTTTTTCAACGTAATTTCCATAAGAAGAGCCTCAAAACTAATAGAAGACAGGCTGGCCAGCATCAAAGCAATGACTCTCTTGTTTCGATTTATCTTAGCAGAAGGACTGCATCTTACAAATTTACAAGTTTTAATCTCATTTTTGTCTATGAGCTGTATCATTGAAATAATATTAGATATATAATGACGTTTTCGTCTGATCGATACTAAAGAGAAAGAAAACCATGAATGAGGATAATTTTGTAGCCTGTAAGCGCGATTTTGGTGTATTGATATAATGACAGTAGATATTACTTGTGGTGTATATTCTATCAGCATAATATGTCACATTAGGCTTTAACATGTCAAGGTGTATTATAAAACATTTGACTGTAACATGCAAGGGTGTTTTATAATTCATTGAGCTGCAACATGTCAGGGTGTTAATTTCGGATGAGACAGCTGATAATGGTGCCAATAGTTATGATCGGTACATCTTACATTACGCTTCACATGTGAGAGGATTTCATTTCGGATGTGAGAGGGGTGAATGGTGTGAACTTCATCAGCATATTTCACTTCTCAAGGTATTTGATATCGATTTCGATGGCTGCTTGTTCAATGTGCTAGAGCGTTCCAAGTTTTTTTTTGTATTTTTTTTCCTTCAAAATTAAGTAATTTATTTAACCTGTCAGTACAGTGACACGAAACTGCCACAATATTTCAGTCAAGAAATAGTGTAAATACATGCAAGGAGCCTGATCACATTTGTTTAGTTTATTTATGATTTAACTTTTATCTCCTTCTTTATCAAAACTTTATCGTTCCGATTCAAACTACCGTTAGAGTGAGGTACCTAGCATCAACGTCCTGCACGGGAAGGGTTATATAATACAAATTAAAGCCGATAACTTTAGATTTAAAATGCTGTCAAATCATTCATGAGTTATTCCTCTTCAACACTAAGAGCATTCGTATTATAATTATGCAACCAGGTAGGCGAAATAAAATTTTTTTTTTTAAATGGGAAATCATCTAACTCTGTACTTTCCAAATCTATTTTAAGATCCTTTAAAAGGCTTATAAGAAGGCTATGAATTTCCAAATAAAGTGCTTCAAGGTGCACTGCCTTGCGGGAATTCATAGCTGTGCTTTGTTTTATCTACATGATAATGAACTTTTTAAAATTATCTATAAATAGATTTGCATTTTATAAAACTAACAAACCATTCTTCTTGTTCTTCGAAGCCTTCATTAAAT
>JAWDGP010005318.1:35000-40000 GCA_033675545.1 Elysia crispata | reverse complement strand
CGTGCCAAATCATGTAAGAAATGCAGAGCTTTGGGTTCGTCTGGTTTTTTGTTGGTTGTTTTTTTTTTAATTTTGTTTCGTTGGTTGTTTTTTTAGAGACTCCGAAGATTATGTGAAATAAAACGTACTCCGTTCTTTAAGAGCGATACATTCTTAAACTTATGTCGTTGTTTGTCGTTTTTTGGTTTGTTTGTTTGTTTATTTTTTTGTTGATGTTTTTTTTTTTTTGTTGCTGTTTGCTTTTTAGTTGCTGTTTCAATATTATTTTCATTCACTTTGACTAGAAATCATACAAAGTAGATTGCAATGGAACCAAAACTCTTTGCATTCCATCCGTGTTTATTTTTCCTTCTTTTTTGTTCTTGCTTTTTTTGCTTATGTTATTGTTGTTTATATTTTAATAACTTGGTTGTTACTTTTTGGTTTTTCTTTATTTATTTCTTTATTTATTTATTTTGGGGAGAGAGGGGTTGGAAAGATAATCTAGTTCCGGGGATTATTTGATTAACTTAACAGCCGGATGTGTTCCTGTTTCTACTTTACTCCAGGCATATGCATGTGTGAACATCACACAGTCTCTGTCAGGCTGGACAGCTCATCTCGTGTTTGATGCAGACATTGCATCAATTGAGGTAAGGTCACACAGCTTTTTATTAGCATGAGGTTGTGAGTATATGCCAACTCTATTCAGGTAGTATAGAAACAAATCATTTATGAAAAGTGGTGAAGAATAACCATTGGATGCAGGAACCCTTTGTCTTCTTTTCAAATAAATAAGAATCCAATGGTATTTTAGATATCTTATTTAATCATGGTTTTGAATCGATTTATCTCACAAAAACCAATCGTAAGATGTTAAAAGGAATTTATAAGAATTATCATGGAAATTTTCTAAAATATAAATATGTTAAAGGCATCTCCAGAACGAACAAGGCAAAATAACACAGATGATCTTTTTCTCAAATTACACTGCTTGTCAGGTCTGGGATGCTGTGCAAACCAAAGTCAATGCCAGGGATTTCAAGCTTACCAATCAGCATTATAATGCGGAGCAAGAGGCCGGAAATACTCTCTGTATCTACTTCCGAGGTCACCTGGCTGTCAGGGCTGACGCTGCTCCTTCTATTTCTATATACATCGAGGGGATGGATGGTGAGTCTGTGTGTGTGTGTGTCTCTCTCTCTCACTCTTTCTCTAACTCTCTCTCTCTCTCTTTTTTCTCTCTCTCACTCTCTCTCCATCTATCTATTTCCACTTATCTCTCTCACTCTCTATCTATCTTTCTCTCATTTTCTCTCTATCTATCTATCTATCTCTCTCGCTCTCTCTCTCTCTCTCTCTCTCTCTCTCTCTCTCTCTCTCTATCTATCTATCTATCTATCTATCTATCTATCTATCTATCTATCTCTCTCTTTATATATTCATATATATATATATATACACACATATACAATTATGTGATAAATGAAAGGCATGCCAGGCTATTAATAGTCTCTAAACGTTGCATCATATCAGGTCCAACTTCCGGTCCCGAATCAGGAACAACCTTGCAGCCGACAAGTCCGACCACTATAGGACCCGGTAAGTCCCACGTGATACGGAACGGACAGAAGCACCGACAGGCACTTCGGAGTTTCCAGCAATTTTTTTCGGTGCCGCCATAACAGTTTTGGGCGAAGAAGGTGGAAACTTTACTTATCCTATGTTCTTAACAATAGTTTTCTGGTGCAATATTGAGTAGAAAAATTTCTTACAGGTGATAACTATTTTGTTCATAATAATTGCGCATTTTTGAAAGTTTGCAGAATTTTTTTTAAAATGTTACTGTCTACAAGGCTAATCTAAATAAGAAATCTGATCATTATGGGTGTGTCTGTGTATGTATGTCTGTGCTAGTTGGTTTTAGTTTGTTCCGTTTTTCATGTTTCGAAAATGTTTTAGGTGCTGAACAGATTTTCTCTCCCTTTATCTTAAAGTAAAAGTTTTATACTTTTTTTATTTTCATGCCTTACAAGTTAAAATGTTTGGAGTCAAATTATATAAACACAATTCAATATTTGAAATATTATGTGTTTTAAAAAACATGAAGGTATGTCAGCCCTTCAGTCAACTATACTCTACTACTAATCTAGTGACTCTAAAATTTCAAAATATTCAAAATTAGGTAAGTGATCTATCATACGCTAGATGTAGATCTGAGATATCGTGCCACTGATACATCGGATAGGCTTGGCATTGGTTAGACTGGCTTCGCTAAATAACTGTTGCTTCACAATAATAAGAGTACACTTTGAAAATCTCTAGATCGAGCACTAACAATTCCACGTATATAGATCAATAGTCACTGCTCCAGGTGTTTTAATTAGACGCACTAAATTTAGATCTTTTTATTTTGAATTTACAAAATTACAGAGTAAGTTTGTGGATGTCTCATAATTATTGATTTTGTATGATAATGAAAATTCTCAAGGCTTCAGTCTATAGCAGCAAGCGTCGATTTCAGGCTGTGATTAAAGTAAATTGTCTTAGTTTCTCTATTTTTTTGTGTATTGAGAAACCTGAAAAAATTGTTGACTTAAAACTAGGCAGCAAATTCGCCACGCAAGTTGTACATTTTTATATATGCGCCAGGAAAAATGCAGTTAGTGTGCTCCTTTTATGTTTGTTATCATGGAAAGGAAGTTTGTTGTGATCAAAACTAATATGTCGGACGACCTTAGAGACCATGAAACGAAAGGACAGAAAATTTGAAGTTTTTGCTCAGTTAGTACATCTGTGTGTCCTCACCTGTGCAGGAAGTTGAGTTGCTTGGCATCAATTTTCGGCCCACCTCGGCTCGTGTCCAGACTTAATTAATAGTTTATAAATAGAAAAATGCACTGTTGTGATGACCTAACTAATTTTACCTTATTAGGACACGTGAATGTTAGGTTTCCGGATGTCCGAGATATGAATCCGAGGTGGACGAAATATAGATTTGAGTTATTTATACATTTTGTTTACCTTACTCTGGTGTAAGGGGATTACAGGACTGAATGTAATGAAAAGATGTTTTCAGGGCGCAAAAGTTATAACATAGGTCTGTTACGGAGCAATGGACATATTGTTACTTTCCTGTAACCAACGCATAATTTCTAGTTCTAAACAATGGTTTAATACCTTTCCAGAACAAGATTTCCAAGTGGATTGAAAAAAAATCATCACTTAAAACAATCTTGGCAATCTTGGGCCCAGTGCTCTGTAATTCCATTTTCTACTTGATATAATATTTGAGGCAGATCAGATGGTTCCGAACTAACAATGTCATTTCACTTCTCTCTCGATTCTGGTCATATGTGTGTTTTGAAGAGTAGTTGACAATGCCTCTTCTTCTCCTCCTCCTCCTCCCTCTCACTCGCACAATTTACTTTCACTTAAAATCGGTGAGTGCCTAAGCTAATTGTCTGTATACATCAGGACTATGAATAGGACCACAGGTGTGCACAGTATTCAGTCTGATTATTATTTCAGATTGAATTAGATCTAGGTTCATCAAAATCTCTGTCGCCACTTGAAAAATTATATCCTTATATAGAGTAAAACTATGCAAGCTAGATCACAACTCTTGAAACACTACATACAGCTCAAGTTCCAGGATCAATGAAAATGCAGGGATGACCTAAGACGTTTCAGAAATTCAAAAAAATATAAAACAGTCCCTAACTAGAACTAAGTAAGACAATGAGCTAAGAAAAACAATTATATTAGACATAGAAGACGCTTCACTTTATCAGCTCGTGGTTTATTACTTTAAACCTTTCGTGAAATTTGCAGGAAACCTTAGTTCAGGTGAGAAAACCCTAATGTTGGTAGACCTTTTAGAGTCTAATCTTGTTAACTCTTCTAAGTCCGTAGATCCCATGTAGTACAAGTCAACAGCATTGTATGCATCGATTTTTTTTCCTTTCACCAGCCGCACCGGGAAAAAGATTCAATGTCCAAGTTGTCAATGAATGGCCAGGTGGATTCCAGGTAATATCATAGAAAAATTCAGGTTTTAATTCAGAGAACAGAAAATCAATTCCTGATGGGAAGACATTTTGGTTTAGTTAAAAGAAACACTGATGACAATTTTCACCCATAGCAGCGCTTTTATTATTAATATTATTATTATTATTATTATTATTATTATTATTATTATTATTATTATTATTATTATTATTATTATTATTATTATTATTATTATTATTATTATTATTATTATTATTATTATTATTATTATTATTATTATTATTATTATTATTATTATTATTATTATTATTATTAATAATATTTACTTAGTGCTGCCTTAAATGATATGAAGACAGAACTATAATCGAAGGGTTCAATAGATCGCTATAAATCTTGATAATGCTTTTAATTGACCTAAACCGTCAAGTGACTCATCCGAGGAGCTGAATGATAGCGGAGAGAAACTCTATGTTTGTCAACGGAAAGGCAGTAAAATAGAATTTAAAAAGTATGAAGGCTACGCTCTTTTGAGAAATATTAGGATATTCCTTTTTTTAATTAGATGCATGTAGAGTGAGAAGGAGGTATGTACAGACTCTCAAATGTGATTTTGCACTTTATAATCATCGATGGATGAGTTAGGGATCCCACCTTTTCAGGATCTGACGTGCATGGCAAAGTGGAGTTGTTTGGTTTGTTGGAATGATTAAAGCAATCAATCAATGTTTTATTATTTACATTAATCAATCAATTACATCCATCAATCAGTCAATCAGCAACCCAATAGGCACACTCGCCACACGGTTGTAAGCATGGGTCAAAATCATCTTAGCAAAATATGTGTATAATTACCACATGAACGTTGATGTGCGCCTTTTTACTGCTGGGCATTGCTTTCTATTAGACACACCGTGGTGTATTTTTCCATTTTAAATTATATGATGTGGCAATCATTTCATTATGATACCTGATATAATTAAACCATTCATATTGTATATTGAACTTATCAC
>JAWDGP010005318.1:0-30000 GCA_033675545.1 Elysia crispata | reverse complement strand
CATGATAAATCGATGTTGTCTCTACCTAGATATTTGAAATTTAAGCAAACAAATATTATGAATAATAAAAGATACTATGGAAATTGCTAACAAACATTGCAAATATGACACTTCATTTATTTTTTGATTTTTTCTTTTATTATTTTTAAATAATTTTGAAATAGGATCTAGATTTTTTTCTGTTTTTAGACCAACCGGTTCCCTTACATTGAATATGGTCTCATGACGTTCACTTTTTATGCTACCTCCTCCAAAACTACGAACTGATTAGAAATGTAGAATCTAAAACAAATGCTGTGAGTCTCGAATTGGACAAAAGAAAACAAAAGGAAAGTTAATATTTAAGTTGCGCATTGCCCTTTCTTACTTTTCATGTCTTCCCTACGTAATCCTAACACGGTCATCACCCTTGTTCAGCAATAATACTATTCTTTTCAGATTGCGATGTATTTTGTGAAAGTCGCGTGCTTTATAATGCTTACATAGTGTGATTCATAACAAAATAACTTTCTGAGTGGGGCTTTTATTAGTTTCTTAAACATTTCCTTGTTATTTCATTTTTACGATTTCTAGTATTTCCAAAAACACAAAATGTATTGCCAGCTTCAAACCAAATTCTCTTGGGATATCTTAATCTTTTTCAACAAGGCAATCTAAAAGTTTTAATAAAAGATAACTCTTTGCTGCAGTAAGACGGATGCAGTAGGTTCATTAGTCAGAGAGTTTACATTACGTGTGATATACTTTTTTTTCTTTAGAATTTGCAGGAAGTCTGTGAGTCTCAAGGTGATTTTTTGTCTAGTAAGTTGATATGCTTTGTTTAACTCTCTTCTTTATCCAACCAGAAATACCAGTAGCGGTTCCGGTTTCAAATGAATGGAATGGTGGATTTCAGGCAAGATGTTATTTCTATTTAATAACAGTTAAAATATTACAAACCAAAGAAAAAAATCTAAAACACTTCAATTGCAGGTTTTCTTTGACCACAGCATAAATTCATCGCCTTATATTTTTTTAAACAAGTACCGTGAAAGCTGTGAATATATCTGTCAATCTCTTATCTCTATCTTAACTTCATCTTTTTTTTTTTTTCGATATGATGAAATCTTCCCATTGTTAGAAAAAAAATACTTCTAGTTTTTTTTTTTGTCAAAGCATCCATTCTTTCATTTGTTTGCCTATCTCTCTTTTCATCCGTCTAACTGTGTATAATTATATCCAGACTCTTAAACTCACTGAAGGTCGACTCTTAAACTCACTGTAGGTTGACTCTTAAACTCATTGTAGGTCGACTCTTAAACTCACTGTAGGTTGACTCTTAAACTCACTGTAGGTTGACTCTTAAACTCACTGTAGGTTGACTCTTAAAATCTCTGTAGGTTGACTCTAAAACTTACTGTAGGTTGACTCAAATTCACTGTAGGTTGACTCTTAAACTCACTGTAGGTTGACTCTTAAACTCACTATAGGTAGACTTAATAATCACTGAAGGTAGACTTGATGTTGACTGACTGAACATAGTTTCGACTCCTATTTTATACAAAATCTCGCCGAATCATCCAGAAAAGGAATTACATAAATCGTACGAGAATATTCTTGGTACGCGTCATCAGCAATGCGCTCTAAAATAGTTATCAATAAGAACAAAGGTAAACAAGGGGTGACGAGATCATTACTATGCTAGAACTAGGTCGGAGATTCCAGAAGATCTAGGCCATATAAGTGCGGGTTGTGTTCAGTAAACAAGACTAAATTCTTAGGCTTGAAAAAAACAAACATTATACAATTAAATAAAACAGTGTACATAGATCTAGTCGATCCGCTACCCAAAATTATGCACCTACGCAGGGTGAGGAAAGCAATAATAGCAATAGATGAAATTACAGCACAATGCGTTAAAAAACCCATAAGTCTACTTTTTTCTAGAACCCAAGCATATCATTCTATGTTATCTATTGAGGTATTCCTATAATTTTTTTTTTCTGGTGAATTCTTTAGACTTTATATGTCTATTTTTACATCGATACCAATTAACTCATCAAGCACCCCCTCCCCCCGCCCCCTTTTTTTTTTCCTTGCCTGTTTTACTTTCCCACGACCACCACCACAAACCCAGGCTGACCCATGCATTGACATCTACAACGACCTGAATGGCTGGACCGCCCACCTACACTTTGGCTCAGATATTGACTCCGTTGAGGTGCGAAGCCCGTAGTTAAGATTTTCTTCATTTTTCTTTTCCCATGGTTTTGTTTTAATTTGTTATTGTTTCTCCTTGGTTTTTTTTATAGCTCCTCTATTTCTTTTCGTTCTCATTTTCCTCATTTCCCTCTATTCAAGCATTCCACTTAAGCATTTTCCCCTCCGCCATTTACCTCTTTTTGTAATTCTCTCTCTCTGTCTCTCTCTCTGTTTCTCTCTGTCTCTCTGTCACTCTGTCTGTCTCTCTCTCTGTCTCTGTCTCTCTCTTTCTCTCTCCGTCTGTCTCTATCTTTCTCTGTCTGTCTGTCTATCTGTCTATCTGTCTATCTGTCTCTTTCTCTTCTTCTTCTACTCATCACGACCACTTCCGCTATTTGCTTTTATTTCAACCTAGACCAACCTTTCCCTTCCCCTCCTCCCTGTCCGTTGTATAACTGCATGCATTATCTCAGTTCTAATCATGAGAGCGCGGTCTAACCGCCATCCTGTTCCTTGTTCCGCTTTGAATGATGTTGTTGTTTTTTTTAAGATGGATCTCTTTAGGAAATAGGAAAGCAGCAGAAACAAAACTCAGATTTTAAATTTTCTCTCACAGTTAAAAATTTCACGGCCGTGTGCAGAAATGGGTTGTTGGTTGACATTAACTGGATTTTTGGTTGATATTAACAGGGTTGCGGGTTGATATTAATTGGGTTTTAGGTTGATATTAATTGGGTTTTGGATTGATATTAATTGGGTTATTTGTTGATATTAAATAATTAAGTGGATTGTTGGTTGGTATTAACTGGGTTGATTGAAATTAATTGGGTTATTGGTTGATACTAACTAGGTTGTTGGTTGATATTAAATAACTAAGTGGGTTGATGGTTGGTTGATATTATTTGGGTTGTTGGTTGATACTAACTGGGTTGTTGGTAGATATTAAATAATTAAGTGGGTTGTTGGTTGGTATTAACTGGGTTGATTGATACTATTTGGGTTGTTGGTTAATACTAACTGGGTTGTTGGTAGATATTAAATAATTTATTGTGTTGCTAGTTAATATCAACTGGGTTTTTGGTTTCTATTAACTGAGTTGTTGGTTGCTATTAACTAGGGATGTTGGTTGATATCTTCAATAAATGTAATTCGGGATGGTTAGCCATGCTACATCAATGATTATCTCGTCCACATCTAGATTTAGATCGGGAACTTAGCTTGCGAGTCTGTTGTGGGTCTAATTTTTTTCATCAGTGGGACTACACAAATGAAAAATTCGACGATACATTCATGCAAGGAAAATTGTTTGATTTTAGATCAAGGTTTTAAATACACATGCTTTTGTTGAAAGCAGCGACCAGAGGGTCGATCAAAATCCCGAGTCTTTCACGTCCGGTAAAGGCCTGAAGAAGCTGGCCTAAACCATTTGATTATAACCCGAGTTTAACTCTGTGTTATCCGTCGCCAAACTAAACACCCATGTAGAAGTCCTGCTTCAAAAGTTCCAATGCTCCCTTACCTCCAGAGTATTGTTATTCAACAATATACCACGTGACCTTATTCCATAGGTCTGGGTAGCCACGCCCACCCGGGTGACGCCCACACACTTTCAGTTGGACGACCTCAACGGAGACGAGTTAAGAGCAGGGGACAGACTTTGCTTCACGTTCGTAGCTCGATGCTCCTGTACTCAGGCCCCGCTCATCTCTATCTACATTGAGGGAAACATTGGTGAGCTCAGCCGAGCTGGCAAAATAACGGTTAAAGATAAGAGCCTCATATGTTCAACTACAGGCACAGCCATAATAGAGTCGTTGTGCTAAAGCCACTTTATTATTCTCATGACTCTACAAACTCTAACCAATGCCGTTTTTTTTTTCCTCTGTAAACAGAGTTGACATTTACTCTTAAAGCAACATAGCTATCTATAGGGTAAAAGAGAAGTAGTATATCTTTGAAAGAATACGGGACGCTAAACTGATGCTCCTTCCTCCCTGCGCTGAAAGCAATTACTGTAAGTTAGATGCAGGGAGAACAGTCACTGTCATGCAGAACGCAAACTTACCAGGTAAAAGTTGTCGTTAACTCATTGCTACAAAACCTTCATTAGATACAGTTTAGGCCGTTTTTGTTTTCGTTTTTTTTTTGTTTGTTTCTTGTTTTTTGTTGTTGTTTTTTTGTTAGTTTTTTTTGTTTTTTTTTTTTTTTTTTGGGGGGGGGGGGGGTTGTTTTGTTTTTTTGTTTTTTTTTTTTTTTTTTTTTTTTTTTTTTGGGGGGGGGGGTTTGGTTTTTTTTTGTTTGTTTGTTTTTTCTTTTTTTTTTTTTTTTGGGGGGGGGGGGGGGGGTGTTGCTGGATTTTTTGTTTTGTTTTTTTCTTCGGTGAGCAATTTTTTTTGCTATTTTACTTGCGATAATTTTCTATTGCAAACTGAAACATGAATTTTAAACTATGAACTGGACCTAAATTTTAACACCAAACAGGTTTATCAGTAAGGTAATCCCTACTTAACGGTCATGTATGTAAATTTATTATTTCGGCAGGTGGTGGAGGCAACGGCGGCGGTGAAAATGGTGGAGGTAAGATTACACGGGTAACTTGTAGTCATCCCACATCTTCCGCTATAGTTAAACCTACTTTATGAAAAATATCATTATAAACCTTTCAAAAAAATTTACCAAAATCACAAACTGCGCAAACACACTTCTAGTTACAATTCTCTGTTTCACAACCAATTCACATCATATAACTGCATTCACTGCCGCGAACAATGTTCATGGACAAAAGGCAAGTGCGAAGTTTGCATACATGTCCTCCATCGCGTTGTGCTGCCATTGCGATATTTATGTGTATTTGTGTATGTGTTTCTTAGGATCTGGAGGCGCCGGGAATGCGACCAAAGACTACAATGAGGCTCTCCGACTGTCCATCTTGTTCTACGCGGCGCAGAGGTCCGGATCACTGCCTGAGGACAACCCTATACCCTGGAGAGGGGACTCAGCAGTGTCCGATTGTGTGCCTGGAGGCTGGTATGATGGTGAGTGGGGCGCTAGAGGATTTGCAGGAGCAGACAATAGCAGGTTGAGGGGCAGGAGCTGGGCAAACGGGGAGAGGGCAATGAGCGAGAGCAGGAATAGATGCAATAGTACATAAAAGCCTTCCTTTTTTTTCTTTTCAGTTTTGCACATTTTTTTTAAATCAACATATTCGAAACATAATAACGTCCAAATGTGTGTAGCGAAAAGAAACAAAGTAAATCGCGTCTAATCTAATCATTTCCTAAGCTCCCTACATTTCATGATGTTGTATCTTATATTATCTTATCTTACCTATCTCATATTATCGACCAGTATCTTTATCTATATCTTCTTATCTTCATAGCATCTTCTCAATACCATGCGTTATCGTTCCCAACCTTATTTTATCTTATATTTTCATGTCTTAGATTATCTAAAATTATCTTATCACTTCAAATTAGCCGGAGACCATGTCAAGTTTGGACTGCCCATGGCGTCGTCTACTACTTTACTCACCTGGTCACTGGTACAGTTCAAGAATGGCTACCAGAAAGCTGGCCAGTTAGACGCCATGTACGACAGTATTCGCTGGCCACTCGATTATTTCCTCGATGCTTGGGATGAGTCAGCCTCAAGACTGCTTGTCCAGGTAATGGCCTGATCATAACCAGATACATTGAGCCAGTTCATGATTTCGCAAAGAATTATTCCAAGTAGTAAGATTTTTGGTGGAAAGTTCAACAATAGAAAACTTTAAGAAGACATCGCTGGTGCTGATTGTATGTAGGATATTTTTCTCTTACCTACGTTCGTTGTGATCTTTTTACAATTTATTTCATTTCCTAAGCTCTGAACATTAATATAAGTGAAAGTGCTTTTAAAAGGTTTTCATTCTTACGCCCAAAAATCGTCGTTTATTATGCTAAAAGTTTAGAATAATGCCTTGAATATGCACTTTTTAATAGATCCACAAAAGGGAGAACACTCGTGCTTTTCTGTTCTACCAATAGTTGGAAACAAACTTTTTATCGAGTTCCTGGATAATATGGTTCAAATAAGACCCATGGTTTTTAATTCATGTGTAGATTCAAAGGCAAAAACCTATATCTTTCTTTTTGAATTGGTGGAGCTTTTTCTTTGTGTGTTGTTGATGTTGTTTTGTTTTGTTTTGTTTTGTTTTTTCTTTTGTTTTTTGTTTTTTTGTTATTTTTTTTATGTTGGGGTGAAAGAGCGTTTAAAGCCACTTTCCATGAGAATAAACTTATGAAAAATGAGCTCACTCTTTCGCGTGCTGGCTGCCATCTATCGACACACGCAGGTTGGGGATGGGAACGCTGACCACGCCTACTGGGGCCGAGCCGAGGAGATGGACATGGCCCGACCATGTCAGTACGTCAGTGCAAGTAACAAAGGCAGCGATATCGCAGCGGAGACTGCAGCTGCCATGGCCGTCGGAGCTCTTGCCTTTCAGGACAAGGAAGGTGAGAAAAAACGATAAAATAATTATAATCTTTAGATCTCGCGGGAAAATTCAAAACAACTTCTGATGCTGTTGACTTTCGTGATAAGATTAAACGGATAAAAGACACTGCCACAGGATATATCATTATTGCTTGTTAAGAGTTTTACGTCCTCTAGGAGCCGTGGGGTGTGAATAATAGAACTTTGGATGGGTGAGACGGCGTCACTCTCTGTGGAATCAAGAGCGAAGCACGTAGTAATGATGGTAAAGAGGAAGATTTTAATGAGAATGGTGGTGGTCGCATTGCTACAGTTAATAAGTAAATGTTGATTTGCTTTTAGTTCTATGTTTCCTTCCCTCCTAAACCTTTGTGTTCGTGAGATATATCCGAGAGTTTCATTTTTTTTCCTTAATCAACAATGTTCTAAAATATCTGTGATTTTTATGTTATATTCAATGAATTGTAATCTCATCACAGTCTTTCTTGATAACATACTAACTAATGTAGGGCAACTCCCAAGTGTTTATATGCGTAATGTGTACTCTCTATGTCTCACTGTCTCTCTCTTGCTCACTCTTTCTCGCTCACTCTCTCTCTCTCTATCTCTCTCTATCTCTCTGTCTCTCTATCTCTCTCTATTTATATATCTATCTCTTTACCTCTCTCTCCATCTCTCTGTCTCTCTCTATCTCTCTCTATTTATATATCTATCTCTTTATCTCTCTCTCTCTCTCTCTCTCTCTCTCTCTCTCTCTCTCTCTCTCTCTCTCTCTCTCATGTACGTACTTTGACGATTCTTTGCTTTATGCTTGAGGAACAATACCTGCCTCACTTGAGTGCTTTTTCAGACCAAGCTTACAGTGACCAGCTTTTGAATGCCGCCGAATCTTTGTACAATTTTGCCAAGAACAACAGGGGTTTGTTTGGCGGAGCAGCTCCTTTCTATTCGTGAGCCCTCTTTTTTTTCATTATTTCAGGAGTGCATGCTTTCTTCAGGTATGCCAATTAAATACGAAAAATCGTTTTTGGTAAATAATTAATAGAATTATCAAATATATGCCAGAAGATGTCGGGAACTTTAGAGAATCTCTATTTTTGTAACACATTTAAACACGATATAGGCTTGGCCGTCGTAGATTTAAATCATCTCTTTATCTCTCATGATCAGTCTCTCTATCTCTCTTTCTCTCTGTCTGTCTGTCTCTTTATGTCTGTCTTTCTGTCTGTCCGTCTCTCTCTCTCTCTCTCTCTCTCTCTCTCTCTCTCTCTCTCTCTCTCTCTCTCTCTCTCTCTCTCTCTCTCTCTCTCTCTCTCTCTCTGCATGAACCTCGTAGGCGGCATCAAAGATAGCAGTGTTATTATGTGAACATGTAGATCTAAGTCCACACTGATGATTAGACTTTTCTAGCACCAATGTTTGAGGGTTCAGGATGTCGAGGTTGGGCTGTATGGAATCATTAGGTCAGACGCTAGCTTGTTCCTTTACGTGGATAGTACATGTAACGAGAAAATCTAATCAAAGTTAAAAATTTCCCCCCGAATAACTTGTTTGGGTCACGTCCTACTTGATTAATTTTAAT
The DNA here is from genome assembly GCA_033675545.1 of Elysia crispata. Taxonomy (NCBI): domain Eukaryota; kingdom Metazoa; phylum Mollusca; class Gastropoda; family Plakobranchidae; genus Elysia; species Elysia crispata. The sequence goes on along the minus strand of JAWDGP010005318.1, from coordinate 21,761 downwards.
TAATCGTTGTCTCCATTCCTCTCTGCTTTTTTTTCTCTAGTCTCTAACCTTTTCTTTCTTTCTTTTTATCGAATTTACGATCATTGAACTCAATCATTACAGTTCCAGCGGAGACGACGACGAGCTATGCGTGGCCGCCATGTTTCTCTACAAGGCTACGGGTACCGCAGACTATCTGGCACACGCACAAAGCTTCCTGAACCCTGGCACGTCATGGTCTCTAAGCTGGGATAATAAGTTTATAGCTTGCCAGGTTGGCTTCGTTTTACGGTTCCTTTTTTATTATCATTCCTAATACAAATGCTATCTCTACTACTACTACTATTACTACTACTACTACTACTACTACTACTACTACTACTACTACTACTACTACTACTACTACTACTACTACTACTACTACTACTACTACTACTACTACTACTACTACTACTACTACTACTACTACTACTACTACTACTACTACTACTACTACTACTACTACTACTATTATTATTATTATTATTATTATTATTATTATTATTATTATTATTATTATCATTATTACTACTACTACTACTACTACTACTACTACTACTACTACTACTACTACTACTACTACTACTACTACTACTACTACTACTACTACTACTACTACTACTACTATTATTATTATTATTATTATTATTATTATTATTATTATTATTATTATTATTATTTTTAATATTATAATAATATTTTTTCCCATTTTATCATCATTTTATTTATATTTCATGAATGTTAATGTCTATTTTGAAAGAGTGATGGAAAGGCTAATCGTTGTTGTTGTTGTTGTTGTTGTTGTTGTTGTTGTTGTTTTTTGTTGTTGTTTTTTGTTGTTGTTTTTTTTGTTTGTGTGTGTGTGTGTGTGTTTTTTTTTTTTTTGTTTTTTTTTTTGTTTTTTTTTTTTTAATTTTTGGCTTGAAAACCAAGTAATAACGGGTAAATAAAACAATGATAGTATCGACATGAATATAATGACATGAAAAATAATTATTGACACAATCAACTACACCAGCACCAGCATTCAAACTTCTTTCTTTATTGATCATGATTGCTTGCCTTAGAAGATAATTTCGAGTTCATGGTATTCGAATTGCAGCAATTGCCACAAAAAAAAATCCTTACAAAATTAGTATCATCTTTTTCTTTTCTTTGCCAGATTTTGCTTTACGAGGAGACAGGCCAGTACAAGTCAAATATACAGAGTTTCTTCCGTTCTTGGAGCCAAGATGGCGGCATGTCGTACACACCATGCGGCCTAGCTTGGCGGGACAGCTGGGGCTCCACTAGATATGCGGGTCAGTGGTCTCCCCTTAATTATCCCCTTGGACTGGTATAAGGTTTTTTAGGGGTTTTTTTTTGACAAGGCAAATAATATAACAGGGAAAGTTTCATTTATTCTGTGTAGGTCTTAAAAAGAGGGCGGTTGAAGAAAATTCTTCCTCTCTTTGGCATAACTGATAAAAATCGGTTGAGACGTAATCAGCTATTGTAGACCTATGTACAACATTTTGTCCCCTATAGATATTTATCAGTACAAGTTTCATCGACCTTTCTCGCGTAAGTTTTTAAAGACAATCTTCTTTCCAGCTCTCACGTCTGATCAAAAGACTTGCGCCCTCCACTACATCCAAAGGTTTAAATTATTGTGTATCAAGTCATACCGAGGAGAATGTATAATGTGCTTTTGTGGTTTTCTTCACCATATGCAAATAAGTAAACAAAACCCATAATATAATGAGTGAGTTGGAATTATAAATCTTTCATCTCCACTTTGTTTCCCTGTTGCCGCCTTCCCCATCGCCTCTGGTTTCATCTTTTGTCAGGCAACGCAGCGTTTACAGCTCTAGTGGCTGCAGATGTGGGCATAGATAGTGAGAGCAACCGGAAGTGGGCGGTGGAGCAGATCAACTACATTCTTGGGGATAACCGTGTCAATGGACAGTGTTTCAGTTTTGTGGTAGGATACGGCAGCAACTATCCTCAGCAACCGCATCACAGAGGAGCGTAAGTGTATAATGCTGTTCTTTATCTTTACTATTGAAGAGCTTTCATCTCAGCTTTACTTTCATAATAGTCTAGTCTCCCTACTTCTTTCGTATGATTTTTTCCCAACCGTTCCTACAACTTTGTTTATCTTTCTTACATATTTATGTTCCTTTTTTGCTATTTTGGGATTTGTTTTCCTTTTGTGTATTGTTAAATAGATATAAGATATATATCTTTTTTCACACATCTAATTATTTTTCCTTAAGACCTTGAAATATAAACTAATCCTCTTTAGTTTATCTTGAACATTGTCTTAACCTACCAAACTATCCGCTTTGTAACACAATATTAATGTATGGGTCTGTATTTACCCTGCCTCACAGTGTATGATTGGTACATTGTCGTAATTACCCTGTATTGCAGTTCTACTTCTCTGCTTTGACAAAATCATAAGTGCCCTCTGTTCATCGCGTTCTCTTGTCTTCCAGGTCTTGTCCTGACCTTCCAGCCCCCTGTGGTTGGAACCAGGAGTCTGCCTCAACGCCCAATCCCCAGATCCTGCATGGCGCCCTAGTGGGAGGACCAGACAATTCTGGTAACTACAACGATGATAGAAGTGACTACATATCAAACGAAGTTGCTACAGATTACAACTCCGGCTTCCAGGGGGCGCTGGCAGGTGAGTTAGTGCAAGATATGCCATAAAGCAAAACATACTATAAAGCAATATGTACCATAAAGCCTGCCCCCAAGAATTTGCACAGCTTGCGTTGGTGAAGCGGCCGCAAAGTCCAATGCTTCTTGTAAATGCGGCCGCAAAATGCTAATGCAACTCATAGAGAACTAATTGGTTCTAAATTAACTCATCTCTAGCCACTGTTTCTCGCACGTCTCTATCTGATATTTTGCCTGGAGTTAGACAAATTGAAGATATGACATGTTCATAGAGCGTTCTAGTAGGATTTGTAAAAATAATACAGCTGTGATGCATTATAACCTTTGCAAACTTCAAGGCGGATATTAAAATCAAATAGTGTCTACTTCCTGAATGAGACATGTGTTTTGAATTTATCTTTAGGTTGTGAAATGTCATCTAAATATCTTATAAAAAGTCATGCTCCTAAAAAAAGTCATTCATTTTTATGCATACATGTACTACAATAATTTTCAATGAAGGACTTTTTTAATTATATAAAAGTAAAGTGCGTAATACAACCATTTAAAAAAATTATTACCAAGAAACCATAGCCTACGAGAATTATCATTATTTCAAATGTAGTAGTAGTAATAATAATAATAATAATAATAATAATAATAATAATAATAATAATAATAATAATAATAATAAAGTGCATTTATATAGCGCATACCCAAATGATTAAATGCTCTATGCGCTTTACAAGAAAAAGAATAAGATAGAAGCAGGCTAGAAGGCCTGAACATACATACATAACATACAGAATGACGTACATAGCATAAAGAATAACATACATATTATATAAAAAATAACATGCATAACATACATTTGCTTAAGAATATGATACAAGTAAAACATCATCTACTGCCGGGAATACGTTGTGGTGAATAAATGGTGTTTAAGCTGCCTTTTAAAGGTCTCTATGGAATCAGACTCTCTGATATATCTGGGGAGCCGATTCCACATGGTTGGTGCTACATAAGAAAATGATCGCTTGCCGTAGGCAACATAGTTTTTATGGTGCATCATAGAATACATTCACTCAGACCAATAGATTCACAATATCGTAGGGTGTTCAATTTTCTTTGCTGGGTGAGTTTTTAATTTCGCTTGGTCTTGGTGGTTCAGTTAAAATAAAACAATTTAATTAGAAGCGAAGTATTGAACTGCTCAACTGTTTTATTTGTACCAGGTATTTCTCAGCTGGAGGATGGCGTCGATTTCCCAAAAACTGATAACAAGTGTCCGTGTGGCGTGTGAAACAATCGCTAATCGGAGATGTCATACAGATTCTGCTTTCTCTTTTGTTTTACAAAGTGCAGGTTTAAAATGATGGAGATGAAAGGAAAACGGTCACAATAAAAGTAAAGGACAATTTAATTGTTGGATTCTGTGTTCGTGTTGCATAGAGGCATGTTAGTTTTAGTATGTTCTGGCTTTTCTATGGGATTAGTTTTATAGGTAATGAAAATCTCCAATCATTTCCATCTTGATCACCATTATCTTCCTTTTTTTTTTAATTGTCCCTTTTGTTCTTTATTTTAACTGGTTCTTCTTGTTCTACTCTTTCTTCTTGTTCTTCTTCTTCTTCTTCTTGTTCTTCTTCTTCTTCTTCTTCTTCTTCTTCTTCTTCTTCTTCTTCTTCTTCTTCTTCTTCTTCTTCTTCTTCTTCTTCTTCTTCTTCTTCTTCTTCTTCTTCTTCTTCATCTTCTTCTTCTTCTTCTTCTTCTTCTTCTTCTTCTTCTTCTTCTTCTTCTTCTTCTTATTATTATTATTATTATTATTATTATTATTATTATTATTATTATTATTATTATTATTATTATTATTATTATTATTATTATTATTATTATTATTATTATTATTATTATTATTATTATTATTATTATTATTGTTATTATTATCATTATTATTATTATAATTATTATTATTATTATCATGATTATTATTTATTATTATTGTTATTGGTCTTGTTATTCTTTTTGTTTTTGTTTGTCTTCTTCTTCTTCTTCTTCTTCTTCTTCTTCTTCTTCTTCTTCTTCTTCTTCTTCTTCTTCTTCTTCTTCTTCTTCTTCTTCTTCTTCTTCTTCTTCTTCTTCTTCTTCTTCTTCTTCTTCTTCGTGATCGTCTTCTTCATTATTATCATTATCGTTGTTGTCATCATCATCATCATCATCATCATCATCACCATTATCATAGTAATCAACAGCTCCCTCTTTATCATTACTATGGTTATCATCGTTTTCAATTTAGGGGAGCTCCTACGCTGGTCTTCTGCGCATGGACGGTGTCGTTTTCTCACCCAGAGCTTCAAAGAAAAATTGTCTCTTTTATTACAAAAACAGACAAAAGTCAAGATTTAAGCAGCGATTGAAATTCATTATATATTTAAAATTTTTGTTGATTTTTTTTTCTTTTTTCAGCGAAACGTTTTGGGGGTTTTTTTTTGGTTTTGGTTTTTGGTTTTTGGTTTTTTTTTTTTTTGTTGTTTTGTTGGTTTTTTTTTGAATGATGCCAGTATTGTTTTTGAGCGAATATTATCCTAGGAAAACGAAAAATCAAAGCGTTCCTCAACAATAGTAGAGGAAAATATTCTGAATTGACGTTTTGTCCAAGCCATTATCAGAAATCTCATCATCAATATATAAAATCATATGGATCTAAAATCAAAAGATGACCAAATGAAACATTGCCTAAGTGTTTGAGTTTTGATGTGACAGTATGTTTATGTTTTTTTCCTTTTCTTCCTCTTTCTTTATCTTTCTCTCTCTCTCTCTCTCTCTCTCTCTCTCTCTCTCTCTCTCTCTCTCTCTCTCTCTCTCTCTCTCTCTCTCTCTCTCTCTCTGCCTCTCTCTCTACCTTTCTCTCATCCTTGCGCTCTCTTTATAGTTGTTTTAACATGCCTTGTGTATTCTTTCCTTCCTAATTTCTCCCTCTCTCCTTCAACAGCCAACCATGTAAAGTCAGATATTTTTATGCACTACACAGACCTTTCAACAACTATGGCCTGGTGTTACCGATACAGATAGCCGGCCAACTAGCAGTGCAAGTAGATTCTGTAACATTGCGCCTTAGGTCAGCTTTTAGCCACTCCGTCTTCATTGACCTGTCCACCCGTAGCGCTGCGTGTAAACTGTGTATAGTATACCAGCAGATCAAGCTTAGAATCCATATCTGCAGACTGTGCGACAGACAAAACGGAATTGATAGACGTTGTTTTTTTTTTGTAATTATTATTATTCTATGTTCAGTTTTTGTAACAACATAAGCACTCAAGTTGCTGTGACTTGGTTCCACCAAAAAGCTTAAATTTTAAGATAACCTAGGCAAGATTTATGAGGATAACTTTTCATACTGAATCACAAACTTCGAAGCTCATGGTCACTTTACAATGTAAGTAATGTTGTCCATTTCTTGTCCTGAGTTGTGAAGTAAATTAAGAAGGATGAATGATTATTTTTCCCGTTTGTGGATGTTGCCCGTATTTGACTTTAAAAAGCCGAGGACCTACATACTTCTGAATTGCACTGAGTTTTTTTTGTTGTTGTTTTTTTAGAAACTCTCTCTCTCTCTCTCTCTCTCTCTCTCTCTCTCTCTCTCTCTCTCTCTCTCTCTCTCTCTCTCTCTCTCTCTCTCTCTCTCTCTCTCTCTCTCTCTCTCTCTCGCTCTCTCTTTCTCTCTCTCTTTTCTCTCTCTCACATACACACACACTCTCTCTCTCTATCTATTTATTTATCTATCTATCTTCTCTTCACGTTTCCTCATCTATTCTCTCTTGACCTCCTGCTGCCTCTATTTTGCACTCTCTCTTCCTCTTTCTTCTTCCTTTAGCTGTCTCTCTCTTTTTCTCGCTCCGTCTACCTTTTTTCTTCCTCTCTCCCTTCCTTTTTCGCTCCTTTTCTCTCTCGTTCTTTCTCGCTACATACCTTCCGCACACATAAATGAGCGATCGCTTACAACAATAACATGGAGATATTGAAAGACGAATATACAGGCAAACCTTTTTACTCTAAATTTACCGGAATCCTCTTTCGTAGTGCTGATTTCTCATAATTATGATCAAAACTTTTCTGTGTCATACAGACCATTTGCTGCAATATTAAGTTGGACGCATACTCTCACAATACTTGAAGTGATAACGCAGGATTTCACTGTCAAATACTTATAAATCCATCATGCCTTTTAATAACTTCATCAACGGACTGACTTTATAATCATTCTGTTGATGAGATTATTAAATTAATGTTCATTGTATTCTTAGCAAGACTCTGCGTCATTGTGTGCCTCTCCATGATATTGTTTGGTTGGTCAGTAGATTATTGATGAACTCATTGATGATATCCGAACGTAAAGGATTTTCTCATGTCATCATTTCTTATAATACGCACCCGCAAAGATAAACGGCTCTCTTTTCTAGACAGCATGTGTTTGGAAAGTGCGAAGGAAAGTTTCGCATAGCAATTAGCGTCATAGTTAGGTCTGGTATTCTTGTTTCGCACTTACCAACAAGTTAGTTTTAATGCTGACTAGTATAGTTTAACAAAAGGGAAAATGTGGCCACATCTGCGGGGCCACTATTTTTAGTGTGCAGTCTTGACTCCGTACCTTCATGCATATTATGGTACAGTGTTGGGCGTCAGTATTTTGTGTTACATACACATTTTACAACTTTTTTTTTTACGATCTAGTGACATATATAACATTGATTAATCCATTGACGTTATGTTTTGCTATATTGCGCACCATTTTTTTTTTTTAATTTATTTTGTAAGGGATATGGGTGAAGTCTCTCAACTTTTCAGTCATAAAATGCGGCGGCTTGGCCGAAATAAAACTTTGTAGAATCAAACTCATCGACACCTCAGGCTGCCGGTACCATAAGTTTGCTGCTGTTCGAGCAGTCTTTTTTGTTCCGCTCAATGTGACACATCGCCTATAGTGAACATTAAGCAGAAATGTTGCCTAATTTGCACATTACGCGGAGAAATTGCCCAATGTCGCGATTGGGTAAAATGTTTGCTTAGTGTGAAGAGAATTGGAAACTGGTTACTGGTCGAAAGCTCATCGCCTAGCTGTAAGTGTAACACAGGGCAGGCCAACCTGGTTATTGTTCTGGCGGTTGACTTGTACGAACATTAGATATTGCCTACCAGAGAGATTCTTGTAGTCCTACTACAAGCCGCTCTGGTACATACTGTAAGTTGTCGCGAGGGCATCTTGGAGAACTCTGTGTCAACTCGACACACCATGCAAGAATTATCACAGGCTTTCATTAACAGCTTTACAATTTGATGGATCTGTATGTATTTTGTGTTTATAAGCTATTCTTAGTAGTATTTGAATGTTTCCAAATTAAAGATGATTTTACTTAAATTCCCCAAAACATCTTGGATCTTTCGTATTTCATATTAATGATCATATGCGCTCTCTAATAACAACAGCTTCATCCACGTTCATTTGCTTAAAATGGTGCGGCAAAATGGTAGCACTTTAAGCAATTTTTTTACCGAATGCCGACAGTAATTAACTTTGGGCAGATAATTTGGCAATTTTGTACCTGTTGCTCCCCAAAGCCAATTATTCACATCGAGCGTAACAGAAATAGCCTGTATAAATATTTTAAGTATTGAGATCAAAGTAATGAACATTCATCAAACGCGCTACAGTTGTTTTGAACACCTGATGATGCACTTATCTTATTTTAAACTGGGTTTTTTTTTTTCATTAACTCCCTTTCCTTCTTTGACTTTGTATTTTTTAAATGGACAAGCTGGTGTTTCGATATACTGAAAATGAATTAAGTACCGTGACATTAACTTATCATATGATTCAGTTTAGTGGGTGAAAGACATGCGACTCCTACAATGAACTGAGTGATGGAAAATCTCCTAACAAATTATGCGATGATGTTTATTTTTTTTAACTATATTTATATGCATCTATTGCCGACCTTGTAATTGTATATTTAATTTTGTCAAAAGCCATTGTTCAAATTGCTTCCGCTCTGTTTCGTTTCTTGTACATTTTGTCGATGTTATACTTTTGTCTCGTGCTATTTGTTAAAAAATGTTAAAACAGTTGTATTCTATCAATGATTATAAAGACTGTGTACAAGTCTATCTGTTTGGGGGTTTTTTTTCTGTATCTGTCCCCCTTTCTTTCTCTGTCTGTCTGTCGGTCTCTCTCTCTTTCTCTCTCTCTCTCTCTCTCTCTCTCTCTCTCTCTCTCTCTCTCTCTCTCTCTCTCTCTCTCTCTCTCTCTCTCTCTCTCTCTCAGTCCTATCCATCTGTCTATTACGGATGAGATGTCTCTCAGGAATCACTTTGCCCCTATAGATTTTTCATCAATGCTGTGTCGCCAGTCATTCTCTTCTATTAAAGTTATGTCGATGTAAATAACAAGTGTGTTTTATCTATTTTTCATGCCGAATCATTCAATTTATTGTAAAGCTATATCTATTTTTTGTTGCTGTTGTTGTTATTGTTGTTATTATTTTCTTTTGCCTCGTCTCACTTTTTTACATGTATTCTTTTTCATTTTTGCTGCCTTTGACTGCCTCTTTGATATATCATATATCTCTCTCTGTCTCTGTCTCTGTCTCAGTCTCTCTCTCTCTCTCTCTCTCTCTCTCTCTCTCTCTCTCTCTCTCTCTCTCTCTCTCTCTCTCAGTCCTATCTATCTGTCTATCTATCTTTCTATCTATTACACACACACACACACACTCTCTCTCTCTCTCTCTCTCTCTCTCTCTCTCTCTCTCTCTCTCTCTCTCTCTCTCTCTCTCTCACTCTGTGTGTGTACTAGATTTCTCTCACTGTCTTTCTGCTACTTCCTTAACTTCGTGTTCTCATTTTTCTTTGGATTTTATTTCAGCTGTCTTATTTGAGAACACTCTTACCTCTCCTCGGGAATATAGCCCTCTCCTTCCCCGACAAGGTTAGCATTAATAGCAGTAGCAGATGCATCGTATCAGAGCGATTGGGCTATAGGCTTTAAAACGCATTAGTTTGTCATTGTGACCTAAGTTCTACACTTGCCTTCTTGCAGCTGGTGAATCAGTGTAGTATTAGACAAAACATTATATTTTATAGAATTCTAAGGATACACATCTCGTGTGTCTCAAAAGTGGCGTCATAATATACGATTTCTTGGAGTCTACACGATACTCAGTACAACCAAGCACCATTAGTGCTTATTGTGTGTGTCTTTGTGTCGATCGTTTATTGCTAGGCGTTGTAATGGAGAGCTTGCCTCGACTGTTAGCCTGCGGTCATCGCTCCCTAGGCTTGCCTGAGGGCGTGTACATAAAGCTGAACATCAGTGGTCTTATCTCCAGCTCCATCTATCGGACGTTGGACTCTGAACTCGAGATAAGTGCGCGGTATAATACAGTTTGCGAGGCTTGGAAACTTACAAGAAAGGCCTACTTGTTGTACCGAGGAAGGTTAAAAGCTGCAACGAAAATATAGTCAGTTTTGATTTCTCCAAAATCTGATACTCTCGAATAGCTTCGATTCCGACATATATATATATCAAGACTAATGTATGTTTCAACCATTTAAAACTGAAAAATACGGGCTATTGTTCTTTAAAATGTTGAGGTTATGATAGGGCACAGCTTTGCAGCGATAGGATAAAAAAGTACATGGTGCTTGTCCTTATAGGACTCGGACTCTCAACATAGAACTTTGCGACAACACAGTGGCCGACTTGCCGCTCATGGATGTTCGCTTTAAGAAATGTTTCACAACAGAGATAGTTTATTCTGCCCCTGTATTTGACTTACCAAGTTAAACTTTAAATTTTACACGAAAAGAAACTTTGCATGCATTGGGTTGCTTAGTTTTGTTTTGTTGTTTTGTTTTGTTTTGTTTGTTTTTTGCTCCTTCATTTGTTTTTGTTTTGTTTTGTATTTTGTTGCTTTTGTTCTTGCTTTGATTTTTTTTTTGTCTCACTCGGACATTTTCTGCCCTCTGAAACAATGAAAAATAGCTATTAATAACTAGACAACCGTTCTTTGATTAATTTGACTTGTCCAAAGTTTTGTGAAAATCTTGAGCAAGAAAAATAAAACTTGACAGAACCATGAGTCGTATTGTATATTGCCACCTACTGCATAAAAAGCATAAACCCGCAGTAAAAAGTCAATCAAGATCTCATTGTGGAATCGGAAGTTTGAATTACGTGCTTACAGGCGCCATTTTATATTTCCAATACTCTTCCACGATGTTACCTTATTTTTCATGGCTTGGTGGGATATTTTTTTTTAACAAAAATGCCAAGCTATCCACAGATGTATGAACAGATAACAAGCTACGTTAGCAGCAGAGCGTATAAAAATGTTAAATAATAATTGAATAAAAGCCCTTGACTCCATGCGGCCTCCTATGATGAGATAAGCATGTAAGACAACTAAAAAATTAATATCAGTTTTTATTACATGTGTAATAGACCAAGTGCACGAACAAAACTTTTGTTTTTTAACTCGTCAACGGTAGCAAGATTAGAAAATGCTGTGGTTCGGACTCTGCTCAGTGTTCAGTGCTGTCCTCCCTGCTACCTTCTGTCTTGATTCTATGGTATGGCTCCACTATTTTTTTTCTCTTTTTGAGTTATTGATAAAACCTTATCGAATTGAATGCTCCGTTTGCCACAGGTGGATTGTATTGCAATCAATCAGTCATTCATTCATATAAACAATCATTTAATCGATTTATCAGCTGAGGTTGCAGCTTCGACTGTTTTTTCGTTACCCAACACTTCCTAAAGAAGCTCAGCGAGAGTTACGCGCTTTGAATTTCTGTTACACTTAGACGAAAGATGAAAGGGATACATAGGCGTAGTTCATAATATTATGAATTGATTCATCCCTTTTTACACTAAAAACGGACAACTGAAGCTGACTTTTGTTTTGCGCTTGAAAATTCGAATAAATATTACACTCAAAAGCCTATCTAGATCTAAATTTCCATATAATAATGTACAAGAAATAACGATCTAGCCCAAATCTAGGTTCATTGCTCACGAAAACGCAAGAGATACATCTTTCCAAGTCATGTTCTAGCTTTGTTACACAGCAGATTGCACTTCCCCCTTTTCTCTTAGCGACAAAACCAGTTGATTCAGCCACAGTTTAGCCACAATATCACTCCTGTTAATGAGATGCTGTGTAGGTCGATATGTCTGTCTGTCTATCTGCCTGTCTGCCTGTTTCTATCATATTTCTTTCTCTCTATCCACTGTCTTGTCCTCATATAGTAATACTGTTTTGCAAAAGCCTTGAGAAAATTTACAGAAAAGATGACAACATTGTAAATTCAAATTCATGGCATTTGATACATTTATCCAAATTCACTTTCACTTGTGTCTATAAGAACCAGAGAGGCAGAAACATGGAGAGAGAGAGAGAGAGAGAGAGAGAGAGAGAGAGAGAGAGAGAGAGAGAGAGAGAGAGAGAGAGAGAGAGAGAGAGAGAGAGAGAGAGATGGAGAGGGAGAGAGATCGAAGAAGAAAGACTGAGACAGAGGAAAAGAAAGTTAGAAAGATAGACAGAAGGGGAGAGAGAGGAAGATATAGAGAGGAAAGTAAGTTAAAGCAGAATCAAAGCAAAAGCATGAAATTAAAGCATTCCTGAGTTAAATAGTTTTGATACCGCAATTTAAGCTTTAAACGCTTTTTTTTTCAAACAGAATCTACCAATACGTTTATTCATCAGGATTTAAAACCATCAGGTAGCCCCAATTAGTCAGAACTAAACTAGAAGACAGAATGTAAAACTAATTTATGGTCCACACGCACGCTTTCTATCTCTCAGTGTTGTTGATTGCTTCGGTTCTGTATAAGTCCTGGCGAAGACGTTAGAGAGGCTTCTAGGACGGATGTACAGCATGAGCACTACACTCGGGACCTTAATGTTACCGAAATGTTTTTGCATTTTCCACTATAAAATATGATCCTGTTGGTCGCCCAAGCAGATAGGAGCAATGGGAGCAGATATCGACTGAGAAATAAACGAGGTAGGGAGTAGAGAAGAGGACATAGCAAGAGAGAGGGTTCTTCGGTACTCAGCTGCTTCCCTTGGATAATCTGATTCTGTTACTATAAGTTTGTTTGGGTGATCTTTTATTGTTTTCTAAATGATGAATTTGAGCACAGGGTCCAACGGGTGACGTCAGTCGGTGGCCAATAACATTTGAATTGAAACATAAAACATAAATATTGGACTTGATGTGGTAACTTTTATTAATGAAGCTTAAAAATAAACCCGATGTGTATGTAGAATATAAGTTATCGATGGAGTCACATGTTAGCAGCTTCTCTGTGAGCTGGTATAGTTTTATCTTGAATTGCGGAGAATAGGCGCTATGGCAACATTTTTTAATGTAACACAAAAAAAAAAAAAAAAAAAAAAACTCTTGCACCAGCTTTTATTCTTTTAAAGGTTGGACAAGTGTTATTCTTTACTACAGTCTGAATAGGTTACAGATGCCAAAATAGTCCTGCTACTAACGCTAGGACGGTAATACAAGAGGCAAATGAAAGCGGGACTGTGCAACACCTCTCCTTTAACTTCTACACTAATTACCAGTGAACTCACGCATTTAATACAAGACTTCGATTCTTTCGGCCAATATATAATTTTTATTTTTTTTGTTAAATCTAGTCTCCCATTACTTATTATCACGGTTCGAGTGGAAAAACATTTTGAATGTAAAAATATCTAGAAACAAAAAAAAATTATGGCGAACGAGCTTTCAGTGCTGTTGCACCGAAAATCTGGAACAGCTCACCCAGCGACTTAGAGACACAAATTCACAGGAGATTTTGAAAAAGTTACGAAAACCGCATTTGTTTCAACACCTAGCTTAGATAAACTAATGTTAAACCATGTTCTTGTATGCATGATGTTTTTCTTTAATATTGCATGTTATGTGATCATACAGTTTTTCAATGTCATGGTCTTTAAGAATGAGATCTTAAAGTAAAAGCCATTCTGACATGATATTTTTAAAGACTGTGCTATATAAATCATCTATTCTGTATCATTATTATTATTATTATTATAATTATTATTATTATTATTATTATTATTATTATTATTATCATCATCATCATCATCATCATCATCATCATCATCATCATCATCATCATCATCATCATCATCATCATTATTATTATTATTATTATTATTATTATTATTATTATTATTATTATTATTATTATTATTGATATTATTATAATCATTATAATTGTTGTTGTTGCTGTGTTGTTACTGCGTTATTGTTGTTGTTGTTCTTGATGGTGTTGTTGCTGCTGCTGTTGTTAATTGTATCATTCAGAACCCTTTTAGATCATTCCGTGGATGGATTTAATATAAAATGTTCTTAGCTGGCAGATTTGTATCTAATAAGCTATCCCTCCAATTTTTGTTTTAACGTTGTTAAGTAGTTTCCCCCAAAAAGAGAAATGGGCAGTCACTTTTCTTCGTGTAGAGCCAAGCCGCCATCGTTTAAGAATTTTGGGATCCATTTTTTCACAGTTCTTTTCTGCCGGGCGAAAAGTTCAAAGCGCTACAATATGCCGCAGGCACTGAAAAACAAACGTCTTAGATTATCAATTACAGGAATTGCTGTATTTTGGCAAATGTCCCAAACAAAGATAACTTTCAAGTCAACCAATAGAGCATCTTTTCCGAGTCTGCCTGATGTTTCAGTGATTGGTGGACTAAATCAAATATGTTACGATATACCGAAGGTACTAGATTAACTGCTAAAGATATTTATAATTTTGTTTGTCACGTAGGCCTGATGACCAGTGTCACTGTAGAGGTCAAGAGCTTCAGCTCAAAGTTTATCTGCATTTATGTTCAGCCCTGCCTGTTCAAAATTTCTTTGTATTGGCAACCAGACCTTTCAAATTGTAGAGGTCAATTTTAGAGGCGTTTAATTTGCGAAAGTTTTTTAAGCTATTTAAACTGTAAGTATCATTATATACATTTTTCTTTTATAACTTATGTAGCCGATAATTTTATTCCCTTACCCTTCTAGCCCTATTTTAACCCAAAAAAAAGATGATTTATACGTTTTAAAACTTTATCTACACGCGTTTCATCTTTGCACAACCAGGTTGGTTTGAAAGTTTAATTAAAAATTTACTCAATCATCGGTCAACATTACATTTTCAATAAAGACATGTTTGAGTCAATGAATTAATTGTATCGATTATTTTTTTAATTATCTTTTCAATTCAGGCAATCTTTTTTACATATCATCAATCAACTATTATTTTCCTTTTCAAATTTTTTTTTTTTATTTTATCTTTTCTTATTAAGTTCTTAGACCTTAAAAAAGGAAAAGTTTTATTTTTGTCTTTTGTTGTTTTTATTTGAGTTATAAATTATATTGTTTGGTCTTGTTTTGCTAGGTGGATCCAATTTACATTTTTTTTTTCGGATATTGGGTGTGAAACATGTGAATTCCAATATTTTCAGAATCAATCCCGTGTAGAACAATTTCGAGAATACTGACTCATGAAGATTCATACTTCGTATTTCAAAGTCTAAGCATTTACAAACTGCCCTTTGATCTATTTTGTTGTAAAATATTTCTTTTTTGGGCTCGAAATTGCTCACCTCTGAGCATTGGTAGTAAGATTTGCCAAACAAAGCCTTAGTCGTCTCTTTGGCGATAAATCTAAAATATGTGTGCCTAAATCGAGTGCGAGCTCTAAAAATTTAAAATATAATTATGTAAAATAAGAGCGTGAAACAATAAAAACTGAGAGAAAAAAACTTTTTAATGTAGTAAGAAACTAAATAAATGCAAACCAGGAGCTACAAATTTCTTCGTTCAATCGGCAAAATTAGCGTTGAAAGTCAAAGCAAGGTTTAAGATTTAGCTTGTCATCGTTTCACCTTTATTGTATATCTATCATGAATGCATGTAGTGTATCTTTTCTCATATTAGTCTTTTTTATAACGGAAATATTTTTGTTTATTTTTCCTGTAGAGCGTATAGATATCCCATATTGTTTATACTTTGTTTTATTTTGTGGGGGGAGGGGTTTGTGAGTTGCTTTTTTTTTTTTTTTCATTTCTTTTTTATAAGAGTATCGATGTTCCGATGATGAATGAGTTTGAACTTTCCTTTGTTTTCTCTTTACTCATATCACAACCATTGATACTGTGAGATTTTTTCTATCCATTTTTTCCAAACAGATCTTTTTTCCTTTGCTTTAAGTGATGTCTTACTTCAAAAGCAATCTTTTTTCTTTTTTCAGTAGTGTTGTCGAAATTTTTACTTTTAATTTTTTTTTTCAAGTAACTCTCACGATTCCGAGTTTTCCTTTTTTTACTTTCAATTTGAAAATTATCAACAGAAATCTTAGCCTTGTTTTGATAAACATTTAAGTTTTCTTCTTTGCTCAGACCCATTGATGAACGAGACCCGTCCAGCAAGTGTGTTCCTCCCCTAACCAAACAGAATGGATGCGATCACTCGTCACGGTTATAACGCCAATAACAACATCCGTGCTAACGGTAAAACGTTACTGTAACGATGTCTACTAAACATCCATTTACATGATTGTACTTCACGCATGATGCAATATGATTGATGTAATGGATGGAAATAGGGTTTAAATTAATATTTTCTCTCTCTTTCTCCCTGTCTGTCTGTCTATATCTGTCTCTGTCTGTCTTTCTCTCTCTCTCTCTCTCTCTCTCTCTCTCTCTCTCTCTCTCTCTCTCTCTCTCTTTCTTTCTTTCTTTTCTCCCTTTGTGTGCCTGTCTGTCTCTGTCTCTGTCTCTATCTCTGTCTGTCTGTCTCTCTCTCTCTCTCTCTCTGACTCTCTCTCTCTCTCTCTCTCTCTCTCTCTCTCTCTCTCTCTCTCTCTCTCTCTCTCTCTCTCTCTCTCTCTCTCTCTCTCGCGGCCTCATAATATTATAGTGTCTTTATGACTGGGCCATTTGGTATTTTGTATGTTGATTTTTTTTTGTTTGTTTGTTTGTTTGTTTTTGTTGTTGTTGCTGTTTTTCTTTTTTTCTTTGTTTTTTTCGTAATAGTCATGACTAAAATAAATAATCGGACATGAAGCATGAGTTTTCAGATGTAACCTTAAAAGAACTAGACCTAGACATCAAAATAATGCAGTGACTAGTGGCCGTATTCAAAACATTTTGGAGTTAACGCACACGTAAAATTAGCGACCTGTCTCTATAACGATATCGTTATCTACGACGTATTCAAAAGAATTTCTAACGACATGGTTAACTAAGTCGCATTCAAAACATTTTCTAACGATAGCGTTCAAAATAATGTCCGAGATAATTAATTTAACATTTACTTTTGGCGTGTTTTGCAAAAAATTGTCACTTTTCACCCGGAAGTTAAGACTGTTGCCTTGTTTACATTTCATATCGGGCTTGACAACTATATTTAATGTATAGAAAAAACTGTTTGGAACATTATGTAGATTAATGTTTCTTGTTCTAGCTGCAACCCAAGGATGAAACTGTTGTTTAAAAAAAAAATAGTCTTTGCTTTAACATAGTGTCTCTCATCTGATCTAACATGGAGCTAGATTTAAATCTAAGCTTATTTAGAGCTACAATCATAACAATGCCTACAGTTAATATAGACCATGGAAACTCAATGCAATGCATTGTAAGATATTGTGGAGCAATAATTGCTGTTCAGAATCGAGTTCAAGAGTAAAAGTTTAGTTAACTAAATTCCCAGCATGTTATCTCTCATTCGATTTATATAAGGTTTATGCCTAGATCTAGATCCAGGCCTTAAAGCAAACCATGGATGTATATGCCTACTTCCATTTGAATTAGGAAAATGCCAGCGTTGAATTTCAGACAATTTTTAATACATACATCAGTCTCACATGCATGCTAATTGCTAATGGAAAATGAGAATTTGTAAAGAAAACCTTACTATCTAAGTATCTTGCCCTCTGTCAGTAAGTTTGTCTGCCTGCCTCTCTCTCTTTTTCTGACTTCCTGTCTCTCTTACTTTCTTTTCTCTTTACTTTGGTGATATGTAGACACATTTAGAGAGAAAAACGAGAGAAACAAGAGAGAGAGAGAGAGAGAGAGAGAGAGAGAGAGAGAGAGAGAGAGAGAGAGTTGTTGAAAAGCTAGGAATTTCATTAAATTAATACTGTAGTCATAGTCTGCACGAGTCTGCAACTGTACAGAATCGACAAATGCATTCAACTTTATTTCAAGTAATTTGAGTTTGATTGCAGTTGCTTTCTACACTTGACAAGAATCTTCAATCTAGGTCTAAGTCTAGGCTAGTCTACATTTCAGATCACTTCTGTAGATCTAAGACTTCAGTAACTGAACTCATAGTATTGTCGATAGATTTTTTTCCTTTCCATCCTTTTTTTTTTTATTTAACCATCACTCACGATTGATTATTTTCCGTTAATTGTAGCTGAGTAATAAAAAGGCATCAGATTTTATTCAACTCTTTTCTAATCTAGATCTAGATTTATTACAAAGTATATTTAAAGAATACAAAAAAGTGCATTAAGTCTGTCTTGCAAACGCTCCCAAAGCTACCATATTGGAGAGAAAAACAATTCCTTGGTTACCAAAACGATTGGAAAGTGTTCGTCACCTAAGTCCATTAAAGCGATCGTAAAAATTTTAGGGTAGGCCTGAACCTATCGTTAACGTGATCGTTAGCTCTCTTTAAAAAGTCCCCCCTAATGATAACCTAACGACCGGTCGTTAGCGAAAATTTGCCTTTTGAATGCGTCGTTAAATTAGCGCATGCGTTAGCCAGTTAACGACAACCTAACGATAGCGTTAAATTCTTTTGAATAACGGGCACAGGTCTTTACAAAGTTGTGACTTTTATTGTAGAGCAAGTTAGATTTTAGTGGTTTAAATAAACGAAATAAAAGAAATATTTCATCGGTTCGGCATTAGTTGTCACTTGAACAGGGTTTCTCCTATGAAAAGTACCCTTTTCAAATTGGTAATCCACAACTATTAACTCTTCAGCAACATTTTTTTCTATCTCTGTTGTGAGTGTAGGTCTACGAAACCCGCAGTTCCAGATATCAACTGTGACGTGGCATTTTGTGACACAAGTTGTGGAAATGGTCTTCCGGTACGTGCATGGTCATTACATTCTTGGTGAGGAAACAAAAATAAAGAGAATTTTAAAGCTTTTCAGGTTTGCTTTGTTGCGCTAACACTGATTTGTCGCTCTGTCAGGATATTTTTATTTCCAAATTCGGATGGAGGTCTGAATGGGTATTCTTGTACCGCCTTATGATATTACTCTGACTAAATGATTTTGAGAATTAGCGTGAAAATAAGCAGAAAATAACGTGCGGCTCTAGTCCAAGTATGCGACTTATTTGCATATTTCGGCCTTAGCCCAAATGAAAGTACATGTATCTTAAGAGTCAATTTCAGTTTACAACTGATTGTATTTCAGTAATATGTATCGCCAATGCTTGCTATAAAAACTTATACGAATGACCAGTTCAGTGAAATTTAACATACCTTTGTTTATCAAGATACAGTGAAATTCATTATCTATCTCACACGCTTGCATTGTCCATTGACAGCGCTTGGTTAATTTATTGAGCACAATATTCGCTGATCACTGTTCGAAATGCACTGAACACCGCCTCTAATAGTTGCCTTAGGTAGACTTCATACAAATTGTGCCAGTGTTTGTTGTGCTCAAAATATGGCAATCACTAAAAAAGATACAGAAGTCAGCCTCTCTCATGCCTGCCATAATTGCATACTACATGATTGTATAGAGTTTTAAAGCTGGTGGTGGGTCAAACTCTACAACTCACTGGTCGTGATCTTGTCACATTTATTGGTCGTTGATTGTTAAGACTTGAAATATCCTTTTCCCAGTGATGCTATGATGAACTCAATCTCTATTGATTTAACGGGATCGAGCTTCGATGTCGTGTTTGAGTGAAAGTTGTGACTTTCCATTCTTCAAGCCATCTGGATCTGAAAGGGCAAAAAAATCTGATTACTCCCGCTCAAAGCAAGCCATTTAGCCTTGTCTTCAATCTACTACTCCAAATTCGAACATTTTCTCAATAATGATTGCACATGTAATTTCCATTATTTTTAAAACTCGATAACCCTTTTTTTCTTCAGTTGAAAACTTAACTGGATTATAGATAGACATCACAAAGCTTCAGGTCTTCATGCTTTTTTTTTTTTTTTTTGGATTCCCATACCGCTATAGCTGATTTACCATTATTATGTACCCTTCCCCCTCCCCTTCCATTTTTTTCAGCTTTTGCATACAGTGTCATTCAGTGCTAGTAATAATGTGTAACAGATAGCCCCTCTCACCAGCACCCAACCCCTTCCTGTCCCCATCACCGTAGCAACCCCCAAGAGTATAATAATCACACTGAGTATGGCATTCAATGTAGAAAATTCCATCCCAGCTCTTTTCTTTATAATTTTCTATATAAGGTATATAATTATTTAGATGTAACTCATTAAATAGTAATTATACATTATGGTTGTATGTTTTCCCCCAGGATGTACCTCACTGTGCTCGTTGTCCTCTACCAGTGGTGTGTCCAGTTCCTGTCTCGAGTGCTGGCACCCCTTCAGCCCGCTCTGGACCAAGCTAGGAAGGTCCCCAAGCAGGACATCAGTCTTCAGGGCATCGTGTACCAGTACATGCGCTTGATTTTTCTCCTTCTGCTCTACTTTTCACCTTGGCTTGTCCGCCTTGGGCAATACGTGCTGGGCCCGCTAAGGAAGCTTCGTGACTGGGCTGTGGACTACGTGAACGGCCCACTGGACGACGCTACGACCGTTGGAAAGCCGACGCTGGCAGACGCCGATAATTAAGACATTTTAGAATGAATATACATAAGTATGCTTTCAGTAAGTGTTGTTGTGTGAGCACGAGTAGATTTGTGCTCTGACTAATTATGCGGTAGTGTGTGAGTTGAGGTAGAGGGGCCTGGTCAGCCACAGGGCTGGCTGACACGCTTTAATCTCCTTGCACTTTTGTGGCGCCCTCTACCTTCCTTCACACCGACTTTGCAGATTGGTACATTGTTCAGCTTTTGATGTCTCATTTCAAGAGGCGTAAAGGCATTAGTTTTAATATTCCTTGCCGGCAGACCTGATAATTTATTATTTTTCATTTAGAAAAGTTACTTCTGTCATAGCACCTTTTCTCTTTTCAGCTTCCATCTTTAGTTGCGTTATATCTTTTTCGCCTTTTGACTCCACTCATTCACACTAAAACTTTTATTTTGACCTCCTGGAAATTGCTCATAAATGGTTTCTTAATCTTATCTTTAAAATGTCATTTATTTCGTCTTATCCCAAGATCTTATCCTTTGGACTTTCGAGCTTTGGTAGGTTGCTCTAAAACTTTGCACTTAAAATTGTATGTGTTCTTCATGGGATTAACTTTGCTCTTTTTGTCCACTTTTTTTTTTCCTAAACCCTGCTGTTTTCATTTTTGCCCATGTTCACCGACATTAATTTGATTTCTCCATCACTTCTTTCACTTCCAACTTCAAATGAGTCGATGACGGTACCGTACTTTACTTTGACTTTCGGTGCATTTGATTTACATTTGCATTTAAAACATTACTTTTGACTTCCAGTAATCAGTCCACTTTTGAGTTTCATTTTTCTTTTCACCAACGGTGCAACAGTCACATCCAATGCTTTTTGGAGAAAAAGAAAGGGCAGTCATGGAAAAAGTGCGTGTAATCTGTAGCTTTTTTGTTAACTATATATGAACATAACCAAACTTTACAGAGCGGCTCATGTAAATGAAAGTTAATATGTGTTTATATGTTTTCGCTATCGGTATTTTTTTTATCATTTATGTTCACACCATGCAATCTTTAAATAACGATTTTATGAATGATTTTGAATGCTATTATAGATGAATTAGGGCCATATGACTGTATCAGTGGTATAGGTGAGGCCTAGACTTTCAGGGAGGAAAAAATACATTAAATGGTAGGAGACCTTCTGGCATCATGAATAAGAAAAAGCGTTTGTTAAAGG
>JAWDGP010005317.1:477500-615000 GCA_033675545.1 Elysia crispata | reverse complement strand
GTCTTACTGTCATAGTGTTAGGTCGGTGCGACATAAAGTTTAATAACAAGCGTTGGTGAAAGAAAAGATAATAGATAAAAGGATTCAATTATCACATTATTTCTTTCCTATTCCCTCACTATAATAATAATATCTTTTCAATTTATCAGTCTATTTTTTATGTGTCTCAATCTCCCTCTTTCTCCTTTGCTGTTTTTTCACCGCCCCTCTTTCTTTATGTCTCTCTGCCTCTGTTTCTCTTCTCTCCCTTTTGCACTCTTTATACACTGACTGTTTCTCTCTCTCTCTCTCTCTCTCTCTCTCTCTCTCTCTCTCTCTCTCTCTCTCTCTCTCTCTCTCTCATTACTACCATCTTTCTTTAAATGACAGTCAAATAAAGTTACTTGGCAAACACTAAATAAGACCAAATAAAAGCGGTTACTCTCTCTCTCTCTCTCTCTCTCTCTCTCTCTCTCTCTCTCTCTCTCTCTCTCTCTCTCTCTCTCTCTCTCTCTTCGTACACATCCTCTTTCGTTTTTGTTGTGTGTATGCTTGTTTTGCCGACAAATCTTCCTTTCCACTTATGTTTTTACAGCCGTAATTTTTGCAATTTAACGTCAACAACATTATCTTTCATTATTTAGCAATGTTTTATTTCGTCTTCTTCTAGTCGGCAAGATCGTCGCCTGGTGGCTCAAGGCAACCGCCCAGTATCTTTATTTTCGTCAATTAAGCCTGCTCGTTTTCTGTTGTAAGAGTTACATGTATGTCGTAATGACAGACATAATGTGTAATGGTGGAAGAAAATGACCACAATGCCGTCAATACATGTTCAATGTACTGGAGAACACAAAGCTCGGATTATCAATATTTCATTCTTATGCGTTCCTTAGAAGGCTCTAAGATACACAATGAAGCCCAATAAAATAGGTTTGTCTTTTTTTTTTAACTTTCGAGGCAACGTCCAATTAAAGCTTGACATGCTTCATGTTTATGTTAAATTTATTATACTTTTAAGTAACCTTTTGAATTCATACAATCTACAGTTGACGATTATAGCTCCTTCCATTTGTTTTTCTATCTTATGGTTATGTAAGATCTACTATATTTTTAGTGATCGTTTGAATTCGTACAATTTTATTATTGGCAACAGTAACGATCGTTCTAAAAGCTCTTTTTAAGTCTTCAAATATACTGCTCTAAATTGCCATTTTGATTAAGTAAGTGTTGAACAAAACAGAAATGAAAAAAATAAAAAGAATAAGAATTGAGGTAAGGAGAAGAAGGGAGAATGAGGAATAAGAATTTCCCAAAAAGGAACCATTTTTGTGAAGATGATAATGATGATGATGATGATGATAATGATAAAATTAAGGATGATGATAGGGAAGAAGAGGAGAAAAAGGAGGAACCGGAAGTGGATAAGACAAACTATGAAGAAAATTAATACCAATGAAACACTAAAAGAACGAAATAAGATGAACCGCAACCCGTTTTGTATCCTTGCATGAACGATCTTTATTATGACTGAAATCTCTTGATTTATCGACAGCAAACTGTAGATCAGAAACAAAACAAAATCCTTAACTTGCATAATGTGAGCTTGAATTTTCACAAGCACACTGACTGCATTGACTCCAATAACATGACACCATGACGAAGTTGCTTTGTCTCGGTATAACATGACATCCACTTTGCTAGTTGACTCATCTTTTAATACATTGTAGATTTTGATCTATGTCTACGGTTTCTTGCATGTCTTAGGGATGTTTTTCTTTCTTTTTTTTTTTTTTTGTGTGTGTGTGGGACAGAAAGCGGTGGGCCCTAGTTATTGACATTCAAGATCTTTAATGTGTTACCACGTATTAGGCAGGCTGCGCCAGATAAGGGCTTTAGAATAGACATGAATTCCTGCGTTGTGAGGGTTTCTGAGTGTAGAATTTTGTGCACCAAGCTTCACGAGGAATCTTACAGTAAAGTAAAAAGTTAACAAAATTACCAGGAAACACGCGTAGAGATAGAGCTTTGTTTGATTCGTTTTGTTATTTGATATAGCCATATACAACATGATCATCTCATAGTTTTTGTTTTGATTTTTTTTTTTTTTTCTGATTTTTTGCGTAAATATCAGACTTATGTTCCGGAACTGAAAAGTTGGGGCCCTATACTCATATACCAACGGTATGGGGCTCAAACCGGCGAGGCGTGTTCCTTCGAACGCTCTAACCCAACGACCATCGCCACTCTTGGAACAACAAGAGAACTGGTAAGAAAATAAATCGAAGAGCGAAACAAGAGACGAGGGAATAATGACATCACTTCTTTTACCAACGCGTAATCACAAGATGCAAAGCCCTAGATATATCGCATGTGACAAAATGTCGCCTTTAGCAAAATTAATCATTAATCACATTTAAAACTTTGAGC
Organism: Elysia crispata; assembly: GCA_033675545.1. NCBI lineage: Eukaryota > Metazoa > Mollusca > Gastropoda > Plakobranchidae > Elysia > Elysia crispata. The sequence goes on along the minus strand of JAWDGP010005317.1, from coordinate 612,594 downwards.
ACAAAGCATGCAAACCTAGTATCAATAACGAGGGGCGTAAGACTGAAAATCAGAGATCGCCTTTCCTCAATCGCTATAAGCTATAGAAGAAAATGCCACAATTACACAATCATTATCATTTGCCTTCAAAGAGGTCAAGGTCATAAAAAACACGATGTAACTTTTCATTATTCCATAGAATTCACATTAAGATTCAGCTTCAGTGCCCCTTGAAACCCTTATCAACCAAAAGCGCCTGAACACAGGAAGCCAAAGAGGAAATGAACTGGTTGCAAAACAATTAACTTCTTACATAAATAACTTGTCGGTCGTCATTTTGATTTATACAGACCTTCTTGGCGCTTAAACTCTAATTTTCTCCCCCTCTATAAAAAGATGTATGAAAAAAATAACGACCATATTAAGTCAAAATAATTTTTTTTTTCAAATTCCATACATTTCGTCCAGAAATATTTCATGACCTTGTAAAGCAAATTTATTTAGGGATACAAATACTTTATTTCTGACATGGTGACAAAACTAATAGAAGGGAAGAAAAGAAACAAAAGACCTGAGTGAACCATTGTAGGATATGTGTTGAGGACAACAATAAAAATAGCATGTTATTTGGTGAAATTTTTTCAGCCCAAAAAGGGAAAGGTAAATCGTTAAAAAATTCTAAAAGTTTGTTATAGAGATTTTGCGACCCTCTGATAAAAAAGCAGATATTTCGCTCCCCCTTCTTCCCAAGCCTACCTAAAACCTTTTTTTTTTAAACTGAAAAGTTTTCTTTTTTTTTTTTCGCCATCTTCTATCTAAATTTTCGTTATATATTTTTCCTGTATGGGCATGTGTAAAAGATGAACAACTTTTTTTTTCTATTTGGTTTTATCTATAACTCTATATGTCTCATCGCCAATTTTATATTTCTCTGCAAAAACTGGATATATGTAAATATGCAAAGTAGTTTGAAGGAACAAGATAGTATATATCGATATATAGATACATAGCAAGATTATAATTTATATAGATATATAGATACATATCGAACAAAATGTAGTGATGACATCACCACACAAGATTGGATCGGGTGTTTTAGAGGGAAGACAACTTTGAAATTGGTTCACATGAAAATAAAAGAAGTTGCATGATTCAAAACAATCGAATCAAATTAATCCGAAAAACAACGATGGAATAGAATTAGGTAGAGAATCTATTGAACTTTTTTTTTTTTAACAAAGAGAGCTAGATAAATGCAATAATTTTTTCCAACTTTAAATAACATTCTACTGTGCACCGGTTTCGAATGTGTAAACAACGAGTGCAAAATGCTTTGTGCTCTTTGTGACTAAGGAAACCTGAAAAGAAAATAAAGTCAGATTAACTAGTCGAAATTAAAATACATGTAACCTCAGTTAAACCCATTAGTGGTTCATGTATTTTCTAACCTTTGTTATCGATAAGCACGTGTACATTCACATTTTGCGACAGATTTATCGCAAAAATTATAAGCTTTACATTCACAGCCATGTGACAAAACATCGTCCGACAACAAATCAAGTGAATGACAAGTTAGCTGTTGACATAGTAAGATATAGTGGTTGTGAAGCACCCTTCTATATTTCACGTTTCGGAGCAAGGATCAGGGATGAAAAAGGCTGTCTTAAAAGCTACGAGAGAGAGAGAGAGAGAGAGAGAGAGAGAGAGAGAGAGAGAGAGAGAGAGAGAGAGGGGGGGGAGGGGGAATCAACCGTGTACAAAAAAAAAGGAGATAAATCAGATTAGGAACAGCAATTCCCATCTACTGTAGGCTTTTAAGTCAGTTTTTGTTTATAATTTGTATTCTGTTTTCCAATCTTCCCGTTCATCGTGGAGTTTCTCTATATTTATTTAGTCCATTGTTTCATTTATTTCAATTTGTTGTTGATTCTTTTCTTTTTCTCTTTTAATTCTTTTCTAGACGCTTTTTTTTCCTTTACAAAATTAATTTACCGGTATATTTTGGAAAATAATGTCTATAACGGTAACACTGAAACCAATTTATTAGCTACTTGAAAAAGTTATCTCTCCAACCAGCCTACATCTAACTTTCCACATAAAATCAGGCTTGAGCGAACTTTTCATAATTATGTGCTTTCTTCTTGACCTTCCTTCGGAACAGCTACCAAAATTCCTTGCTAATCAGATGGCATGTCTTCATATTATTCCAAGCCCAACTTGCATATTTGCTCTCGCATTGAGTTTTCTTCCTCTTCTCTCATCCATTTTCTCCTTCACCTACCGGCTGAAATGCATAGCCGAAATGTGAGAGGGAATGGCAGGGAAACGAAATAGGCGTGTCACATACTAAGTGGACTCCCCACTATTGAATAGATGCCACAGAACTTTACGGTTGGGGACGCGTAAACAAATAGCATTGTGAAAATGGGGTTTATAATGAGGTCTAAATTAAAAAAAATAAATAAATAAAAATAGGAAACGTCTAGATATTTAAAGATTTGACATCACTAGCTTAAACTCTGAGAAATCTGACAGCAGGCGTCGTTGGAGGTCTAAAAAGTAGTAAATGAGGAAGAGCTGAAAAGCAGAATAAGAAATAACAGTAGTAGTAGTAGTAGTAGTAGTAGTAGTAGTAGTAGTAGTAGTAGTAGCAGCAGCAGCAGCAGCAGCAGCAGCAGCAGTAGTAGTAGTAGTAGTAGTAGTAGTAGTAGTAGTAGTAGTAGTAGTAGGAGGAGGAGGAGGAGGAGGAGGAGGAGGAACAGAAGCAGCAACAGCAGAAACAGTTGTATTTGCATGTTTTATATGATTAATTGACCACGCTTATTTGAGTTTTAATCCAATTAAAGTGAGCTTTGAAAGAGAAAGTTGTCAGTCTCTGACTCTTTAGTATTTTCATATACATGTAGTTGAAAAGTAAGGTTGTGCGCCTTGAAATGCCAAGTGTTAGCTCAGGACAATTCTTTTGTACCTTTTACAAAAACAGCTATGTAACATTTAAATTGGATTGATTTATTTATCGATACTAAATACTTTTGTTTAGATTAATTTGCGCTTCATGAGATATTATGATTTTCACTTAAAATGTCTTTTCCTTCCAACCTTCACCATGAATTCCAAAGCTCGCGCTCCGCATAATAATCATCTTAATTCCCCGATCTATTTGACTATCTATCTATCTATCTATCTATCTATCTATCTATCTATCTATCTATCTGTCTGTCTGTCTGTCTATCTATCTATCTATCTATCTATCTATCTATCTATCTATTATCTATCCATGCACGTTTCATACTATGTTTCTTTCTGTAAATTATTTTTATCTATTCCTTTTATACTTTGTACCTATCCGCCTATTTAGCTCGTTAGTTAGTATATACTTTAAACAAAAACTTTTAATATCTCTGTATCTTTGTTGTTTCTTAGCGATTAAAATGTTACAGTCGGAGCTGGTGTATAAAACATGAAGATACAAATTTGCTTATTTTCAGCCCGAGAAGCAACGATTAAACGCAACATTGTAAACAGTACAAAAACAAAGCCCATTAGACTCTAGTCAAGCCTTAGGAAAGGGTTAATTAAATGGGATTCGATCCCATAACCAGATAGTCCCAATCAGTATTCGAATCCAGGATCCGTTTATAGCCAGTCCAGCGCTTTACAGACTGAGCTATCTAGCTCATTTTTTTATCTAACTGATCAATTTATATCGGTTTTTATCAATCATATTAACGCCGATCTTTCACTTAATTAATCTATTGAAATGTGTAAAACTCAAACCTATTATTCTTTATTAATTTTGTTTAAAATTAATTTTCATGAGATACTTTGGCAGGGAAATTCCGAAAAACAAAGAAATACAAGAAATGTCCTTTTTAGGTCAGCAAGCAATAAAATAAAGAATAAATATTCCTACATGATTTTTCAATGTAGCCTATGCTTCAAGCCGTCTGATCTCACACAAACACGATTTTATCATTCTTGTTAGCCAGTCGTTTACTTTTAAATTGTTTTGTAACTTGATCCTTGCATTATAAAATAACATGGATACAAACTGCGAAGTGTTTCTTAGTTTGTCAAGTGCCAGAGCTTGAAACTCACTTTTCATGCTCTCATTTTTCTTGATTAGATGTTGGAAAAAATGTAGGCTAAAAAGTACAGTCATGTACTATGGTTTGGGCAAAAAGACCTACATTCTTCTTAACATTATGAGGCTAAAACTATTCTCTCACTATACTCACGTGCTCAGTATTCGGAAGGTGATTTAGTTAACCTAATTAATTCAACACCTACGGAGCATTAATGTTGATCTGATAATATCACAATTCTAATTTGTCATAGTGCGCAAATATTGTTCATCGACCGCCCGCTATGTATTCTGTCATGACAATATAGCGGGTCATGCTTGTATGTTTGCTGATGGTCACTAACCAACGACTGCCTACTTGTAAACACGTTACAGTGTCAGAGATGGTCGTAAAGAGCGTTGCCAGAACAACGGTACGGGTCGATAGTTACTAATTGATCTAACAATGTCCAGATTCTCATTGGTATCCTAGATTTCTGTGATTATAAATATAATGGTTTATCTATTTCTATGAATCAATATATGTAATAACCGGTGTATCTTTTGACCAGTAAATATACCCATCAATTTATTGATTTATCTATCTACCTCTTTCCATCCATCTATCTATCTAGGCTGTAATCTTTTTTTAAAATCACCTTTCTATCAATTATATTTGTATAAATGTTAGCATATCTTCTTTTCTGTTTATCATTCAAATGTCTCATCCCACGGTCTACTCTGCTCTAATATAACTAATATATCTTTTCCCTTTTTGCCTTTCCTTTGGGGCCTGTTTACAGGATTACAATTAACGGGCGTTATGTGACGTTAATAGAACTTAATTTTACATGCAGGGGTCGAACCCAGGACCTCTTTATTCTTATTTTAAAGTTCTACCTTTAGTGTTCTCAAGATATCAGTAACTCATTGGCTGATTTCATCATTCATTAGACATGAATGACGTTGAACCAACTTAGCTTCTCGAGTAAGCCAAGTTATACATGTATGATTCAAGATAAATGGCACGAATATGAATAAAAATGCCGCGTATTGTTTGGTACATGTACAATGTTATTCCAAACGTTGAAAAGACTTTAACTTTAGGCCAGAGATGTTAAAAGATTTTAAATAAAACAAACAAACAAACAAAAAAACGTTTAATTTTCGATGAAAAAGAATAAATTTGAAGTTATAAGTGAGAGGCTTAAATAAATAGATTTTAAAAAATTCTTTGAAACTCTTTCAGGGCTGAGATACATGTAATCTGCTTAAAAGTAATCTTCGTTATCATCGCTTAAAAATTAAATTGGCATCAGTTAGGAAGCTATGAATCTTTTACTTTTTTTTTTAAAGCCTGTTCGCACGACAAAAAAAATCACACTGATTGGCTTTTCAATATTAAAAATAGTAACAATAGGGAGTTTTTCTTGAAAATTGTTGTAGTTCGCAAAAAATCCATGTTGAAGCTTGTTCCATTGCATTTATCACCAAGGATTTTGTATAATTCTTTTATCAGCGGTCAAACCCAATATTTTAAAAGGGGGTAGGGAGAAGAGGTGGAGTGAACTTTTTTGAATCTCACTTGAAAAAGGAAAACAGTCCTATCCGTATGTCGGGAATATGAAAAGCATCTGCCTTTCGTCTGTCCTCTTTCTATTTATTTGTATTCGACTTCTTTCAGACTAAATGCATACTTTACTAACTCTTTTTTTCTCTTTCTCTCTCATGTCTTTTTCATCCATTGCTTTCTGTTTTTCTCTTTCTTTGCCCGTTTGTCGCTTTTTTGTCCATCTATTTCTCTGTCCGAAACTTTCTTTTTCTCTCCCTCAGTCACTTAGTCTAGATTCTCTCTTTATCTATGTATTGCTCTCTTTCACTGTCTTGTTCTATCCTTGTGTTACTCCTATATAATCTAAATTCACTGTGACTGGATTGCATCCCCTTACCTTATGAAAATCCCTTACTTTTCATATTTCTCTATCTGTCTCTCTCTTTCGCACACACACACACACACTTGCTCTTGCCTATTATCATCTTGCTCACAAGAGTAACATACTATTGTCTCTCAAAGAGTCAAACTTATCCGCATTTCTGACCCTCGTCCTCTTTTTCTCTCAGTCTCTCACTTTCTTGCATCTCCGTCATCTTTTTCTTTGTCCCTAACTCTTTCCCACATCCATCTCTTCGAGTCTCTACGTTGCATTTCCTTCTTGTCTCTCTTTCACGTTCACTTTCTTAGCTCTCTCTATATATCTTTCAAGCAGTAATGATCTGAAGATGTTCTGCATATTGGAAAGAAGAGAAGAATAATGACTAGAGAGAGAGACAGAGAGAGACAAACAGACAGAGGGAGAGAGACACACACACAGACAGAGAGAGAGGGAGTGAGATCGATAGACAGACAGAGAGAGAGAGAGAGAGAGAGAGGCAGAGAGAGAGAGGGAGGGAGATAGAGAGAGAGGGGGGGGAGTGAGATAGATAGAGGCAGATAGACACAGAGAGAGGAGAGAGAGAGAGAGAGAGAGAGAGAGAGAGAGAAAGGGAGAGAGACAGAGAGAGAGGGAGGGAAATAGAGAGAGAGAGAGAGAGAGAGAGAGAGAGAGAGAGAGAGAGAGAGAGAGAGAGAGAGAGAGGGAGAGAGAGAGAGATACAACATAAAGAGATTTTCATTACTTAAATTCAGATTCGGAAATTAATAAGAGAGTAGAATATGAGTTTTTTTGAAAATCTAAAATCCGCAAGTCTGTGCAAAATTTGTCATTTTGTGAGTTCAAAACCTCTTCTAAGATTTGTTTTTGATCAACATACATGTATTTGAAGAAGATGAAAAAAAAAATACTTTTATAAAATTATGCCATATGCATGAGGTAAATAAGTTTCTTTACCTTTTTTTTTGGTCTAGTTCCATATTTGAACAGTTTTTTTTTCTTTTGACATGAATTTCAAATCTTAAAAAAGTATGATCTGGCCTTTTTTACTAGTGTTGTTTGCTTTTGAAAAAATTTTCAGGTTTTCTAAATCTGACTTTAGAGGACAACTAGCGTCAGAGCTAATCTGATAATCTAGTTTGATATAAGAGAATCAAGAGAGTAGATAGCATTAAAAAAAAATGTATCAAATCAACTTGCTTGCTCAAACCTCTTCATACAGTCCATGAATTGTTCATTGCTATGCCAAGAGATAACTCAAATAAAATTAATAACCAGCCCAATTTGAGGTTATCACATCAAATAATATTTTATTCCCATTCTTTTTTGAACAAATTAAACATAACAAAAAAGTAAAGGAGATAAACCAGTCCCTTTATTGAATATAACTGTCATTTGATGGGAACTGAAGGCCCTGTCTCTATTTGAGAATCAGCCTCAATTTCTGCCATATCTTTTCTTGCTGTCTTTTTCTCTAGGAGACGCTTCACAGCTTCATAGTTTCTTTTAGACTGAAAAAGATGAGAAAAATTAAAACCACAAACAGCACATTTTTTAAATAAAGCATAAATCAAATGTGGAGCAGAAAAAAAAAAAGTAAAAAAACTTTTTTTTTCCAAAGTATCAGATTGAACTTATGTAAATTTAAAGCACACACACAAAAAAATACAAAAGAAAAAGAAAACAACTTGGAAACTGTTGAAACCATGTGACTTATTAGAACTTATTAGAAGAGTAGAAAAAAAAAATACTGTCAAAAGTTGATTCACGTTATCAGAGCTTGAGTTTTATGGATTCCAATGTATATCCCTGAACAATAACAAAAATACACAATTTGGGATTTATCTTTGCCTTAACTTGACCATCAAATATTATATTCTGTTACACTTTTAAAAGCTTTAACTTCGGCTAAAAAAATCAGAATAAAACTTAACGGGGAGATAATTCAACTAACCTCACTATCCACTGAAGCACTGACACTCTCAAAAGCAGTCTCAAAGTGCACGTTTCTAACAACTGGTAAAGGAGAGGGTTCTGTTGCGCTGGTTGACTCAATGATTTCTTCCAAACAAGCCTCTCTGGCTACTTGAAGCAAATTGCCAAGATCAGCACCTCTGAAACACAAAAAATTGAGAAGAAATTACAGTTACTACTAAAGTGCTGCTTATCAGGTTTTGTTGCTTGAAAATAAACTGGCAGTGATTTTTAAGGCAAAATCTACCAGAATTCAATAAAATATACAATTTAAGAAAATGGTTATTAAATAAAAATAATTTGTACATTCCTACTTTAAAAAATGCACTTCAAATCAGGTCCTGAAATATCATGTTAAAAAGAAATATCTTTATAATTCTACATTGAGTTTATGGATTGTTTCATTAAGAGATCTTCACTTACGAGAAACCATCACATCTCTTGTCTTTTCCTATCCTTTCCAAGTCTACATCGCTAGACAGCTTAGGTCTGGTCCCATTCTGAGCAAAAGGAGAAAAAAAACAAAACATTGCAGTAGCCAGGTAAACAAAATCGAGAATTCAATTGCTGTATGTTAAAAACATTAATTTTATTATTCTCATAATTTAGTCTTCACATGAAATAAACAGATCAGGACATAATAAAATAAGGTCTGATATCAAATACTTTAAATTTTGCTCCTATGACAAAAATTAAATGTACACACACCAAATAATTTTACATAAGGTCCAATGGAAATCATAAGGAGTACATCAAAATAAAAACTATTAAATAGAAAAAAATATTTATGACTGACTAAAAATGGCATTAAACATATCTTTTGTTCACCTCTGCAATTTTGAAATTTGTAATTTATGTTGAATAAAACGTTTTAAGCTGAATGGCTAAAATGGTAGCAGCTATGGGTTAAAGTATAAAGATCAAAATCTATTTCTTTCCTTTATTCAAGCTAGTTTTTTTTTTTTGTATGCTAACAGTCATTTCTTCACTAAGTAAAAAAATGTTTAAACACTTCTTGGATCAAATAGAAATAATAGGCTCAAATTGTCAAGTAATTTTTAGAAGCAATAAATTTGAACGGCAAAATTCCATGGCCGATTCCAATTTAGTGCTAATTGCTCTACCACTTTTTGGGGTGGTTGACACAACCTGTTACGTTTAAGCAATGTTTGTTCCATTACACTGAGTTTTATATGAGCTGATCAAAACTCAGGGGTCACAGCACACAATGTTACTAACCACTTAAAATCATCGGCGTCACTGTGATACAAAAATTTTTTCTTACAATTCCATTAGTTTAAAGTTAAAAACAAATGTAAATAAGTTATGATAACATGTACTAATTTCAGAGAGGAGGATTTCAAAGTAATTGGTTTTTACAAAATTCATATTTTATACAAAAATGACTATGCATTGTAATAATTGTCAATGCCATGAACAATTCACTTTTACCTGCATTATTGCATTCATTGGCTTAAGGCAGAACAGAGAACCTCATTCTCCTTGTTTTAGTCAGTGCCCTCTTCAGTTTCAGAGTCAGGGGTAGGTAAAAGCTTCTTTTTTTTTTGTTTTAAATAGAATAATGCTGCTTCATCAAAGGCATTTTCTGAGCCAAACTTATCTTGCTTTTCACACAAGTGTCACTTGTTTTCTTTTGCAGTTTCAATCACTTCTACTTGATTGTCTTGAATCACAACTGGGGTAGACGAGACACTTGGTCCACAACTATTACCAGTACATGTAGTACTTTTAGTATGCTACCCTTTCTTTGATTCATGATTCGCTGTTATTTCACTTTTCTTTTTTCCCTCTAAAGTTACTTTTTGGTCAGTATTGATATGTGTGACCAGATTGTGTCTCTTGGTTTTAAATCGAGATATTACTCGCAACACTTTAATCAAAAGACAGTCTACCCCCAGCTGCATACACTCTCTTAACATGTGCTTTATTTAATTCAGCAAGACAATAAATGCTTGCGTGGGCGCGCGACCAGACCCAAAGCAAGGTCTGAAAAATCTAATATTAGAACACCTTTGGTTGTATGCATCACATGATTGTATTATGGCCTACATGTTAAGGCATCAATCAAGTCTGATCTCTGTAATTAGTTAAACGTCTCCTTGATTTCTCGTGCAATCATATACAGAGACTGCCAATCCCTCCCTTCTCTTCAAAGTTTTGCACTTTCTCATGCTAGACTAGGGCGGTGAGGAGTAAAAAAAAAACAAAACAATGAGGGTCGTCCGTAATCATGAAAAAAGGGTTTGAGCTGAAGTCCTGGAGCCAGAAGTAGATCTGATAATGTGTATTCTACCGCTTAAAGCCTGCATAGGCCTATCAGACTTTTTTCCCCGCCCATCACTCTCAAGATCTAGGTCTATGCTTCTATATCAGAACATGACAAGTGTAAACAAAATAATGAACTTCAAGATAAAAAATGTGGTGCGGAACTGTTCCAAGACCATACTAAAATTTAGTGAAATTACAATGCATTGCAGAAAAGTCGGAGATCACCAACGGAGTCTTAAGGAAAGTACTGATTTTACTATTCCGCTGACTTCATGTTTGGCCTGATAGTAATACTTGTTGTGTTGCGCTGAACATCAGAAAAGGCTTAACGCCATTGCATTTTGACACACAAATGCTTATGGAAAATGCCAAGCTTACCATTCAGAGAAGTTCGTGTTTACTCGGATAGCAATCGCAGCCAGCTTCAGGCAAATTTGTGCTTAACATTTGTTTTTAAATTATTTATTCTACCGCTGAAAAATATTTGTTTTCTTCCATCTGCGGATTTTCAGCCATGGATTTCGGTGGATATTAAGAAATCATCCACCTTGAGCTGAGCAAGTTCTTTAACAGTGAGTATTGCACAAGAACAAGTGGCCAGAGCTCGCTTGGAAACTAAGAATTTTCAGTTAGCCCAGTATTTGAAAAACAAAATACATAAAACACAGCCGTCTATCCATGAACTTTTAGTTTCAAGCTAGACCTGTAACTGATACCCCCAAGCCTGGCCTGGTCTTGTGCACTGAAGTGCGACCAACCATGTCTGCACTGTGAATTTTCTTCTAGGGCTACAAAATACATTTTGGACAATTTTAGTCATATTTGAGTGGTAGCTAAACTTTTCATATGAGTGTTATATTAATGAAACTTACATCATTGAAAAGGTTATTTCAAGCTCTTTACAACGATTTCATTCTTAAGTTCTTAGAATTTTTTTACAATTATAGGAATCAACAATAAACTAGGGCACTAGTCAGTCCCCGTGTAACTGATTCTTATTTAAAAAATTAATTAATTAACAGCCATCGGAAGTTTTTACAATCAACATTTAGGTATCTATATTTAGCTCAAATATTGTAGTTTCAGAATACGTTAAAAGGTATCTCGGTTTATGTTCAGGAAAGGAGAAAATAGCTGGTATGTTTAGCAACCTAGCCTTGGCAAAATTAACTTTGCCTCTAGACTTAGGTGACTGATTTAACACAAGATAACATCATACAATAGCTAAGCAGGGTCTACCCTCATAAATCTTTTAAACTGGGGAAACTTAAGAACGCTAAATTATAGGGACAAACAGCAAGAAACCCCTAGAAGGGGAAATCAGATAACATTCAGAAAACAGATGATTGTTCTCATCTCTCCACCCATGCCATTCAAGGCAAAATGTTAATGCAATCTTGAGTAGCTCAGAAACTTTCCACCAAGCACTTACATTGAACTAAAGCTAAGACTGTTTCATACAGGCCCCAAAATAACTTTCCATCCTAAGTGAATGTCTTTTTTAAACCTCTCAGACAGACATAAAGCACTGCACACTCAAACAGACATGTAGGTTGTCAATTGGTGTCTTTCCGCTTGGGTGCTCTGTAGGAGAAACTAGTGTTAAGTATGACATCATGACAGTTTTTAACTGGTCTGCTGAAGCTTGGATTTGATTCTTCAGTTTCTTTATTGAAGAATGCACAAGCTCTACTCCTTGTTCTCCATGCAGACCCATTCCAAAACCCCATCTGTCTATACAATGGTGGAAGATTTTGTGACTGATATTTTTTTCTATTAAATGCCATATACTCATCTATCAACCTTTGAAAATCAGCTGTAGTTGTTTTGTCAATGGGTTTGCTGTGTGATATGTCTTTGTGTACATGTATTTGAAGAGGAGGGAGTTAGGTTGATTAAATGTTAAAAGCACATTTTTTCTTGTTATTTCTTTTGTTTTGTTCACTTCTCTTGAGCAAACAGCTTCACTGACAGCAGGTTGTATGTATTTAGGCAGTGGTTGCCTGTACTGTGAACGATCATAGTGTTTCTGGAGCATTATCAAAAGACAAAAACAAATCGTCTGTTTGTGGATGTTCTGTTAATGGCACTGTCTCTTCCAGGTTTATGACTTTGCATTTTTATTGATACGTTTTACCTTGTATTTGTAGCATTTTACATTCCTCTTCCTTTCCCAAAGGAAAGGTATAGGTAGACAGAGGACACTGAGAAGAAGGTATGCAAGGTATCAAACTCGCACAAAATATGACTGTTTTTAGCTTTGCATAACAATGCAGACTAAGTGATCTTTCAGTTGCAGTATTTTGTACAAAATATTGTAACTTTGAGTAGCAAGTGTTGCATATCAAAGGGGCATATATGGCTTCGTCTTTAGATATGTCAATGTGAACGAGATTTAAAATAGTTTTCATGTGATGTACACACTGCTGAGTTGTTGCATTAAGTCTCTTGTCTTCAAAAATTTGTGTTCTCATCCCTTGATATAATCTTTATAAACAGATTTTATATGATTTGTTTGATCCATTCCGTAGCTAAAAATATTCTTTAAAAGGGAATAAAAAAGAATTAAATTTATTATTTATTCGTTTCAAGATTCAAAAGGAAGCACACAATAATAAAAGAATTCTTTGCACTTCTTACTAAACAACATTACTACATTAAGAAGAGAAATATATCATATTACGAGTGTGAATATACAGAAAGTAAAAAGATTGATTTAGTGTTAATATGTTTAAACCTTCCTTGTGAGGAAACTAAGCAAAAACCGAAGAAGATTTTTTACCCTATTACAATAAAAGTATGTATGTTCCAACGAAACCGTTTCTGGAGACTGGAAAAGTTACATATGGGTTTAATTAAGATTTAATTAAGGAATGCAACAAAATATTCCTTTTTTTGCTACCTATCTAAAATCCATATAAAAAATAAGCAAGCTTAACTTATGAACTGATGAAATTATCAGCGTTGTAAAGATCAGATGTCCATTAACAGTTTAATACCAAACACGGATGGTGTGGAATGTTTACACATGGAGAAAATCCAAGTGAAAGTTTAAGATTAACAGTGAAAATCACCTAAATACAACTACAGGGCCATCGGGCCAGCCAGGAGTAATTATCTCGCTTCACTGAGCATAGAGGCAGTAAAGCATGGGTATCAGGTTACAGGGATAGGCTCAAACTAAAGTTCCAAAATCAGAGCAAGATAAACGGCTGTGAAAAAATATAAAGAAATTTTTTTTTTTAATTAAATATTTCACCTTAGTAAGGGCTTTAAGGATCTCAACTCTTCCATCGGGGCTAGGAAGTCCAACATATATAATCTTGTCCATGCGACCAGGTCTCAGGAAAGCTTTGTCAAGTCTATCTACAAACCAGAAAAAAATATCTTTATTTAGCTTCACACAAAAAAGTTCGGTTTTTTTTTAAATTCACTCCAAATGGAACACAATCAAACATTTTGAAAACTTCCTTTGTTTCCACCACTAGCAAATAAGAAAAAAATGTTACCTTAAAAATTTTATGGAAAATGTCTAAATATCTACGATTTGGTCTTTTCAAACAGCCTGTCCACAAAAAAGATAAGCTTGTTGATCCTAGAGAAATTTTTCAAATTAATTGAAACATTTCCTTCAGGAGTCTATCATCAGTATGAATAAATCGCATCTATAAAATATATTGCTATGAAAAATACTTCAATTAAAAATGAAATTCTCACTAATGTGTAGAGCAAAAAAGAATTCTAAAACTGTGAGAGAAATGTTGTGCTCACTCACCTAGTCTGTTTGTTGCAGCAATTACATAAACTTCTGTTCTTTGCTCCAGGCCAGACATCTCGAGTAAAAGCTGATTGGTTACTCGACTTGTTGAATTTTCCTTTATGAGAAATAGAATAACGGGTAAATTAATGCACTATTCATAAAAATCATCAACTATAATCTAAACTACTAAGGGGCACCAGATAGCGTACTTCAAAAAGAATATAATAGTAAAGAGGCTTCGCATTTAAGTCCAGGCTTTGGACTTTTATTTGTTTAATGCAAAAGGTAGTTGCATTATGTTGAAGTATGCACAAGTTGTTGCCCTGAAAGATTTATCCCCCGACAAAACTGAAGAAAATTAATCAAATGACATTATTATAACACCAGGCAGAATTTTTCTTGTAGAAATTTACATTGCCAATAATTTGACCTTTTATTTAGGGCACGATAATACTTTGATTTCAAACTGTAAACCCCCCATGGCTAGGATCTGGAGAATAGACCGAGTTGGTTTCCTAAAGCAAATGCAACCTCTCTTCATTAAAAAAAAAAGAAAAAAACAAAAACCTTGAATTTCATAGCACATTAACAGTATGATTTCACAACAATATTACTCAGTGAGATTGATTGAAATACTTCTAGTTCTTTGCAAAAAAAATTGGTTATTACTGTTGCAGTTCCATTGCTTAAATCCCTGTTTTGGAAGATGAGATTTTAGGAAAGAGCTGTTAATATATAAAAACAAAACAATAAGGCTTGGTGGGAAAAAGAGAAAGGAATAAATTTAATTCTTGCTACATAAATTTTACCCATAGCAGAGACATAAGCAAATTATGGGAAGAATTCCTTTTGAGGGATGCAAGAAAGATCCAAAGTAATTTGAGTTCAGTTCAAAAGATGCTCTTAACTTACATCACTGCCTGAAGATCTGCGAGGACATATAGAGTCTATCTCATCAAAGAAGATGACACAGGGAGCCAGGCTAGACGCCCTCTTGAACAAGTCACGAACATTTTTTTCACTTTCTCCAACATACTGAAATTTTTAAGAGTAAAATCCCCAAGATAAAACATCAGTAAAGGTCATAATAAATAGTGTATGGATTAAAAGTAAATTAGGCATTCAATAAGAAAGTACACTGATTTGTAAGACAGCCAGGGTGAAGCAGGCACTAATTTAGACTCTTTCATAATTTAAGGCCCCATAAACGTGAAATATTTCTCTCTTTTATTTTAGGTATTTTTTAGCATTTAAAGCATTACAACTCTAGCATTTCTATACACAGAGACACTTTACAGATGGTTATCAAATGACTGATTTCTATTTTTCATGGGCTCTGGAACAAAACAGATCTGAACTATTTGTGTCTGAATTAGACAGGATGCCTCTCAGTTATCTTATCCCAAAAGTTTATTAATTTAGCTCTAAAAAAAATAATTGGGAAACTGAATGACAAAGAGCAATTTCTGAAAATATTGGTTAAATATTGAGAAATGGGTATCTCCTGGATACTCATGTCCATTTTTTTTATCAATGAAAGGCCATTCAAATTAAGTCTAATTTAGGTTGAAATGAATATTGCTAGGATAATTTACCTTGGTAAAAAAATATTGTAACTTATGATTTTAACCATACAACAAAGAACTTACTGTAATATAAACAAAATAAATGAAAGCAAAAAATAAAGAAAATAAGTTTTACAGTTAAGAAAAGTTGTATTTGTTGAAAGGTAAACCTCTGGCTCTACAACTATTTAACTCACCTTGTTTAAAAGCTCTGCCCCTTTAATGTACAAAAAGTTTATTCCAGCTTCATTGGCAACAGCCTGTGAAAAGAAAAGGTTTGATTTAAAATAAATGGACATAGCCTGCTTAGCTACCTTTTTCAGAAGAAAATGAACATTTAAAATTGAAGTAGCGAATTTCAAAACATGAATTTTAATTTTGAAGACATTGAAAGTAAAGCCTTAAAAGTATGATGTATTTTAACAATGAAAGAGGTGTTACTGATATACTTCTTTCAATAAGAGTAGGAAGACAATCAAACAGCTCTGAGCAAACAAAATCAGTTGAGAAACCAAAGCACCTTCACTGAAATCTTTGCATCTACGGTAAACATTTAAACAAGAAACTAGTTGTTATTTTTGTTTAAAAAAAGGAAGAAATTTTTTTTCCGATTTTGAGTGTATGTGGTATTCTCACCCTTGCCACAGAAGTTTTACCACAGCCTGGTGGTCCTACAAGAAGTACACCTGCTGCAGAAGTCATGCCTACAGCCTGGTACAGTTCTGGCCTTTTTGTTCTCTCCTGTAAATAGAACAGAAGTATGAAAAGTATGATTGTAGATGAGTTTGGGAAAATAAATATGTTTTAAAAAAAAAAAAGCTGTGACCAAAGATAAAGATAAACACAATTAGTAAGCAAATACTCTGACAAACTGCTGAAACAATGCTTGAGAAGGAAGGTTTCTGTATTCGAATGAACTATAAACCAAGGCCTTGGGTTGAAATAGTTAATTTTTTTATTGAGAGATTGTGTTTGCTTATCAGCGTGTTGATGAATTGAGACCTTACACAGAAGAAGTCCGATGGAATTATAAGGCTTATTTTAACAATGTTGGATATAAGGCAGTGTTTAAATGTTTTTCGATCAACAAAAGGAGTGATGCAAACATGGTTTTAATGATGTCCTAATAATTTTTTAATCAACTCCAATAGACTCAAAGAAAAAAATCTGTAGGGAAAAGCATGTGATAAGAAAAATTAAAAAAGGAATCAAAGGCCAGGGAGCCTATCAAAATTACAAATTGTATCTAATTAAAGAGAGGGAGAGGCAGGGTGGGTTTGTTTAACTCCAATGTGATTGATCATCTTTCCACGTGTTATTCCTTCCACACTGAGGTTTTTTAGGCTTAAAATAACATGACAAAGAGTTTTCAAGCTATCCTTCTAAAACTTTGGATACAATAAATTTATCTTTAGATCTCTTACTTGCAACAATTTCAATGCAGCTATTCTGATATCTTTTTTTATATTTTATACAAAAAAAAAAGTTCAAATTTGATATTTCGCAAAATTTTTGCAGCCATTAGAGACACAGCAAACATAAAATCTCTGGATCATTATCAGAAAATTCTTCTCCAGATTTGTCTGCTTCAAAACTATCAGTAAAAGCACGTAAAAGGCTCGTATGTTCTATGTACAATTGAGGACTGAATGTTTGACTAATACATGTTTTACCTTCCAACTTGTTTGAGGGTAAAGTAGAAATAATAAAGAAATAAAGAGAAAATCAGCAAGGGAAAACGAATGAGTTTGAGGAATTCATAAAATTGAAGGATCTGTGTTCTACCATATCCTTTTCTTCTGAAAACTGATTTAAGACAGTTTGAGATAAACAATTTTTTTTTGTGTAACAAGTAAGGCTCTGCACATTAAATTGCTATGTGATTCTCAATTTATATATTTGTGAAGATGTTGTTTTGCTTTTCTAATGGGATGACAAATTAACACACAACAAACTCATTTTTTTAATGCCATTTAACTCTTTTTTATGTACACACTTTTAATATGAAAGATTTGTTCACCAAACCCATTTTGCTTAAGAATATTTAAGTTGTAAGGAAAAAAAAGATTGAAGATTCATTCTTTCCTAGACATATATCTTGAGCTCTTCAAACCATCACAATCATAATGTAATTATTTTCACCATTATGCAAAGGTTAAGCTTCTTGCGAATGTTGTCTAGAGCCCCAATATCATCCCAAGTTGTATTGGGCACCAGTAAAACGTCTTCCTGTTTAGCAGTTGGCTTCACTTCAGTCATGGCTTTCTGAAAAGATGATGAAAAATCAAAGTGACTACTTTGCACCCCAACACAAAGGGAGGACTAATGAGTAACAACATAAAAACTTAATATGGCCCTATATTATTATTTTTCATGAATTTCATTGAATGGTTTAAGAGGGGAAAAAAAAATTCTTTTTAGTAAACTTGCCACTTGCCATAAACAGATGCAATGAACAATTTTAAAAAAATTAAAAGGACATCAAAAAAAAAAGTGAGACAAAAATAAGGACAAATAAGGATGGGCTGTTTGTCCTATACAGACACAGCAAGTTCCACTTTAAGTCTATGCTAAAAACACTCTATCAAAATTACTAAGGTAGAGTGTTTTTGATAGTATATAGTTACCACAAGTTTGTTTTTTTGTTTAATCCAGATTTCAAGTAAGTTGAGTAAGAAAAATTTGTTTTTAAAAATAGTGGAAATTTCATGATATTTATTCATATTTACTCTAATTAGATAAGATTGCTGTAATTTAATTAAGAAAACAATCTGGGTAAATCTTCTGTTCCTATTTTTATTCCAGTGAGTGATATTTAGAGACACAGCAAACATAAAATCTCTGGATCATTATCAAAAATTGACTAATACATGTTTTACCTTCCAACTAGTTTGAGGGAAAAATAGAAATAATAAAGAAATAAAGACACAGAAAACAATCTGGGTAAATCTTCTGTTCCTATTTTTATTCAGTGAGTGATATTAGAGACACAGCAAACATAAAATCTCTGGATCATTATCAAAAATTGACTAATACATGTTTTACCTTCCAACTAGTTTGAGGGAAAAATAGAAATAATAAAGAAATAAAGACACAGAAAACAATCTGGGTAAATCTTCTGTTCCTATTTTTATTCCAGTGAGTGATATTTTCTGAAATAAATCAAATTTAGAATTTATAATCAAAGGTCAAAATAGAAAAGATTTGGAGAAAATAGGCTTGCCTGAAAATCTGCCTTGGTGACCTTGATTTCAAAATTTTCAATCTCTTCTGCAGTAAAGAGAATTTTTTGCCGTTTTTTACCTGAAGAGCAAAGAGAATGCACATTGTTTATATGTGGTGCCTGACTGGGAAATCCATTTAAAGTAAGAAAAAAATTGTATTTGAGTATTATTATCGCTAGAGGAGGATAGAAGTTAAGGAAGAGTTAAAAACTTTTCAGAAAGCAGTTTAGACTAATTTCTCAAGAACCCTTCAAATAACCAATTGAATTAAATGCAACTTCCACTAAATTTCACAGATCATGATTCTCTGCCAAAAACATTCATATGAGTTTATCTAGACCAAAAGGATTCAAATACAGATAATTTTTCTATTTCGATCAAACAGGATTTATTCATAGTTCCCAAGACTGGAAAATACAACCACCATTCATGATTACAAATCTTTCCAGAGAGTGTAACAATTTGTTAGTTATCTTAATTTGTTTCACTGCTTCAAATTGTACAATTTTATCAAAATTATAATCCTACCTGCAATAAAACTGGTACAATATGCTGCTTTACATATATTTTTTTCACCATATTTCCTGCATATGAAGTAACATAGAGATAGTTCAAGTCACTTTACTCACTCCACATTAATCATTTCAACCACCTCCCACTCCAAAAACTATACCATTTTATTTAAAAATATAAAACTTTATAGCAATGCACCTTCATCCTCCCCATCATCTGTAGTCGTAGTAGTGAAAGAACCTCTCCCATCCTTAAGATGCTGCGAGATGACACGGTTGAGAGCACAGGCATTGGTAATGGATACAAGAGTTTTTAAGTCACATCCAACATAACCTGGTGTCAGATCAGCAATCTCTGACAGAGACACATTTTCGGAGAGACTCACACCTTGGCAAATAGCCTCTAGAATACTGAAGATAAGAGTAAACACAAGAGTTAAATAAATTTTGGAAGGAGACTGATCAGAAGAAATAACTATTAAGAGCTTGTATAATGATCTCACAAACTAAGAATATGACAAAAGAAAAATATATCCAACAGGATATTTATTGCTGCACTATAAGGAGAAAATACTCATATAACTATATCCAGGCAATGCTATGGTTAGGCAGTTACATTTTCTTCATACCACTTACAACAATTACTTGCTTATACATCACATAATATTTTGCTTTGTGTATTTGAAGTCAGACACAGCCTTATGTTAAAAAAATGTACATGCCCTATACACAAAATATATTTTTCAATACAGAAACAACATACCAAAACTATTTTAAGGTTTTTAAGTATATTACTTTTTTGGATTTTCCTAAATAATAAAATGGCACCATGCAAAGGCATTTGATCATACATTGATTGATAAACCACATTTTGTGATTATATCCTTTGCAAGCAAATCATATTCAAGAACATCAAACATATAATTTTGATATTTGCCTATCTGACTGAAAAAAAATTATATTTCAAATAAAAATATCACTATTTTTCATGCTCTCTTCACCTTTTCCTGGCATCCCTGTTGGGGAATCTCAAGGCATATTCTATATCAAATCTTCCAGTCCTTCTAAAAGCTTCATCCAATGAATTGGGTCTGTTTGTTGCACAAATGACCAAGACTGGTAAGTTTTTAGATCTCAAATCTGAGAAAGAAACAAAAAAATTTTGGAAAATAAAGACTCTGAATGCTCATTTAATAAATATATTATATAAGTCTTAAAAATTTTAATCTATAATTTATCAAATTTTACTATTCCATTTTCAACTTAAGATAAAAAACGCCCCCAAAACAGAAGTTTTTCTATTAAGTCTCACACTTCATTAAAAAAAAAAAAAGAAAAAGCAACAATAGCGCATGAAAAAGGAAAGATAAAAAGCAAAGTTTTAATAAGTTGATAGTGCAAACATAAATGATAGTCTGTAGTAAAGGAAAATTCCATCAATCCACTGACCATCCATACTGTTAGACAGCTGGGTGACCAATCGACTCTCCATGTTCTTTGTTGCGTTTTCTCGCTTTGTGGCAATTGCATCAACATCATCTATGAGTAGAACACACGGCGCAAGAACCTGCAGTAAAAATGTAAACATTGTTTGATCTAAATTTTACTTTTCTCAATTAGAATTCTGAATCAGTGATTTATTTGACATGATAGTTAAGTCAATTCTGCTTATATGCAGAGGGCATATTCTTAGAAAAATTATCTGTATCATCATAAGCATTACATGGTGCATCCCAAAAATTGTATTTATGATAACCATGTATCAATATTAATTGAATATATATATTGGCAAAATTTACAGCCTTAGTCAGTGCAATGGTGATGACTAGGAGACCCCAATAAGTATTTCAAAAAATTTTTGTTCCCTTTAACATTTTCTTTATTCTTAATTATTAATATGCCAAAAATGTTGCCTCTATTATCTTTAACAAAAAAAAAAGGACACTTGCTGCCCCTATTAGATCACAGTCCATGCCGGCTTTAAGCGCGGTCACTGGGAGAAAGCATAAGCGTACTTAATGCCAATGCATGCTTGAGTGCGAAGTAGACATTACTGCTGAGATTTTCGTATAAAAAAAATTCTCAAGTTTTTCCCCCCTGCTCATGAGACGCGGTTGCGGGACTGTGTGCGCTAAACATTATTTTAGCATGCCATTGTCATGTTTTGTTTTTTATTGGTTTTTTTTTTTTTTAGAATTATTTTTTAAATATTTCTTTATTTATTTTTATTTGGTCAAAACCATCAATTGGAAAAAACATGACATAAAAGATTTGTTGATTAGTCCCTTGTGAATAAAGTAAATGTAAACTAGATCTAGATCTAGTAGACATAATTTTAATTGAATCAAATATCAAGGCAGGTAAGGAAACAAACATGAAAAAAAAAATGTGGACAAGGAAATTGAAAACATGAAAATAAAGAGTAATTTGGTATGGGGGAGAAGGTTGGGTGTTGGAAAGGGTCGGGGGCCAATCTCATTTTGTTGAAAAAAAATCGGTGAGGAAGCTTTGCTTGCGATTTGAAATAACGCTCTCCTGCACAGCTCTAGTAACTGCCTCAAATTTAGTTTAAGATGTGATGCCAGCAGACTCCATACACACAAATAGTGTTCAGACTATGCAACAGCTCTGACTGTCTTTGTACTTCTTCAGCCTATTAATTGTAGGCCTAGCTATGCTTAAACAAGATCAGCTGGGCTACTCTCCGTCTTTTGCGTTCTTTGTTTCTCTTACACACTCGCTGCTGCTATGTGCGCTAGCCTGGGTGTAGACTGCTTGAATTTGAATCAGTCATCCTTAACTGTCTTATAAATACAGTGTGCATGAAACCAAAGTTACTGTGCTTAAAGGCGTGTAATTTATATACCGGTAGCAAAAATTAGGTAAGAGCTGTTTAGCCTGCTTGAGTCCGAAACATGTCTTATGCCGGCACGGACTGAACTAATATTTTCATTTTTTCTTTTTTTATCATCATCAACTTTTTTCCTTCCTTGTCTACTAGATAGATTTTTCTTGCCGATTTTTACATTTCACTTTTTTTTCTTTTTTTTATTATGCACTACTGCTACCTGATATAAAATGATTTTCTCATTTAAAAAGAAAAAAAATGGTACCTTCTTTCCCTCCAACTTAGTGTTATCAAAAATTAATTGCCAACAATCCTCACCGCAGCTTGGTCAAACAAGTCACGTATGTTTGCCTCTGAATCACCAGAGATACCCCCAACCACTTCTGTTGCTGTCATGCCTAATAACGGCAATCGATATTCCTGTGATGTTTTTGAAATGATGACAGAAATAAGGAAAGCAGTAATTATCCTATTCATGTCAAAAATTATGGCAAAGTTCAATAACACATAAATTTCATAGCAACTGCTTGAAGCATGGATTGGAAATTTGACCAGTACTCCTATTTTTGCCTTTTTTTTCAGTCTCTTTTGCCCTAATTATCATTCTATCAAAAATCAAATTCGTCCAAAATATTAGGTGATTTGTGTCACTGAGAAAAGCCATTTTTCAAATCAATCAATTTTTTTTATTTAGTTTTACATCGTTAAAAAATTATTTCAAAAGGTCTTAGGCACTTCATAAGAAGCAGAAATATTCATAGCTGATTGAGAGGCCAAACAATTTTTATGATTTCATACAGAAACTGTCATTCAAATTATTTAAGTACCAAGAAACAAATTCTTGTTACCATATTCAAACAAATTTATTTTAAGAAAAAGCAAGGTGATATAATTAATGATTTAAACAAAGGGGCAAAGAGAATGTTTTAACATACATTAAATTTTTAAATAATTTTCTTTAATTTCTTATTATACACGCATATGCATTTATACAACAAAGTAAGAATGAATTGACATAAAGAATTTGAATTGTTAGCAAAAAAAATGTTTCAAAACTGACTCCAGCAATAGCATTTGCCAAGAGTGTTTTTCCACAGCCAGTTGGACCATGGAAAAGAAAACTTTTGGGTACATCCCCTTTGATTTTTGGCAGCAGCTCAGGATACTCTAGAAAATGACATCTTTCTTGTAAATGCTGAAGATAACAAAAATTTAAAAGTCAAATTTGGTAAAAAAAAAAAAAAAAAAAAGATTATCAAATGATATGTGGGAAAATTTTTTCAAAATACAATTTCATACATATTTAAATACTTTATGAAAATAAAAAAGAATTATTGTAAAAGTTTAGCTAGCTATTTTTCATGGTGAAAACAAAACAAAAATTAAACAATAAATCAGCAACATGCTAAACATCAGCCTTTTGACCTTATCAAGAAGATGGTCGCACATAATTGATATTGGGGACATGACAAGACAGTTTGTATTGTTCAATTCATATGCTACATTAAATGTAAATGTATTGGGGAAAAATGAAAAGCAACTTGACATGG
The DNA here is from genome assembly GCA_033675545.1 of Elysia crispata. Classification (NCBI taxonomy): domain Eukaryota; kingdom Metazoa; phylum Mollusca; class Gastropoda; family Plakobranchidae; genus Elysia; species Elysia crispata. Next base: position 588,899 of record JAWDGP010005317.1, on the reverse strand, counting down.
TATGAAATTGATTCAAGTAAGATGAAACTTTCAAAAATCTTGCTGTAAAGAATGTATTTCTCATCCAAACTTAATTTGTGGCTATGGGTAGATAGAAACATTTTTTAATGACTTGCCAACACCTGGATGCGAGAATTATGCCCTCATTTAGTTGGGGAAATTGTTTATTTACAACCATTACAAGCTACAAAAAAATCTAAACATAAAATTCTGCAATTTGAGAGAGAAACTAGAGATTAGCCATAGAAAAAGGTTTCATTGGCAAAAATAAAATATATACTTCTATGTCTTCCAAGCCAGCAGTAAATGATTGTGTTCTGACTTCTCTCAGAAAAGCAAAGTCCATAAGTCTGTGCAGTTATTTCTGTTTGTTGAACAATATAATTGAGATGTAATTTTCAGTATGCAATATATTTTATTTAGGATAAGATAATTTAACAAATGCAGCTTACTTGCAATATATTTTCATTCCCTCCTACATTACAGAATGTCACACTGGGATGAATAACTTGCCCTAAAAAGAAAAAAAAGATTCAAAGCAAGAAAAATTATTTTCATACTTTTAGAATAAGTATTCTCACAATATGATCACTTGCAAATTTTTTTTGACAAATTGTCATTCAAATTAGAGCAAGATGATGAAAAATTCATTTCAAATATTCTTTTTCTTTCTTTTTTTATAATGTTTCTACTATCATCTAAGACTCTAACAAATGTTAGGAGTAGAATATGAGATACGAAAATTAATATATGATTGTGACATTTATCCTTGCACTAAACAATACTCCTAATGGCAACCTATACTGTGTGTATATATTTACATAAATCCAAATTGATAATTCCAATCATTTACTTGTGGTAGGTAATACACTGAATTATGAAGTTTACAGAGGTAGTTATTAAAAAAAAGTGTGTCCTTATAACTTACTCTCTTTTTTTTTCTTCCTTGCTCGATCTGGAGACTCCTTCCTTCGTCTTTTTGGTCGAGAAACACTAGATTCATAAGAATCCTTTAAAAAGAAAAAAAAAATATCAGTGAATAAACAAAGGTATTTATCTCTTTACCCCTCACCAAACATACATAAAATTTTCCTTCAACTGTTTTCCAGGTGTAAAAGAATCTTTTTTTTAAATCTAGAAATTTCATAAATTTTCAGGGGACATTTTTTTCCATTTCTTTGGCTTGTACTCAAAAGTAATTTGTAAGTCTTTGGGATATGAATTTATTTCAATAAAAATTTATAATCAAATTTTTTTTTTACTAAATTTTATTTTCAATGAACTCAATGAAATCATTTAAAAAGCATTACCTCTGGAGCTTCTGATTTATCTAGACCATTGGGCATGCCTTTTTTACGTTTGGGGGTTGATTCTGCTTTTCCCATTCCACGATCAATAAACCAGGCTTGCTCATTACTGCCTTCTGTATGTTGATGTACGAACATAATAAGGAAAAATGTAGATAAATCATAAACTGTGGAGCACTAATTTGTCTTTATGAACCTTATGTTTAAATTGACTTGATCTGTGAACTTAAGATTTTTTTTTACTGCAAATTCAAATTCAGAACAAAAGTTTATTTCTGATATCATTTTTTAGTTAAATTGATGATTAAAAACTTACATGAACACAAGATTTATATATATTACCTTCTTTTTTCATTGCTAAAGTTTCTTTCTTTTGAATATCTTTATTGTTGCTCTTATACATGTTGCTGATGAGACTGTTCATTATATTCTTGTCCTGTGGCCATAAAAAAAATAGAGAAAAATATTATCTGATGTTAAAAATGCTATGCTTTTTTCAAACTTCACAAAGATGTAGGCTACAGTGAAAAGAATTCAGAGCCAAATCCTGTAATAAAACAGTCAAATGAATCTGAGTAAAATTTTTTTTTTACACAATACCCATTTACAGAATTATAATTATGCTCTTCAGACATAATATTCAACAAAATTTTTATTTCAGTCCTTAGCTGTCACTGCAAACACTTCAAACACATATAAGGGTATTTAACAAAATTTTCTTATTGCAAGTAACAACTATTGTCTCATTTAAAAAAGACAAACAATTTTTAGTTTCCTGTGTCAATAAAATAATAACTAATTTTCTTAGAGCTTTGTAAAGATTTTTTAACTCACCTCATAAGGAACAGTTTCTTGTTCAGATTCACTATCACTGGAGAGTTGAAAAAAAAGTTTTACTGATCAATATATTTTAGGAATGGAACATTTTGATTTTATAAACCTGATTTGAGTTTTAAAAATGGGTAAGCAACTGTAACAAATAGTGTAAAGAATAAAATTCCTCCTACAAGAATGAATCCGCATTTCCAGAAAAAAAGTCCTTTTAAAATGAGCAAATTAGCCTAATGAATTGTTTTGCTTTCATCATAGTTAAGGATTCACCATCAAATGATGAAAGGCATGTGCTATTAATCCTGAAGTATAAAAATAAAAGAGACAATTATCTGCATTTATATTCTTTCTTGGAGATGTTAATATTACAGATTTCACATTTCAAAATTGGCCTTAGTGACAAATACTTTTATCATTGTAAGGCTTTGAAATGCTTGAATTTCCTGCACAGATTTGATCAACTACTTAAATCAGATTCTCACCTCGGTTTCAATCAAAAGAAAATACAAAGTTTCACATTAATGTACTGTCTATTTTTACACAATTAAGTTTGACAATATTTGTAAAACTGGTGGCTTAGGTTTATGGAAATAGCAATGACTCTTTTAAATTCCATTTTTTTCTTTTAATAAACAGACAGTATATGTTGACTTTGTCTTTTAAGATTTATTATCTTAAACTGTTGAACAATAATTTAAACAAATAAGCACTAAAAATTACCTGCTACTACTTTTAAGAGCGGACACGACAATACCATCTTTCTCCAAGTCTCTTGCTGCTATTGAAAAAGCTGGATGGGATGGAGGTAGTGATGCAAGCATTATTTTTAAATGACTTTTTAAAAAATTCAAACAAAATGACTTACAAAAGTACTACTGCTGTTTTTTGAACAACTGAAATACATAATACATGTGTATTATAAGATGCAAGTTAGTATTCCATTTCCGATAAAAGCATAAACGTTCAAAAGAAAAAAAAATGTATGTAAACAAAATTGAAAAGATGAAAGCAGCTGCTTTTATTTTATCTTACTTAGTATTCCAAAAGTCACTTCACTTGACTGTCATTTGAAAGAAATATACAGATAGATAGATTGAAAGAATCATAGATCAAGAGAGAGAGAAAGACAGACAGAGGGCACAAAGGGAACATTTCTGATAGAAAGAATCTTGAAATCAAACCATTATATAGACTTCAAGTTCAATAAACTAAAGAATATGAAAAAAAAAAAGATTTCACATGAATACATGAATGTGCGACGATTTATGAAGATTGCAGATTAAATCATCTGCTTTCAAAATAATACATGTTGGTCCAAATGAAGAGAGAATAAAATTTAATCAGTTGCAAGAGTAACATGAAACTGCTGCAATAACTATTTCATAATTTAAAATGTGTATTGGCCCATCTGCAAATCAATAAGCATTAGTGATCAACTTGCCTCTTTCAACTGATTTCAAAAAGATATTCTTCTTTTTCCTTCCATATTCCCTGAGGAAAAAAAATATAAATAAAAAAGGTATATTTTCTCATCCTTGATTCTTCTCAAATGACAAAATAGAACTGTGTGTGCAAAAGTAGAAAAAAAAACACTGCATACACAAAAAAATGTATTCCTTCCATTCATAAAGACTCTTGTAAGCTATTTTCTTTTTATTCTTTTTTTTTTTTCACGGAAAAATTATTGTGAGTCGAAAAATCCAATTTAAAAATACCATTAATCATGCTAATTCCACAATTGCCCAAGTAATTTTAAAGTCATTGAAAAGTTCAAGGCTTTCACTGTTTCAGCACCGTTGCTAAAAGACTGAAATATGTTTTGCCATTACAGTAAAAATAGTCATCATAAAACATTTCTCTAAATGCAACATTTTTTGTTAAGAAATACACAATGGAAGAGCAAATGTTGAATAAGCATGACGATTAAATATTTTCATACACAATCACAGAGCAATGCAGTTCAAAAGATCAAAAACGAACAAACCCATATTGAGACTGAAGTTCTTCTGAAACACTTAAGGCATTGCCTCGACCACCACGTGACTTCAAAATCTGAATGCATGAAATGAGAGATTTAAAAGAAAATCATTTGCCATGGATTCAAGAAATATAATTTTGTATTCCTAAGTAAAGTAAAAAAATGTTCACTTTCCTATGGCTTGGACACCAGGTGGTCTGTCTGTCTTCTTTACTATTTGGGTTAAATTTTAGCATTAAGAAATTTTTTTGGAAGGAGTTCCAAATGGGTGCAGTACCTCTAGAGAATACTCTTGATCCAAATTATCAACGGGCTAATACTTGCCATATAGATCTTATTAATGCCTCATGTAAGTCCAAATTATTTTCTAACCATGAATTGCAAATAAAAAAGAATAGATGGTTTCATTCATCTTATATCATAACTAAATTTACACTAAACCAACATACCTATTGAAAGTCCTATCTTTTTTTCTCTTATTTAGTTTTTTTTTTACGAAACTTTTCCTAATTTTTGCCTTTTATTAACGGAATAATTCTAGCTTTGCACCAAGTGCTGCTCTTAAAACCATAATACATTTTAATATGTCAGACCTCTTTTTGATAATCAATTCTGTGACTGCAGCAGGCTTTAGTTTCAGAACTTTGAATAATACACTGATAATTCAATTAGCATATAATATGACCAATCTTTGGACTGAGGCACAACTGTGAGTGGGTAACTAAAGAATATGACCACTACAGAAGAGCCTGGATAACATTGACAGGGCTAAACCAGACCTAAAGCAGATTCGTTTTATCTCATGTAGTACAGCCTTTGTATCACTGACATTGACTTCAGACCGCTACGAAAGAAAACGAGTCAATTTAATGAGCAAATAAACCAGTTTATGATAAATATATGATGAAGGTACCTGTTTTATGCGGGGCACTAGTCGATCATCAACAAAGTAATCCTTGGCTTTAGGCATGATGACTCTGCACGGTAATCTATACACTCAGTTGTGAAATACAAATTTCATGAAAAAAAAATAAAATGTTAATAACTTAATTGCATATTAAAATTATTGCTGTTGATCATAGCATATTTTCCCCAGGCAAGATCACTTTGGTACTTTCCTTTAAGCGCTGATTAAGGCACAAGTGTTGAACTAAATTTCTTTTTAAAAGCTAGATCTTGATGAATATCTTAATCTCGATCTATTCTAGATCTAGATTCATCTAGATCTAAGTACGTACATCTCATTCGCGTGTTTCGTTTGATTTGTTTTTGTATTTAGACTTTAAGAGTAGTTTCCCTTTGCTCCGATCAATTGTCAGTCACTGTATGTAATTTGTATCGTTCTTTTATTTTGTGTGCTCTCTCTCTCTCTCTCTCTCTCTCTCTCTCTCTCTCTCTCTCTCTCTCTCTCTCTCTCTCTCTCTCTCTCTCTCTCTCTCTCTCTCTCTCTCTCTCTCTCTCTCTCGGACTAACGAAAATTAAAGGAAAGGCAGAAAGAAAGCGTTCGCCTTGAGGTCGGATAATTTTTTTTTATGAGCGATTTATAATAGACGAACGCAAATGAAAATTAGTTCATTGGCTTAGAAATTTAAACAACGATGTCTTTGGTTAATCGAATTTTAATTTTTTTTCTACTCTTTGAGTAGTTGAACTTGTTAGTAATAACGTCGCAAGAGGCAGTCAACGTCAACTGAACAAACTCAGTTCAAGTTGATAAGCTATGGCATAGAGTTACATATCTCAAAACCCATACAAGTTTTTACCTGATTTTCTTGAAAAAAAAATTAAATTTCATCACACTATGTAAAATGACAGAGAAATAATCTTTTTTTTATTTACTTTATATTCGGTAAGAAGTGCAGTTTGTTGTTAAATTTCACGGGTTTTTACCTATATGACATAGATATTAAAGAAAAACTGTAAGAAAATGCATGGCAAGTAAACCGCATAAAGAAAGTGTGCCAATGTAATCTTAAATGAATCAGAAGAGATTGAACTTTGCCTGGCAAGGCAACTTCGCCAGGAACTGGCTTCAAGCCCTAACGGTGTTAAGAAACGTAAAACGGTCAAGGTCCACATACTATGACGGCCCGCGCCTGTCGTCATTTATGCTTTGGGTCTGATGTGGATCCTCCCATAAAACACCGGGATGCGCACTCGTGTGTATCACTTTGGTGCTTGGATGCTGGCAGGGAAGTCTTGTCGTGGGTTTTGTGATAAGCACGATCTGCTCAGAGGTACCGGCGACTTGGGTACTTCGTCGATGTGGTGTCGGTGGGCCGGCTATCCTTAGAGTGTCTATATGGCGGAGGTTCAGGGCTGAAATCCTTCACCCCCTGCAATCTTTTGACAAATCTCCCATTATAGGGAATTGAATATCTTCCTTTTAGGGAGGTGGGGGTTTTTTCTTTGAAAGGGGCATTATCCTTTAAATATCGAACACCCTCCTTATTATTTGTTATGTTCCAGGGGAGAGGAATTTCACATAATTTTCCCATTATTCCACTAACGCACTATCCACTTGTGACTGGCACGTCATATGTTTATAAAGACTAAATCGTGATGGAATCTTTCTCGATGAGGCTGTAAGTAAAATAGCGGCACTTAGAGAGAAATATTTAGTTATAAACTGAAATAGACAAAGATAGAAAGGTAAACTTAATGTGTAAAAAGTATAGGAAGAGAGACAAAGAAGAAATAGATAACGAAAGAGAGAGATAGAGAGCGAAAGATTAAGAACGAGTAAGAGAAGAAAAAAAATGGTGAAATAGAGTTAAAGAAAGAATCAGTAATACATATTGTCATCTACAGAGACATAAAGATGTACAGATCTAAAAAATATTAAAAGTGAGGGAAGTGAGGCAAAGAATTAAGAGAGAAGGACAGAGAGAGAGAGAGAGAGAGAGAGAGAGACAAACACACACACAGTCAGGGAGAGGGAGAGAGAGAGAGAGAGAGAGAGAGAGAGAGAGAGAGAGAGAGAGAGAGAGAGAGAGAGAGAGAGAGAGACAGTAAAGAGGAACACTAATTAATAGGCTGATATAGAAACGGACATAAAGATAAAAAAGACTAATTATAAATGAAACAAGAGGCTCAAATATGAGAGAAAGAGTGAGTGAGGTACAGAGAAAGATAGAGAGAGAGAGATTGAATTAGGAAGAACCAGAAAGAAATGGGAGTAATTGCTACACACAATTAGAGAGGACGACTAAGTAATTTACAAATTTAGAAAAGGAGAGAAAGATACAAAAGAATAGTCAAAATGACGGAAGAGGCACAAAAAAGATAGATAGAGAGAGAGAGAGAGAGAGATACAGACAGACAGACAGACAGACAGACAGACAGACAGAGACGGAGAGACAGATAGAGAGAGAGAGAGAGAGGAAGAAAAAGAGAGCGAGACAGAGAAAGATTGAGAAGGCATGGAAGGGAAATAACCCGGAAAAGGAAATAGTCGCAAAGAAAAGAAAAATGAAAGAGAGCAAACGAGTAAGAGACAAGGATTGATAGATAAAGAGAGAGAGACAGAGAGACAGACATAGTGCTTCACTGTGCTTTACTGTGCTCTGGATATAAATGAGACTGAGGAAAAAAAAAAAGGATGTGATTCGCCTTACGGACTCTGATCTGACAACGCCGAGTTTGTTCTCGGAGAGAACATTAGTTATCAAGACATGGGGCCCTGGAGCAATTCGTGCAACGCATGCCAACATCGTTAGGCTAGTGGCAGCCATAGCTGGAGTGGCTCCGACAACTTTACAGGTGTGGCGATTAGAAGACCCCAAAAGGTGGTACACCGTGGGGCCTCCAAACCTCCATGGAAAACAAGGGGTAAGCAATGACCCAAATTCCTCTTTCAAAATTGAAGAACTAGAGAAAGAGACCATGCGGATCACCCTACATTGGTTACCACCCACCTAAAATACTAGGAGCTGGCGAAAATTGTAAGCTCCTCTCTTGGAGTAGAACGCTTTGAAAAGGTCCCGCGCAAACCAGACCAAATAGCGGCCTTCGTCCCAAAAAGCAGAGAGAAGGCCATCCCTCACTTCATCAATATTAAATTCAGGGATGAAGACACTTTTAGTTTACTGATAGTGCCCGGTCGCCGCACAGAATGCCGTCACTGCAGCGACACCGACCACTGGTCAAATAACTGCCCAACGAAAAAGACAACGAACGCAAAGTACACGACAAAACAAAAAACCCGACGGGCCGCAGACGAATTAAAACTACCCAAATCGGCAACGTACGAAGCGGTAAAAAAAGGACCCGCAGCAGTCGAACCAGAAAGAGAAAGCGAAGCGGCCGCGGACGACGAAATGGAAGACTCACAGTCCGGGTGGCAAACGGTGCCTCCACGGAGAAAAAGGAGGAGGCAAGGGCCTACCCCTCCAAGAGAAGGTGTAAAATCCCCCGACGACTCCTTTCATCAGCGACTGTCTCCATTCATCAGAAGAGGACGACACGCGGACAGAGACGGAAGAACCGAGACTGACCATCGACGAAGAACGCAAGACAAGCACGGATGCCTCGGAGACAAAAGACCACCGATCAGGAAAGGAAGACAACGCAGACGACCCGGACAACACCGAAGAGGGCAAACAAAATTACTAAGTTTTTCAACCTTTATTCTTCCTTAAAATGTTTTTTTCCCCCCCAAAAAAAAGAAACTTCCAATTGTTCTTTCATTATTTTTTAGAGATATTTTAAATCCCAATCATTGTTAAATACGCCCAAATGTATAATGCTTTCTAGTTTAGATAAAAAAAAACTCTAAGCAGATTTATTACAAAACTTTTACCACATAATATTCATTTTAAGGGTGTTTCTTTTTAGGTTTTTCATGCTTTTTTGTCAAGAAAATTCATGTCACTTGGCCTTTACACCACACCCTTGCCCCCAATCCCACATCCCCTTTCTTTCAAAGCTCCGAACCAACATTTCAATCTAGTGTTAAAAAAAAAACAAAAACGCTGAGCATAAGTTTGTTAAAACTAATCACTCCCTTCAGCTTCGCTACCGGCGATCTAGCAAATAAAAATGAACAGATCACAACAATTAACTCGCACACATACTCTCATCTGTACCTCGCAACGATCAATCAAAAAACGCTGAGCATGCACTCATTTAAAAAAAAAAAACAAAACAAAAAAAAAACACATACCCCAAAGCCACTGATAGGAATCTAGCGAGAGCTCAAAATTTCAACACAAATAACAGACTATGGCAGAAATAAAACATTAGTTTAAACATTAAAAGCCTCACCAAAAAAAAACCCACCATGTAACCCAAATGATTAGAAAGTATAAACCCGCTTTCCTAATGTTACAAGAAACTTGGATCATTAACGAAAGACAAGCGTAAGATATAACCATCAAACTAGGACTTTCAGCAGGCTACTTTAGCTTAGGCCCCAACGGGCGAGGTGTAGCTACTCTTAAATGTACAAATGAGTGGGAAGTTCGAAACACAGACAAAGATGTCAAAGGACGAACACTCATAGCGACAGTCAAAAAAGACAACCACATTCTTACATTAATCAACACGTACTCACCGACAGTGAAGACACTCCAACTCGTATTATGAAAGTTTAACACAAACAATAAAAGCTTTCCACTTTCAATACCCAATCGTCCTAGCAGGCGTCTTTAACAATACAAAACTTAGAGATAATCGAAAGCCTCATTTTAGAACCTTACAAACACTACTCGACTCATACAACCTAATAGATATTTTTGAAGAAACAAACCCGGACAGTACAGACACAACACACACATCAACAGTTACAAAAACAAGCCATCGTCTAGACAGAATATACACAAACAAAAATTTTCACTTCGGCCAAGTGCTTCATCTAAAAGAAACACTAAATTTCACAGATTACAAGGGCGATAAAGCACATGTTGGATTATCGCGCTCCCCCAAACCCGCTCTTAACAAAAGATCACCACATTGGAAATTGAAAGACACCTTTCTCAAAAATAAATTCTACAAAAAAGAAATAGAAACAATAATAAAAACACACTCAGACGACCTAGAAATTGAGGAAAGAAGAGAAGTTGAACATCTATGGGAAACCATGAAAACCGATATTATACACCGAACGAATACAATAGGAAAGTATCTAGCCAGGCAGGAAAAATAGGCTTATCAAGAGTTGCTAAAGACAATCCAACTAGCGAAACAACAAGGGTACACCGCACAAACGCACATGCTGGAAATAGAAGCAGATAACTATCTTCAGCAGCAATATAAAGGAGCACAAATCCGAACTAAGCTATGTCTGTCTCAAATGCCCTGTCTGGAACAGACATCGGCTATCATGATTCTCCACCTGTCCCTATCTTCCGTCATCCGCAGTAAGGCTATGTTGTCTTTGTTGTTTCCTGTCACAAAAGAGCTCAAGCTATCAAGAAATGTAATCCTTTGTCTACCTCTGCTTCTTGTACCTTCTATCTTGCCTGTAAGAGATAAAAATTCCAGTCCCTTATGCCGACATAATTATGTGGCCTAAAAATTTCAGTTGCCTTTTCCTTATTGTTTTTATGAGGGATCTCTCTTGGTTCGTTTCTTCTAATATCGATTCGTTTGTCCTCTTTTCTTTCCATGATATTCTTAACATTCTCCTGTAGAACCACATTTCCGCTGCCTCTAAATTTTTCTTGGTTTCTGCAGTTATTGTCCAAGTTTCGCATCCATATAAAAGTATAGACCACACATATGTTTTCAAAACCTTCAATTTGGTTGAAAATGATATATTTCTATTTTTAAGAATGGTGCTCATTTTTTGGAAAGAAGCCTTTGCAATGGCTATTCTCTTCTTTATTTCAGTCTTGCATTTACCGTCAGATGTCAATGTATATCCTAGGTATTTGAATTTCTGTACTTGCCTGATTTGTTCTCCCTTGCTAAAAAGCTTGCATTCTGGATTGTTTTTCTTCTTAGATACTACCATACATTCAGTCTTTTTTACATTTAGAGACAATCCCAGCTTTTCACTCTCTTCTACAACAATATTTAGAAGCCTTTGTAAATCCTCTTCCGATCCTGCTAATAGAGAAGTATCATCTGCATATCTTAGGTTGTTCAGATTTTCACCATTCGCTTTGAGTCCTTCACTTCCATCCAAGTTTCTTAAAATTACTTCACTGAACAAGTTGAACAGGTCTGGTGACATCACACAACCTTGTCTTACCCCCCCCCCTTTTAATATTTGTGTACTCACTGAGTTCTCCACCTACCCTTACCGCAGCAGTTTGATCCCAGTTTGAACTAAGCTATACAACAACGTAAATGAAACACCCACGAAACAATTTCTAACAATCGAGCAAAATATGCAACAAAACAGGCAGATTAAAGAAATCAAGAGTTTACGTGGCCAGGTGCATACTGAGTCAAAAGACATTTGCAACTCTTTCAAAGAATTCTATGAAACTCTGTACAGCTCAGAGCCCACCTGCGCACATACCCACAACACATTCTTAGAATATGTGAAACCTTTAGAGGAAGGAAGCAAAGCAGAACTAGACACACCAATAACTTTGGTAGATCTAAAAAACGCGCTTCAAGCCATGCAACCAAAACCACCAGGACCAGACGGTTTAACAGTAGAATTTTATAAACATTTCTTCAAAAGATTAAGCCCCTTATTTTTAAAAATGCTCCAAGAAGCATACCTATAACAGCAGCTCCTAGAAAGCCTAACCCTGTCGTATATCACTGTCATCCCTAAAGACAAACTAGATAGAACAGATCTAAAAAATTACCGCCCATCTCCCTTCTAAACGTCGATTATAAAATCACATGCAAAACAATCACAAACAAGCTCAGGCCTCATATGGCTAAGCTCGTACACGAAAACCAACAATGCTCAATCGCAGGCCGAAAAATACAAAACCACTTACACTTCACAAGAGATACCATTACATATACACAAGAGAAACAAACATATGCAGCTATTATAAGCCTCGATCAAGAAAAGACTTTTAACAGAGTTGCTCACGATTATCTTTTCAAACACATAACCGCACATAACCTAGGAACACAAATAGAAACTTGGATAAAAACTTTATATAGAAAACCGCAAAGCCAAATCCTTGTAAATCACACGCTTAGCTATCCTTTTACCCTCACACAGTCCATCAGACCCCTGGGATGCAGCTTATCTCCCCTTCTTTATGTCCTCTCAATAGAGCCGTTACTAGAATATATAAGAGAAAAAATAACGAGCATAAATATACCGGGTCAAAAAAAGGAGAAGGTTGCGGCCTATGCCGATGACGCGACTTTCTTTGTGAAAACAAATTATGAAATTCGGCAAATCATAGATGCATTCACTCTTTTCGGTAAGGGTAGTGGATCCAAATTATACTTAGAGAAAACAGTAGCAATGGGAATAGGGAAATGGAAAGATAAAGCCGACTACCCTTTCGGAATCGAAGGGAAAAACGAAATTAAAATTTACGGCATCACCTGCACAAAAAGACCAGAACAGACACCGACGAAAACTTGGATAAAACTCGCCTCACAAACCCGATCTCTCTTAGCTTACTACAAACGGCTCCAAACCACAATCTTCTGTAGATGTAGAGCATATATCGTCAACACCATGTGCTATCCAAACTCATCTGTCTTTGCACTATCTTAAACATCCCCGGCTACTACCTCAAAGAGATAAATAAAGAAATTACAACTTTTATATTTGCCGGTACTCTGAAAAACGTAAAAAGAGCAACACTCGCACAAACGAAACAAAACGGTGGTATCGGACTGCAACACGTACAATCAAGAATCACCGCGCTCAGAGTGGGATACTTAACAGAAAATTCTAATAAAAAAAAAAATAGAACAAGCATCCCCTAGCGCACTACTACTTTGGTAGAGCTGTCCGCATTCATAAGACCACAAAACAATAAACCGCACTACTTTGGCGGCTCGCTCACACCTTTCCGCGCCTATGTAACAAAACTCTAGCCAACCACCGAGACCTTATAGGCAAAGATACTAGAGCAGCATATATATATATATATATATATATATATATATATATATAGATAGATAGATAGATAGATAGATAGATAGAGAGAGAGAGAGAGAGAGAGAGAGAGAGAGAGAGAGAGAGAGAGAGAGAGAGAGAGAGAGAGAGAGAGAGAGAGATAAGGACAAAAATAGCGACACCACTGCACGAAAGAATAAAAGTCGCATACAGATATAGACTAACAGACTGCACACAGTGTTTTAAAAACACCCATAACAGATACTCTACCCACAAAGAAAAAGAAGCAACATTTCGGTTGTTGTACAACATGACACCTATTAGACCGACACTTACAAAATGTCCATTTTGCAAAACTAACACACTGAGAGAAGAACATTAAATTTTGTTCACACAGTGCCCAGTACTTTTTCCCAGTCCGCACCTCTCTACAGGACACTCTTGAACAATTACTAAAAGAGGAGGTAGATATCTACAGAGCGATCATGCTAAGCACTTTCCCAGTTGCCCAACAGAAGACAAGGCAGCTGATAGCGCATTTGTTAGGATCATACAGACATATTATTTGGAAAGTCTTTATGAAAACACAACGTGAAAACACAACAATGACAGCGTTAACTGTCTCCATCTTGTGGGACAATAAACAAAACAACATCATAGTTCAGCATATTTGAAGCTATTGTATTAAACGGAAGTATTTGCTTATTTTAATATGATATCATCTATGATTGAGTATGTCTGAAAATAATGTGCATTTTGTCTCGATGTAGCTCAAGCTCGCTACACATTCTTGACTCATGCTACCCTCTAAATTAAGTCACTTGCCATGACTTGAAATTATAATAATCTGTACACTAAATTTCATATATATATATATTAGATAATAAAGAGATACAAGAGGAAGAAAAGGTAAAAAGACAGAGAGCGCGAAGAGTGTTAGAGATGGAGAGAGAGAGACAGAGAGAGATAAAGAGAGACAACAAGAGAATGTGTGTAAGAGAGAGAGAGAGAGAGAGAGAGAGAGAGAGAGAGAGAGAGAGAGAGAGAGAGAGAGAGAGAGTGAGTGAGAAGAGAGAAAGAGAAAAGACAAAACCTTTTCTAAGTTCCATTATTTCCCTATCCTTGATTGTATGGCAGTTTAAACATTTGAAAATATAAAGGAGTACTACATTTCAGTTGTATGTATTATGATTGTTGTAACAACTTATTACATTCATGCTTTTTAGTGTGTTTACAACATCATCTTGTACATCGAATTTTATGCATGTATACTATGATTAAGGCCTCTGTCCTCTTTTGACCATTGGAATTGTCTTCCCTCTGAAATAAAAGTTAAAAAAAAAATGTCTTGCCCTCATGTCATAGACCGCAAATTTCCTCATAACTTCGGAAGCATCCACATGTTGCTAAGAGAAAAATTAGAGACCCAATCATAGAGACCGATATACTTGTCGGCCGACGCATAAGAAAAAAGAAGACGAGCGATGAAAATGCCAATAAAAAGCCTACGTTCGAAAGGCACATAACATAGTATAAGTTGTAACCATATAACAGACGAGTCAAATGTATGGTATCGCGAGGAAAACTGGCTTCCAAAAAGAACAGTAACGAAGAGAAAGGAGACTGATGACAATAAGGTTATAACGATGAAGTGTCGCTGGTAAATATTGATTCAAAGACCAGAAAGATGAAAACGGCTAATTTCGGCAGAGGGTGGAAAAGAAAAGAAATTCAGAAACATCTCGTTCTCTCTCATTCTGACGGACTATCTCTTTCTCTCTCTATATTTAACTACTATCACTCAAGCTCGCCTTACCTCAAAGATGATATATATTATGATTGTGTATCTTTGTGCATTAAAAGGAAATCGGCAAAAAACTTTATAACTACGAGTTTAAAAAAGGAAAAATTCACTTATAGGTTTAACATATAGACGTTTCGTCTTTTATTTTGCCTTCTTCAGTACAAAAATGAGAAACAGAAGACGAGTAACAAAAGTTCTACATGAAACCTCTGTCTGTCTGTCTGTCTGTCGGTCTGTCGGTCTGTCTGTCTGTCTATCTGTCTGTCTGTCTGTCTCTGTCTCTCTCTCTCTCTCTCTCTCTCTCTCTCTCTCTCTCTCTCTCTCTCTCTCTCTCTCTCTTCTTCTTCTTCTTCTTCTTCTTCTTCTTCTTCTTCTTCTTCTTCGATTCTTTTAATCTATCTCTTTATTAGGATGGGGAACAAGATTTTACAAAAGTTGATAACGCTATGCTTCTTCGTTCATTCGCATAAAAGTGTGAAAATATTCGGGTCACGGCTGTAATTCCTTAATATACATGTATATATAAATATGACTCAACTTCTCTCAGTCAGGAGCAAGTCTATCACCCACACATATCTCCTTTTTCTTACTAATATTATGTTCTTTGCGTCTTCTGATATTACATAAATTATGATTATTACAGTAAGTCGTCATCGTCAACGTTTTCTGCTATTCTGACTGAAAGCAAAAAAAATAATGCGAATTTTTGGAAAGATTTTTTGCGCCACCTCCCACAACCTCACGCTGTCACCTCAGACCTTGAGGATGAGCCCATGTAATGTGGATAGCACTACATTGACAGGCAAACGGGCAGTAGAATGTCTCGGTTTTACCTTAAGTTAAACCAGCCTAATTGGAATGAATGTCTGTAGAGGCTCTTAGAAAAAAAATAATATCCTAACTCATACTCATTAAACGTTCATGTTTTCTGAGTTTTGTGTCATTTTTAATATCTTCCCTTGAACTCGTGCTTCCTATATTATTTTCCCGCTTGTTTTTCTAACGTCACTTATTGTTTATTTGTCTCTTTGTCTATCTAGCTATCTATCTATATCTATCTCTTTCTATCTTTCCATCCTACATCACCACCTATTGTGCTTTTGTATCGCAACGTGAATAATATTTTAAAATTTTATAATGATAGGAGCCAACTTGAGCAGTAGTTTCAACCAATGTAAAAAGCCTTATGAATGATCTCCCTTTGCGGAATTAAGTTGTAGTTGTAAACAAACGAACGCTTTACGCATCTTGTCCAGTTGACATGAGGCAGAGTCCTCCTGGTTACATTTCTAAAACTAGTCTTTGTAACCTCGTAAGAAAGTTTCAGTTCGATTCGTGGCCAAAGAGATAAGTTAAGATCATAATCTGAAACCTCTAGATTATTTTAGAGCTCACCATTTCCCGAAAATGTTGCTTAATTACATTTTATGTTCCTCGTCAGGACAACTTGAATTGCCATCTAATTCTTGTGTTAATGATCTAAACAAAGCAGTTTTGAAACGCTCGCAAGGGGAACAGGTAAATTATATGATACAAACTAAACCCTATGTGCAATAAACATCTATTTGTGTGTACTTTATTATCATTAAGGTGTCGAAATACGCCTGTGACCATCTTTTTCCTAATGTTCCTACTGATCTGAACGCACAGAATCAGAGTCGGACTTTAATCTAGATATTGATCTAGACTCTAGACCTAGATCAAGAGATCTAATCTAGATTCTATAGCTTGATTGAATTTTATAATATGTGCAATTTTTAGGGATCCCACCAGCTGTTGTAATTTTAAAAAGGGGCCTTCTAGAAGTCAATGCACATATTTATACAAAACAATTGGTCAATATTTTCTTTAGGCTTAGCACATGCAAAAATTACTGACAGCTTTATTACATTAGGGTATTCTGTTCAGCCTGTCTATAAAAAAAAAACAACAAAAATATGAACAATTTAGGGTACATATGGATCTAGAATCTAGTTGATCCACCCTGCAGTTGCATAATTTTGTATTTTACGTTCACGGTAAAGTCAGGAATTTCCATCATAATGTGGCCAGCTCGTAAAAGACGTAGATCTAGATCTAGACCTGGGGATTAACTTTAAAATCTAGGACTGTGTAATTCATCACTCACCATTCCCAAATTTTAGACTTATTTCTTAGATTCCAAAATCTAAACTGTTTTCAGTGTAAAACTTGGAAACTTTTCTAAACCATACTTAACTGTTAAGACCGACTGTAAGATTTAAGAACAGTCCATAATTCCATCTGACCAGTCCTGTAGATCTTTACTGGCACTGCAACTGAACTGAAAGCCATTGATAGTGTTCTCTTTTAGTTCACCTCAATTGATAGTTTTCCCTTAAATTACTGTACAACAAAATGGCACCACATATAACGAGATCTTCAAGAAATTACAAACAGTGAATTCAGTTCAGTAGGCCACAGGCATCTTTTGCAGGGTATGCCCCAGCCACCAGCTTGAGAGAGAAAAATATACATTGGTAACCAAGACAGTTGAAGTGTGATCGTAACCTAGATTGGTTAACATGATTGCATTAATTTTAAAATAGGCCTGATGCAATTGATCATATACTGTGTCATTAGGTCTCTTTAAAAAGTCACCCTTACAACAGCCTTATTTACATGTCTGTAGAGGAAAATGGCATTTTTAATGCATTTTTAAATTAACTTGTTCATTAAAAAGTCATCCTAATAAAGTTTTGTGTGGGGACATGGATGCTTGAAATTTATGTTTTGTATGTTTCTTAATCCAAGTAATGAAGAATCTTATAGATACCTGCCATGAGGCTTTAAAATACAGTTAGCTGCATTGCCTTGCCTAGATGTGCAAATAACACTTTTTACTCTCAAGTGGATGAAGCAACAATATTTAATATCCTATTAGATATGAGCTCTCTACAAATATTTTCCTCAAAAGGAATCCAAATAATAAGTAACTTGTCAAACAAATGCAGATCACATGTTTTTAGAACAAGTGCCTGCTTTTGCGCATAAATTTTTTGGTTGTAATTGTTTGAGTTTATATTGGGCTTGAGTCATCTGTTGTTTTTTTTTTGTTTTTTGCACCTTTTTGCAATAATCTAATGTTGCCTGCCATGTCTTTTCTTGCTTTTTTCTGACGGTACTGATTTTCATTATTCCCGTTTTGCTACTTAGCATCTGGATCTGTTTAGGCCTTTAAGATGTTGAATCAGATTTAATTTTTATTTATAAATTTTTTTTTGTATAGGAATTGTCTATTTGTTTTTTGACAAATTTACCAAGGAATGTTTTGTAATTTTCAGGTATTTGATGAATCAACATTCTATGTGATTTGCAATGGAAAAAAATTAGACGAGGATACAGTATTGCAAAGTGAAAAGACATACCATTTTGTGCCGAGGCTGATAGGAGGCAAAGGGGGTGAGTTAATCGTTTTCCATGATTTTTATTTACCTATTTTAACAGAATATTAGGCTTTGGCTTTAAAAGGATACATTGGTGCAAAGGACTAGATGCCAGACTGTTAAAAGTATTTTATGATTTTTGCACGCTGAACTGTAAGTTGAGGTATTTAAATGTGATATTTAGTTTATCATAGGTTAGAAGAAGGTGTTTCACTATTTTTCTCAAAACCAGTCTAAATTAGTCAAATGTTAGAAAATAGAATTGAGTAAAGAAAAAACATTTGAACTAAGTAAAGTCCTCTATAGATAGATTCATTACTACTAGTTCAAAGAACAAATAAAATCCATACATCTCATTTGATAAGTTTGATAATTTTATGCAATTTTCACAAATAAAAAATAAAAAAAGGATTGTTCTAAATGTTACCACCTTTAAATGTGTGGTATGTGACTCATGCATTGAATTAGCTGCAAAGTATTATTTTTTATGAATCTAATTTTTTTTTTTACATTTAACTCCTAGCCTCAAGGTAAGACTTCTAATTTGAAAAGAAAAAAAATTCTTTTTAGATAACCGAGTATTGTGCTTTCATGTGGTATTTTTAAACATACAGGCCTAGAATAATATCATTTAAATTCACAGATATGAAAAATTATAACTTATTTTTATTAGTTTTGGTGAAGGCTGACTGATGTTTACTCCAACCAATCATTGTGATGTACTTGTAATACACGTAATCATGAATTTTTTTATTTTTACCTAAACTGCCGAAACAAAAAGTGTTTATTTGTATTAAACCTTTAGCTGCTGTAAAACAAATAAACTACAGTGTATAACTTTTTTTTTACTATCACAGGTTTCGGATCTATGCTTAGAGCTATTGGAGCTCAGATTGAAAAGACCACAAGCAGAGAAGCCTGTAGAGATCTCAGTGGACGGCGTATGAGAGATATCAATAATGAGAAAAAGTATGCAATGTGACATTTTTCTCTAAAAAGTACTTTAGAAAAACAGGATGAAAACACAATTTTGGCTGTGTTCATTAAAATTTTCTTGTCTTTTCAGAGCAATCGTCAGTCTAATTCACAGCTGACT
The DNA here is from genome assembly GCA_033675545.1 of Elysia crispata. NCBI lineage: Eukaryota > Metazoa > Mollusca > Gastropoda > Plakobranchidae > Elysia > Elysia crispata. The sequence goes on along the minus strand of JAWDGP010005317.1, from coordinate 569,484 downwards.
CTAATATTCAACCTGACTGTCAATCATTTAAATCTTGACATTTAAAAGTAAACTATTTTTTTTTTTTCATTTCAATATTTGTATATGCCTGTGATTCTTTGCAGATTAAAAGAATGGCTGGCTAAAGAAGCAGAAAGGGAGCAAGAACGTGAAGAACGGAAGAAAGATCGTCTGGCTAAACATCTCAGGTCTCAACACAAATTTGATGACGAGGATTATCATGAACAGAAGGCAAAAGTGCAAGAAGATCTTCAGGAGGCTTTAAATACAGGTATGAGTTAAAATGACTGAATTTTGCATTCAGGCTAATCAGAGAGATTTTTTTCTTCAATATTTTTTACTATTCCTAGAAGTAGTCATGTTTAGCCCAAACTTTTGTTCTATGTGTGAAAAACTAAAACTTGTCCTTGAACTAATGATTTCTCAAGAAGTTGAAAGTAAATTCTTGTCAAACTTAATCTAACTGTAAGTAAAATCAACATAGAAAGTAATTCCTACTACAATTTTAGATGTTTGTAACATTGTCCAACTTATTTGCATCATATGCACTCTTCCTTACACATATATAATTTTTTATTTTCTGTTTTGTCATAAAGCCTTTTTAGTGATTTTGTAACTCATTTTTTTTCCTTTTTGGAGTTGCATTGGCAGATTTCATATATCTTGCTTCTTTTTTTTTTAGAAAGCATACTTTTCTTGATGTCTAAAATCTATCTTCAGGTCTATTCCACAATAAAGATATTTGTTGGTTAAAGAACTCATGAGAACTCATGAACAAGCTTGTGGCTGCTTATTTTCAGCTCCACCTTGCCTATTTAGTATGTTATTGATTTGATGTTCCAAAAATATGTCTGAGGATGAATTATATCCAAATAAGTTTTTACAACTCTATCCAACTCCATTCCACAATACTCCTCTCACCTATGTTTCCAGGTTTGAAAAGAAAAATGAGGAATGGAGAAAAAAGTGGCTCAGCACAGGATAAAAAATCCAGAGTGGATGGAAAACCTTCAAAGGCAGAATGGTGAGAGACATGGATTCATTTGTTTCAACAGAAAATGTATATGATTGGTGGAAAGTGAGAAGAGGCTCAATCTTACACGGCTTTGCATTTTCCTGGAGTGTATTTTAATTTCAGGAAATTCCAAACCTGGAATCTCTGAAGGGGAGAATTTGCTTTTATGCATTAGTATAAAGGTTGGCCTTTGTGATAGTAAGTGAAGACAGAAGAAATCCAGACAAAATAATGAAAGTCTTTCTTCATGTGGCCTGATTGAAGTTACCATAATGCAAACCTTCACCTGATAGCATACAGGACCACCAGTCTGATATCATTTTTCTTTGCACATTTCTTACTTATACTAGTCTTTCACCTATAACTTACCATGGAAGAGAAAGTAGCAGAGGAATAGCATCAGCAAGAGTAGTAGGGAAATGAAGGAAATTATAGAAAGGGTAGGGAGTAGTGAAAAGTGAAATATTACTAATTAGCAAGAGAAGGAAAAGGGACGAGAGCTGAAGAAGCGAGAGATCTGAGCATTTAGAGGCAGCAGAAGAATAGCAGTGGGGGGAAGGAAGTTTTAATTTTCTTTCTTTCTTTGATTTTATGCATATAATGATGACAACAAATAAAGAAAGTACATCAATTATGCACTTATTAAATATGGTTATACTCCTTTGAATGTTCAAATGTGACTTTCTCGAACATGCCAAGATTGTCCAAGCAATTCAAGGAATTTATGCTTAACTGTACTTTGACAACGTTTGGAACATTGCAAGGTTTTGTAGCCAAGTAGACCTCAATGGTCTTACCCTATTTTTTAAGGGCTCTTTATACTTCAAAGAAAACAGTATGCAATATGTGGGATCATTTCATTGAAAAAAATTACCTTCACACACTAACTTTTTTTTTATATGGACAACCAGCTCTTTTCAAGAGGATTGGGGTTCTGGACTTAAGGTTAAAAAGAAACTTTCGGTAAGACAAAGAGAATGCTGGGAAGTAAAGCAAAATGGATTTAAACCATATACATGTACGTCAATAAAATTTTTTCCACAAGATTTGGTTTTGCTCAATTACATTTTCGAGATGTATTCTTTGCAGGCTTGGTGTGGATCTTGACTCTGATGATTTGAGTGGTGGTGATTCAGATATGGAAGCTAACCCAGGTGACTTCAGTCCATCGATATCTACTCAATTGAACTCTGGTTGTAATGACAGACTTCAGTCATGTGAGAGAGATGAAGATTTCAAGAGCAATGAGGAGAAAAGACTTTCAGAAAATGATAACACTCTTTGTCCAACTAAACAAGAGCAATCAAATGAGTTGCCTTCCCACAATCTTTTGACATCCTTTCCCAAACCCACTATCACTGAGCAAGATGCAGTAACAAATAACGCAGCCACAGAAGTCCCCAGCGATACTCCAGTTGATTTGGAAAATTTCAATTCAAGCACTGATTTGCAAGCTTTGGGCTTGGATCGCCTCAAGAACGCTCTGATGGCACGAGGTCTTAAGTGCGGAGGCACATTAGAGGAGAGAGCAGTCCGTCTCATGACAGTCAAGGGACTCAGCTCTGAGGAAATTCAAGCATCTCACCCAGCTCTTTTAGCCAAGTCAGGTGGAAAAGGAGGCAAAGCGAAGAAATCCAAATGATTTTAATTATTTGTTGTTTTTCTTTCCTAGAGAATGTCAATAAATGTTTTTTTAATATATGCTTTTGGATTTACGAGAATTTTCCTGTCAGTTCAGTCACAGTTCTTGAGAATGTTCTTGTAATCTTTGTGATTCAAAATATATATATGTACAAATTATTTTCACGGCTTAAGATCATGAAAGAGAGACCAAACTTTATTCTGAAAAAAAAAAAAAAAGAAAACACCCCAAACTATTGTCTATTATTCCAATCTAAGATTGAGTGTAACTTAATTAAAAATTTTAAAATGAACTCAAATTCTTCAAGTTTTTTCTTTACTTTACTAACAAAACAGAAGATTCATTATAGTTATACCAAAAAAAAAAAATAAGGTCATCATAAAGAGTGAATATGTGAGAACTTAATGTGTATATAAAGCTTTTAAAAATTTTGAATCTGAATTTCTACTTGATTTCATAACTTCTTCACAAATTTAAAAAATGCACCAAAATAAACAGAGAAAAGGATTTCCATTAACAAAAACTACCTTGTTACATTTTTAGTTACTTCTTTCCATTCCTCGCTAAAATTGTTGACATTGTAGGTGCTTTAACATGAGACAAAAATTAACTTCGTCCTTGATGTAAAATTGATATAATTATGGTTTCTACAATTCCATAGGGTGAACTCAATAATGATGAGAGTTTGCAAAATTAGTCATATACATTAAATGTATACATTATTGTAATTGTTTCCATGAGAACACATTCCAAATATGCACAGTATCCACATCCACTAATTTATTCACCTGATCAACTTTTGTAGATAAAATTTAAGTCCATAAGCTGAGTTCATTTGAATGCGCAGTTCTGAAAAAATTTTTTTGCAAAAATAGGGGTCGACATTCAGTGACTGCCCAAGTCAAACTTCTTCATAACGGTAGCTTTTATTGTGTATTCAATGAAAGAACATTTTATGATCATTTGCACCTGATTAAACAATTTTGTGCATTATAAACCTACTCTACACTTTGAGGACAAGTTTAAAAGTCTTTTAAAAAAAGCATTGTCTTTGAAACACAAGAAGGAAATGCTCTCACATTTTGTGCACAAGAAATGTCTCACCTAACCAGTTGCAACAAAAGATAAAGAAAGCACTTAGCCATAAGCAGAATGCCAAAATAGCAGCGAGAGAGAGAGAGAGAGAGTGAGGGACGGAGACAGAGACGCATAGAGAGAGAGAGAGAGAGAGAGAGAGTGAGGGACGGAGACAGAGACGCATAGAGAGAGAGAGAGAGGGATATTCTTATTGAGTGAGGTCAAGAATTTTCGGATGTCAACATGTTGCGCCTGCATCTATTGACTGCAATACTTTTCACGGCGATCCTGACATTCTTTTGTTCAGAGGGTTAAATTTTTATTACATTTACATGTACTTCTCACTCTCTCAGATCATTGCAACTGATATCTGTCAGCATTTGCAGTTGCAACAGTCAAATCAATTAATAATTGAAAAAAAAAAAACAACTTACGGAATTTTATTTAATTTATTTTTATTGCTTGGTGTATGCTTGAAAAAGCTGATGTTAATTCTATATTGAATTGAACTTGCTCATTAAAATTTTGAGAGCAGTAGCTTTATAAGAACATTTTCGCGTAATCCTTATTGTCATGGATCAAGCAGTAGCAGCAGCAGCAATAATGATAGAAGTATTGGCTGTAGTAGTTTTTTGCATTAATAGTATTATAGATATAAATTTTAGTTTTTCGACTAAAACTAGCTGTTGATCTGGCAACAGCAGCAGCAGCAGCAGTAGTAGTAGTTGTAAGCTTAAAAGCAGTAGTAGTAGTAGTCGTAGTTGTAAACTTAAAAGTAGTAGTAGTAGTAGTAAAAGAAGAAGAACGCTGTCTCTGGATTGCTCAACGAGTTACAAAAATTAAATGACTTCTGATCGTTTTGATCCCTTTTTTGCGGATAATTTGACGAATGAAGTGAAAACTTAAAATTGATCAAATTGTGCCGCGGTGTATTTTAACTCGAGGTGTAGTTCGTGCATTTGATTGAAATGAAAAACCTTAGCTGATAGATTTTTTTTCTGCGGGTGCTTTTTTAAAGTCGGCACGTTGAATGTAACCAAAACTGGTAGCTCTGCACACTAAAGATTTCGATCTTATTTCCAAAACTTTGTGGTCCCCTAAGGATCTACCCATTTCAATACTGTTCAACGTCGTTGCACTTGCAGCATTTATACATTATTGATTAAAAACTCCACAGTTACACCTTTAATCTGCCGCAGTTAACACTTAGCTAGTGAGGGTCTTTAATCTCGATAAAAAGCACCATAGTGTTTGATCCCAGTTTAAGAGTCATTTTCATAGTACAAAGGATTTCGTTAGCCTTTACTCCCACCGAAAAACCCAAATTAAAATAAATAAATGAATAGCTTAATTTAATAAAAAAAAAAATAAAATTTCTACTTTCTCCATTAATTTCTTACTTAAAAATTTACTCAATTCTTTTCAACATAGTTACAGGTATTTCCCACTACTTTTTGTCTCAAGTTTTCTTGGAGGAGCATCGGGCCAGGGAACCCTTTCAATCAATATGAACTACACGTATACAAATGGTTGTAATTCCAAAAGCAAAAAGGGAATAGCTTGCAATTCCGCTTGTAACCTGTGGCACAACATCTCTAAACATCTTAGTGAGAATTATTACAGATTACAAACAAATTTTCGTTTTATACTGCGAGTTAATGGAGGAAAATATAGATAATTATCATTTAATTAAAATACTAAAACCTGTAAATGCATCTTTTCAAGCTCTTATTGTGTTTAGTGTAACAACGAATTTGAAAGCATCCGATCTCAAAGAATCTTAACCAAGTAAAAAAAAATATATAGATTAAGTTGATTAATATATATTTTATCCATTAAGTTTTTAACTTTAAAACAATTTTCCGCTTTAAATCTAATTTAGAATCGATAATGTTCACATATTTGTGCACATTATCAAGCTGCTCATCTAGTCCGACTCTAGAAAATGATGGGAATGGTGTATCTCCTTCACAAAGCGAATGCGCGGTCGGCGATACTGCCCTACAATCGTCACCATTTGTTGTTCTATGTTTACTATTCCATGTAGCAGTTAAATCACTGGTAGCGATACGATACAATACTTACCTCACTAACTAAAGAGTTGTGATTGTCCCACTCCTTCGAATAATTGTCTTTCACATCGAAGTCGTGACGAACTACGGTCCATTTAGCATATCTTTCGGTTCGTTTTAGAGTAGATTTAGACCTAGATCTACTACTACTATTGTCAATGATCATGTTTCCCAAGAGTTTTTCACAATCTGCCAGAGGAGCAGATTCTACTATTTCTAGTGTGTGAGACCACCAGAGACACATAGACTCTATATATACTTTTCATTTTGTTTTTCGTAAGGTAAGGTCTAGTATCTAGAGACTTGAGATCAGTCTATCCAAGTTACTGATCCCTGAATCTAGATTAATAAACACAGAGGTTTCAAACACAAATCTTTAATCTTTAGAACTATAAAACCTAATGCCTTGCCTCAATCTCTTTCGTGTATTCCCCAAGATAGATAGATATGGAATAAGAATACAACAGACTTTTGGCGTCCTGGATCTAGAATCTAAATCTGCAGTATCAGAACAAAATGCTCTAGATCTAGTCTAAATGTAAGATTAACATAGATTTGAAACTGAATGAAGCGCAGTTTTGTTTTGTTTGTTAAACGAGTTTAAAAAAATTGCCAATATATTTTAGAATCTATTATAATCTAGAATCTATACTGTCTTTAAATCTTGAGATAAAACATAAATCTTGCAACTTGGTTTTGTATACTATAAGAATTGCACATAAGTTTGTATACCCCTTTTTAAATCCAAACTGAAACTGAAAATGAAACAGCATTAAGAAAAAGGGGGGAAAAAAAACCTTAAAGACAATTAGTCAGTGTAATATTGAACGTAACAATTTAAGGATTTCAAGAGGTTAGCTTTTGACCATAAATAACAGTTAAACTTTTCAACAATATTTTATGATGCATACAGCCCAATTATAATACGTCTTCATCCTGTTTGTGGAAAAAAAAAAAACAACTAAAGACCAAATGTGGGTAATACCACTAACAACTTCTCGAATCCTCATTTTTTAAACTGTATGTTCCTTTCTGTTCTGTTGGAACAGCTGGGCCTGTGATTTGCAAGCAATATGACCTGCCCAGTGTATTATGAAACAACCAAATCCATAAATCTATCACTGGTGATCTAAAATATTTGTTTAGTTGGCTAAAGCTCATTAAAATAAAATTAAAATTTAATATTTGATTTAATTTGCTAAATCCAGTTATTTGTTATAATATATATTTTTCCTTTTTTTCTATTTAGGAACATTTGCACATTTCAACTCTACCATAGGGCAAGGTTTACGTAACTCACCAATTTGGAGAAAAGGAACTCAACAAGATGGCACTGTTTTCTTCAGATTTGTTTCCATCAACCTTGAGCTTTATTGTGTTCATCTCTTACATGGGGTTATTCATCAATCAAGGTAGGTAGGGTTTGTTTAGAGCAAACTGCTTTGGGAAGTCATTTTATTTAACATTTATTTTACCATTAAAGAAATCCGAGTTGTTGTTTTTTTCAAATTACTCTGGCTGGGGTAAAAATAGAATTAATATTTTGTAGCTTTCAATTCATTATTTTAAAAATTTTTAGCAGTTAAATTTCTAATAATTTTATGACATTCATAGTAGTTGGTACAGAGAGATCTGTGTTAAATGTATTTGAGTAGGTTAAAAGAATATGTTTACTAATTCTTTTCTTTTTATATCAGGAATTTTGGTTACAGCCAGCAAATCAAAAGACAATAGTTACAGCTATAACACAGTTACAGTTGTGTTGTTAACAGAGGTTCTGAAGTTAGTGGCTGCAGCAGCATTATTTGTGAAAGAGTAAGATGCAATTCTTTGTGGTGTGTTTTTATTATTTTCTTTCTCACAAGTCTAATTTATTATTAAATAAAATTGATTACAATGGACCTGTGTAAAATCTTTATTAATGGTAAATCTTTTTTAGTTCAGTGAAGCCTCATGTATCCTAGGAAGTATTTGATGGATTAATGCATGCAATTTTCAAGTTTATAATATTAGTTGTGTGATTGGGGCAAATGTACCTTGAATTCAATGCCGAAAGACTAAAAAGTGAGCTCTAATTAGGCTTAAAAATAACATGCAATCAGTATAAATTAGGACTGTTAAAGGAGAAATCATACAGTTCCTCTAACTTACTGATTTTCTGTCCTTAATTTTATCAAAAGGCTAGAAGTTTCTGAGGGCTTAAAACTATCCATTGAAGTTTGAATCTGGAGTAAAAAGTGATTGTACTCACAAAATTAGTACATGGCCAAATGCAGGTTTAACAGCAATACAATCTCTTATACTAAAAGTAAAGGTGAAGCAGAAAAGAAATATTTAAAACCCAAAACATTGTTTAGCTGATGAAAAATTTTTTGATTGAAAAGTGTGATCATTCTTTGATAATGAGTTTTTTTTTAAATATGATCTTTATAATTTTTTTTGATGATTTTCCAAAGTTAACTTCAATCAACAATGCATTTTTTTTCCTCCTTTCATTCAGCCACACGGTTTCAAATTTGTTTGAGGACATAGTGAAGCACAGAAAAGGTAAATTCTCTTTAGTTTCAAGTTGATTTATAGAGCTCAAGTTTATGAGTCGAGTTTAAAATAATTCCAATCTGCTCTTTGTAAATGAGCTGAGATAACTTGCTTCATCCTGTTCAAATATCTTTGTATGTGTTTCAATATTAATTTATTTTTAACACATTTGCATACACAATTTTGTGGACATGATGCACTATAGAAAGAAAGGGGATACATTTGATTTCTAGAAACTAGCTTAAAGATGAAAAGAGTCAATAATTTGTATTTGCGAAACTATTCAATTTTTCTCCCTCAAATTTATCTTTAATTTTGGAAATACAAAACTTTTTTTTTTAAGTAATTGCCAGTAAAGACTTTTCACTCTTATTCTTTCAGTAATGAACCTTGTCAAGCATGTAATGATGGGTTAAGTCTTTTCTCAAGGTCTAAAGAATTTCATGACATCTTTCTTCTTGATCTTTGTAAAACAAATTTTCATTTTATGTACACAAAATTTTAAAAGAATTTATTTGCTTTTATGATTTTGCATAGGTCTTTAAAAATAGATTCAAAGTTTTAAGATAACAATCTGTATCAGGTGCCTGTTAAGATATAAAATGATTTTGTGTGGAAAAGATTTGTGCAAAAATAAATTTTTTTTTTGAATTATTAACACTTGATTAAAATAGTAGAATTGAGAGCAATTCAGTTCACAAAATAACTAAAATAGTGCGTTAATATTAATAATACTTACTCCCTAAAAGTTTAAATTTCGTTTTAACCTCATTTTATCTTTTGTTTCAGTGCTGTTTCTATACTTCATACCAGCAGCTTTGTATTGCCTGTATAACAATCTGCAGTTTGTTAATCTATCTGCATACGATCCAACTACATATTACCTACTCTTACAGTTTAGAGTGGTTGTCACTGGAGTTGTTTTTCAGGTTAAGAAACATCATAATTACACAGTATAGGATTGAAATGTCTGTGGAATTTGCTTTTCATGATACTTTGATCTTTGCTTAAAACTTTTTTGATCCAACAATCATTTTTTCAGTTGAGCATACAAGGACAAGTTGCATATTTCAGTGAGCCTTTTTAGAATAATTGATTTAATAATTTAATATCACTACGGGTACACATGATGCTTTATTATTTTGAAAAGTCAAAATTATGTGTGGGTCGAAGCAAAGTTGAAAATGTTTCATTTAGATAAAGTATCACTAATTGTGATTGGCAGAAAATTTATTATTGCTTTTTATCTCAAATTAGAAAAAAAGAATTTGAATAAATTAGTTGTTCCCATCAATTGTTACGTTTTCTAACAAAGAGTGGAACAGCCAATGAAAATTTGATATTAATTATGTTTCCAGCTTGTTTTCAAGAAGTACCTCAGTCACATTCAATGGGCTTCATTGCTGCTTCTAACTGTTGGCTGCATCATAAAAGAAGTTCGACATGATGTGTCCAGCCATGCAGTAGATGCACAAAAGCCAGCTGGTTTTTTTGACTACATTGACATCCATTTGCTTTTTATAATGTTGCAGGTATGGTGGCAATGAAAAAAAATAATTAATTTTCAAAACAACTAATATATATACAGAAATTGCAAAACTCTAGAGCACAGCTTTCTGTGGAAGTGGATTTAAGTATGTTTGAAAATTTTTGGTAAATATTTATTTACTTATTGGATATATTCCCTGATCTCTTTACAATATATTATATAAATTTGTTTGGTGATTATGTGTGAAAAAATTACTTGGGTTGTTGAAAGCAGTAGCTAGTGTGATTGTGAATAAAACTTTATTACTGTTGAAATTGACTTAAAGATATATTGTCATGTATAAGAAGAAAAGTGCACAGAGTGCTTAAAACTAACAAAAAAATATTATTGTATCCCCAGGTTTTTTCCTCATGTTTTGCTGGTGTATATAATGAATTTCTCCTTAAAGACACAGGAGTTGATGTGCACATTATGATGGCCAATGTCTTTATGTACCTGAATTCTATTGTGTGTAATGCATTTGTTTTGTTATTTAAAGGTGAGCCTCTTTTTGCTGCTTTTTTTTTTTCAAGAAATTTTCTCACTTCATCAATAAAATATCCAAAGCAAAAGGGAAAATTTTTTTTTCATAAATATTTTGTAACTTAACCTGTTAGAAAAAGCCATTAAGTTTGTGGAAGTCTTAATTATATTTTTGTATATTTTATAACTGAATTTTATCATGCTGCTCTAAAAATCTTCTTCCCAATAATTTTGTATTTAGCTTGTGGGATGTTTTTTTTTAAATTGTCACAATCCAATGTCAATATTGACTGATTTTGTTCAGTGAAAGCGAAACCCAAATTTTCAAATGTAAGAAAAAAAATTAATTAAATTTGCTTTCAGAACATTTTATAAGTTTTCATTTTTAGAATTTTTTTCATTAAATTTCCTTTGTTGAAAGGAAACAATTCATATATCTAAGAAGCACATGAAATCTTGCTCTGACATACTTATCTATCTCTCTTTTTTGTTTGTCTTTTCGTAGGGCAATTTTTTCAAGCCTTTGAATTTGACAGCATTGCAACAATCATGCAGCCAGGTGTCTTAGCCATTGTGATAAACAATGCAGCCATTGGAATTGTGACCAGCCTTTTCTTGCGCAACTTGAATTCCATTCTAAAGACATTTGCCAGTGCCTTGGAGCTCATGTTTACAGCTGTACTGTGCTGGATGATATTTGGCATTGCTGTGGACATGTACACTGTGGCTGCCATATTCATTGTCAGTGCAGCCACCTATCTGTATGCTCAGCACCCAGTTATCAACAAAGCCAAACATGAAGCAGAGAAGGAGGTGAACAAAGAAGATAGGAGTGATTCTCATTTAGTAGGTAGCGGGAATCACTCTGATTCGAATCCTAGCCTTTCAAAAATTGTTTCAGCAGTTTAGAAGAGCTCGTACTTTTGGCCTTTTTATCTATGTTTTTTTATCACCATTGCTATGACACATTTTAAGCTTTTGGCTAGTTTTCTTCTCTCAGTAGTGTGTAGGTTAGTTTTGTATCTAATACTGATTTTAAAACTATTTTCTCTCTTTATTTTTCAAACTTAATTGTTATAAAATTGAATTTGCTTTGCTTAAAAGATATCAGATCTATCTTTCTTTTCTTTTTTTTTCATTCATAGTATTCCCCAATGAAATAAGTACTAGAGTTAACCATGGTTTTTAAACTTACTATGTCTCCTCCTAATGTTCATTATGTAAGAATCTCTTAAAAGCCTATCAGACATATGAAGGTGTAATCTGTGTGATAACAGAGTGATTGCAACAAATGTTGCTTAACAATTCAATTGTTCAGGAACTGTAACCATTAATATAGGGTTCTGTTGCACCAATCAGCAAATATACTTTATGAATTGGTCATGTTTGCTTCATTTAGGCTAGGATGCAAACTTCCCTTTATAAAATTTAAAAGAGTCTTAGAAAATAATATTATTTTGTCAATAATTTTAATTGGTTCACTTTTGTGGGTTGCTTTCTTTCTTTTTTTTTTTTCCAAAGATGTTAATGACATGATTAGCACGATCTCACATTTCTGCATTATTCACTGCAATTAAATCTGAAATGCATAAGTGTTTTAGCCGTACCTGTTTATTGCCAGTCTAATAAAGTTTTGTAATGAAGAGGGAAAGATCGTTTTTTTTTTATTTAACAAATCTCCAGCAGTTTAATATTTGTTCGAATATTGTTGCTAATCTTCTGAACGCTTTTTTCTCCATTTAAAGATAAAATGTTAAGCCAAACATTGCCATCAATAATTTGCAATTGAGAAAATTCTGAGAAGCATATTTCCAGATCTTTTCAAATAAGTTTTAGGTATATAGTGGTTTAGATCAAGCAGAAATCACATTTTGACATGTTTGGCTCTTTCCTCAAAGAAATTGAAAATTTATTGGTTAAAAAAAATTTCAATATAGAGTAATACTACATTTAAAATATTCCCAGTGATTTTTATTTAAGAGGGCTTTAGCGTAAAACAAGCTATAGTTTATTGTGCCTGAACTGCCAAGAATGCTTCCCAAATAATGTGAATAATCTTGAAAAGAAATTCTCCTTCTCCAACTCCCAGCTTCAATTTTTTTTTTCTTTCTGTTTTACATCTTTTTGTAAATATCATCAAATATGTCCATCTCTACAAAAATAATTTAACTTGACTAACTCTGTGATTCTCTCAACTTTGAATATTTAACTGAAAGTCATGATTTTGTTCATAAAATTTCCTTCTCAAAGTGATAAAAAGTATTTTGCAACGTGCACATGATTTCTGTTTGCTATTATTTCCAGAAAACACTGACGTCAGTGGCTTGACCCTTTGGTCCCACAGGTTGTTTTATTTGTTTTTGCCATTTTCGACTAGGCGCTCTTTGCACAAATTTGAAAGTTCCAAATATCTATGTTAAAATATTAGATATATATTTTTTTTATTACCATTGAGGCTCTGGGTGACTGGTTGCTTATCTTCTCTTATCTCCACACCATTTAGTTTGTTTTGTTTTGTTCCTATCTTTTTTTATGCTTGAGATGATTTAAAAACACCTTTGGCTCTTGCAACACATTTCAAAAGCTGGTCTTCTTCAGAAACAAAATAGGCTGAGTGCTGTGACAATTTTGAATAATAGATGGAAGTGAGCACCTTGAATTTTTGTGATACGATGTGTGTGTTTGCGTTCTTTCATTATTTTTGTTCTTTTAATTCATTATAACATTTAAATTTAACTCAGATATTTATAATTTGTTATTATTGATTATTTATCTTAAGATTTAGATAACATTTAAAAACTCCTAATCAATAAATCTGATATTTGAAACCTCTTTTTAAAAAAGGGTAAATCCTATGAATCAAACAATGTTCTTCGTAATTTATGTTCTAAATTTTTTAAGCATATGTACACTCTTTATTATTTTAGATATGTTTATTTGCTTTGACTTCTTTTGAAAAACATACTAGTAACTTTTGATATTCTACAACTCAATACAGCCTTATAATAACTTGCTTTCTCTACTCACGACTCAATAATTCTTAAACCTACAAAAATAAAGTTAAGGATCTTGATACAGTTTTCAAAAATTGAATCTGTATTTATCTTATTAAAAACTGTCAACCTCAGCACATATCCTAGACTCTGTTGCAGAGTTGAATGTAAGTGAACTCCTGAGTCTAATTTTAGTGGTCATTTCGTATCTAGCAGAGAATGAAAACCAGTTCTTTGGAAATGTTTTACAACTTACCCTGAATTCTATGTATCTTTCCATTTGCTTGAAGCATCCTATATAAGTGTTGATTGTGTGCTTTGGCAAAATATTGTTTATCATTAACATTCTGTAATAATCTGCTTCTTAAAATTACCTTTGATTGAATTGAACTTAGCCAAATTTCCTTTTTATTGTTATAGAAAAATGTTTTTTTTTTACTACTAAATCTTTATTACAATTTGTATTTTTTTTTTTGAAGTGCATTAGAAGTGTTATTTTCTTTTTAAATGGAAAGGAAAATTATCAGTGCTTACTGTAATTTTGTTTTAATTGATTTTAGGATTGGACTCATTGCAACTCCATAAATAAGTTTTGTGTTGTATGCTTATTCTTTTTTTCAGCAAAAAAAAAATTAATTAAAAATTAAAAAACAACAAAAACATAGGTTTGAAAGGTAACCAGAGTTGAAATGGAGGACCGCTATTTTGTTTTTAAAAAATTGTCTCTGTTTTCATGATAGACAGAAGTCTTATGTACAACAGTCTATCTGTACTGGTCATTTTAGAAACTGAGGCTGACTCTTTTATTCATTCTTTGATCTGTAGTTAAGCTGATATGGAAGGATCCAACAGGTTTCTAGATGGATACCTTTCTGTAAAAACATTTTCAGGGCCTAACAAGAACTCATATGTTATGATTACACATTTTGCTTCAACCAAAGGTTGTTCGATAAATTATTCCAAAATTAACGGTAAAGCGAGCTTTTGAATAACCAAAAGTGACAGCCTCTTTCCTTGTATGAGATACTGATGTTACTTTACTTAATAGTCAGGTAATTATTACGTTTACCCTTGCTTTTTTTTTTGCTATTTTTTATGCAGTGTTGCTTTGAAAATTTAATCAAAGTAACCAGTGTTGACTCAAATATTAAAAGGCTTATATACTTTTAGATTAAAACGAACTCCAGTCAATGAAAATAAACCTGCAGGGATTTGGATTTTTTTTCTTATAATTTTGTGATTTTTCAAAGATATTATCTGATTTTTTAAAAAAAGGTTTAAGCTAACCACGAATTATATTCTCCATAGGCACACTGTAGAAAAAAAGGTATGATAAATCTAAGCCTAATCATTACAAATGACCATGACCAAGCTATTTTGCTGTTGTTTAATTTTTGGAAACAGGTTATGTGATATTTAAGTAGCGAATGATGTTTTAATTTATAGAAGAAAAAAAATGCTAAAATAAAGATTATCGATAAGTCAAGAAGTTAAAAGATGTTTGTAAGACTTATCTCCATCTTCAAGACTCTAATTTTCTAAAATTCTAAAATTTGCTTTTACTCTGTATTTTTGGGAGGGGGGTTTGTGGTGGGTAGGGTTTAAGTGAGAGTGTCATGTAAAAGCTTTTTTGTGTCAAGCAAGACAGAAAGAGAGAAAAAATTGCAGTAGTATAAGTATTATTAAATGTTTTTTTAACATTTAGCCCACTTTATACCGTCCTTAAAATTCCAAGGCCATTTTTTAAAAAATCTATTAACTTATTAATCCTTTATATATATATATATATATTTTTTTTTTTTTTTTTTTTTAAATCGTTACTGTTTGGGTTCTTTGTCTCATTATCTTGCCAGAGCGATCATTCATGTTTTGTATACTTAAAACACACGTTTCACATTCCTTCAAACTTTCTTTTTAAATTTTATCACAATTAAGGTAGTGCCTTAGATTGACATTCTACAGGATATGTGCATGGTGATCTATGTAAATCAAACTCAGTGAAACTGGGTCCTGTGTATCCAGGTCTGATATCAATATGAAGACTACAGAAATATTTTTGTGGCTATTTCGTTGTGAACATTTTATTGAAAATTTTTGGTTAACATCGTAAGCAACTATTTAGGTAGGTAGGAAACTTGCTCCTACTCCTAATGCTTTAACAAATATTGATCTTCAATTCATCACCATGAAATTGAGAGCCATTTTGCTTTTTTATTACATAATTTTTTAAGGAACACTGCAAGGATGGTGGCTCTGAAAACCTAAGCTTTTGATCAGAAAAGATCAACTTAAAATATACATGCATTGGAATCTTGAAATTCTTTTGCCATCTTTAATTCTATTAGGGCAATAACTTCAGTTAAGTTCATCTGAGAGAAAAAATGAGATGTATGATGATTGCTGCTTACATAGAAAAGTACTAAGGTTTATCACAATGCCACTAACAAAATATGACACAAGACTTTTTTGAGGTCAACCACACATATAAAAATTTTTATGAATCTTTTTTGTTTTTCTAAATATCAAATGACAGGTGTTTTTTGGGTTTTTTTTTTTTTTGTAGAAGCAGGTATGTTTTTTACACTGTTTATTATATATTGTGGAACCTATGAGTGCAAATTTTTCTCCATAAATGATACAGAACTTGAAAAATGCAGTGATATATATTTTTCTCAATTATGAAAGTGAAATAAAAGTATCTTGCAACATTCTAAACTATTGCAGCAATGCAATTTTTTTTAGTAACGAAGGAAATGTTTAATTTTTTGAATTTTGAAAGTTCTTACAGTTTATTGTTTTAAACACAGTGGATTGATGCAAACCAATAATTTTCTGTTTTCAAGAAACATATAATGCTTGTTAAAGCTTGGAGACCTAATTGCACCCTACGTTTTAGTTTTAAAAAAAAGCATTTCAAAAGTGGGGCGCAAAGTAATACGGCTTCAACGAAGACATTGAAGAAAACTAGTCTTGATTTGAATGTTTTTTTTGTCATTAATAATTACAGGTGGAACTAGTTTAGATATTGAAAATGCATTTATTGTAAGAAAGAGATACATATGAAACCTCTGCTTATGAGCGTGTAATATCCTTTCTTTTTTTTGATTAATTTGAGCAAATCATTTTGTACGACTGTGAGTAAGTATGTGTGTGTGTGTTTAGTCCTTTTTTTGTGAGTGACAAAGTGTTTTTGGTTTTATGGATGTATATCTGAAGTTTTTGTTTTCTTGTTTTCAACTTTCATTGTTGTTCCAAATGTGTTTGTAAGTAATGCACGTGTGTAATACTTTATGACTTTGGCTGAAGTTTTAAGAAAAAATTTGTGAAATAAAGATACATCTTATTCTATATTTAAGTCTGCCTTTATCCTATTCAGTAATATGATTTGATTTTATTGTACGAGAGAGAGAGAGAGAGAGAGAGAGAGCGCGCGCGGGGGGGGTTGTTAAGAAGAACAGAGTGCCTGCAGTTGTGTTTGAGATTTGAAATTGAATAACTTTTTTTAATTTTATGTGAGGCACATAATCAGAATAAGCATATATTTTTTTTAAACTTTATTTAATTTAAATGTTCATAATGGGATGAAAGATAAATTTTGGCTTCACCCGTTGAGATGAACGCGGTGTATATACATGTACCAGTAACATGGTTGAAACGATTGTCATGTGTGTCCAATTGTTTGATGGAAATATGCGCTAAGTATAATTGTTGCCTCTGTAAAGAATCCTCAAAGCCAAAGAAAAAAGGGGAAGACTACGGACAATGTAGGAAAAGAGTAAAGAAGCAGGCATGGTGAAAAAAAAATAAAGGGGTGGGGGGGGGGGGGGGTAAAGTAGAGAAAGAGCTGACCAGAAAAGCCCGAGATAAAAAATAGTTGGGAATCTGCTGTTTGCAGCATGTGGAAAATACATTGATGATGATATGATGATGGTGAGGCATCTGGAATGATTAAAGCTCGGAAAAAATAGCAAATGACATAAAGATGATAGAATATATTAACTCCGTTTAAAAAAAAAAGGCTTTAATGCGAGAAGACTGACAGGACCATTGGAAGCTAAGAGGGTTCAGTCTAACGCGAGGAAATTAGTAAACTATTCCCAACGGTTGACAGCACAGAACTCGGCTGTTTGTAGCAAAAGTTTTCAGGTAGACTCCACACTCTAGAAGCAAAAGGAAATAATGTATTTGGAGGAAAAAATTAATAACCAGACCCAGTGTCGGCCATAAATCGTGCTTTAATTGAGTTTTTTTGTAGCACGTCAAGAAAACATCACATGCATTGAGAAAATTAACTCGTTCATGAGTGCCAATATCGAAGGAGTGGAAAATTAAGCCGAATAAAGAAAATGGATAAAACAGAAAACATTATGCAGCACTATGGACGTCTTCCCAATGCCTTTGATGTAGTGAAGAGCTCATGACTTCCTAACTAGGTAGCAAATAGCACAACTTGTGAAAACGCGGACGACATTAGAGAAAAAAATAACTGTTGTATATTGCGCACCAGATACTAGACCTACGTAATTATAAGACTAACCTTTTTTCACTCCATCATTTCTTTTTTATCTTTTGTAAGTAGAAGCATGCCGGATCTTCTACGTATTTTGCCATTTCGCCTCGATCTGTTACCCCCTCCTCCTCCCTTCCTTTTTTCATGACTCTCCTACCCCACCCCACCCTTATTCAATGCTGAAAAGTCAGTTGCCAACAAATTTTTTTGAAAAGCAATATATAGAATTTATCGAATTCCCGAAGATCGCATGCACCAAAACATTTAAAAAAAAAACCCAAAGAACCAAAAGCCTATTTGATTTTCCTTGTCGCATGCTTTATATTAGCGACCGTAAATGAACGCTATCGAATCTGAAAATGACAAACTTTGTCATAGCTCTAGATCTTTACACAAATCTAAGATAGAAAAAAAAAAAGATTTAGATATATATCAAAAAGATTATCGCAAAGCAATAGGAAGTTGACGCTTTTAAACTAAACTACTCAACTTCAATGTTGTCGACACATAATGACGTGTTTTAGACAAGATAAAAAAATCAACACGAAGACTAGGTTTCACTTCAATCACCTAGACATAAATCTTGTTGCTCTGACTCTTTCAGTTCTAATATCTTTCGCAGATTTTAGAAATGTCAATAAACCCCATGGCACCAGTTATTACAGGTAAACCTTATCTCGGAAAAACTAAACAATCATTGTTTTTCATTAAATTTTTTATTACTACTATTACTACTACCACGTTACTACAACAACAACAACTACTGCTACTACTACTACTACTACTACTACTACTACTACTACTACTACTACTACTACTACTACTACTACTACTACTACTACTACTACTACTACTACTACTACAACAACAACAACAACAACAACAACAACAACTACTACTACTACTACTACTACTACTACTACTACTACTACTACTACTACTACTACTACTACTACTACTACTACTACTACTACTACTACTACTACTACTACTACTACTACAATTATTATCATTATTATTTTAGGTCTAATGAATTCAATGGCTTGATTTTTGCATCCATTTGAACTGCTTCTTTTTAACTTGCATAAGTTCTATCACATATTTCCCTATCGTTCATGTTTTTTGACAAGTTCTGTGTTGCTAGGATTACTGAGGTTTTAGTTTATGAATGCTTCCACGAGACATAGAGCCCCGACTCATCTCTCTACAAAAGCTTTTTATTTTGGCGTCCAAATTAATTCGCTAGAATTTGCATTCGGTTAGCTATCTTGTTAGATTAAGATTGCAAATAAACTCTTTTGTTTAGAGCCTCCAAACCAATTTCATATTATAAATAAACCTAGCGCTCCCGTACATAAGCAAACCAGTTGCAAGCAAAACGCTACAACGTGAAACGTAACTAGATTTGCTGCTTTTTTTTTGTTTTTGTCAAAGATTTAACGATGAATGCCGGCAGTGAGAGCGGCACTTGCACAGTATTAATATTTCAGTTGACTGGATAGTTTCTGTTACCACTTCAGATAGTCTGTCCTCTGTCGGTTGTGCCAGATACCTCCACCTCTTGCTATGTTCGATTCCAGCAACCAATTTGGTTTGACTTAATTAAATGAGCTGAGTTTTACAAAAAGCAATGAGGATCACGCATATTTCAGTTTTTGATGCTGATGTCATAAAGCAATAAGCGAAGTAATTTTAACGCTTGACTGAGTTTCATCGTTTGAGTTGGTACAGATATAGCTTTAACATTAACATTTGAAAAAAGAGGTAATTATAAGTTTATCATAGACCATAAAGGCATGAAAGATAATGAACTTTTCCGTAAAGCTCTTGACTACAAGGTTAGCGAGGCGGCATTACGCATCCATTTTTTTTTCATATGATTCGCTTGACAAAGTAATACTATTTCTCCTATCTATTATTTATAACGCTATTTAAAACAATGCCAAGTCATTTTCTTGTTCAATTCTATATTTTTTTTCCTTCTCTTCCGGGCATCGAATACTTGCGGTTCCTACCAAGGCAACCTTTTTGGAAACGGGAGCAGTTTATCAAGCTGTCAAGGCGTGCCCGGTAACAGGAACTGCAGCAGCCCGGGGTGTCATTGTGCCGGTGGTTTTCAAGCATGCACAAATACCGGATGCTTAGGAGGCTGCAGAGATGGCTGGATGGGGTCCAGTTGCAATATACGTGAGTTTGATCCTATCTTATCGATTCGCTGACATCACACGTATGTGAGATAAAATTTAAAAGGGAAAATAGAAAAAAAAAAAAAAATATATATATATATATATATATATATATATAGAGAGAGAGAGAGAGTGAGAGAGAGACTATATATATATATATATATATATATATATATATATATATAATATATCGACCAGACGTTTACTTTGAATGTATTTTAATTAATTCAATGCATGTTGTATAAAGTGATTAGAAAAATTAGTTATAGCTCAGTTTGTTGAGTTGAAAATTGATGGTCTCTCATCCACTACATGAAGGTCTCTCATCCACTCTCTCTTAAATTTTTGTGCATATTCGATTCATAATTGTACTTTTGCCACATTGAGAGGAGGGAAACAAAACCGTAACTACAGTGTAATCAAGAAAAGAACAGCAAGTTTTTCAATGCGTAGAACATAGTTGCAATCGTTTAATTTAAAGGAATGCGGACAGTTTAGGAGGCGTCATAGTTGGAACTCTAGCAGTGAGACTTGTAGGGGCCTTTCTTTGTAAAACGTCAGTTAATCAGTTCTGGGTTTCATCTTTGAGTTCACGGCTTGGCGGAGTGTTTGCGGGTGTTCATTAGTCATAAAAGTCAACTTTGTGTGAGGTGGGATTTGTAATTGAACCAAGCCAGTAAATAATAATCTCGCATATTTTTATTGTTTAGTTCTGTCGCTGCCAAATCGACAAAGCGAAATTTAATAGATGCTGATCAAAGGGCCGATATTTCTAATCTGTTTACAGATCCTCCTTAGAAAACTACGGATTCCCGTTAAAACGCGCTGCCTTAAGGGAATTCATAGCTGCCAATTTTTATAAGAAAATGAGCGTTGTAAGATACATGTAAAAAGCTTGGAATTTTTACAACATTAGCTAGGTGTTCTTATTAGAAAATAGGCTGAAAAGCAGACCCGATCACACTTCTATAAAGCCGATTGGTTTTACACTCTCAAACTAGTCAAAGGCAGTGCTGTTTTGAACGTCAAAGCAAAATACACTACAATGACGGGACAGAGTTCTTTCTTGTCCTACAAACCTCTGAGCAATAACAATGGCATTAATATATTATCGATGCACTAGGAAAAAAACAGACAGAAACTGACCACGTCAAATGTAACTATTATCTTCACAGATGTTCATCCACAGACTTCCACAACCCGATGATAATTATAAAGATAAGAATGTTTAATTTGATATGAAACGATTTTTGGCATTTAGAAAAAAAAAAAAAAAAAAAAAAAAAAATAATAATCGTAAAATCAAATATTAACCGGACCTAACATGGCTGGTGAGACGCTCGCCATTTCTCAGGCTAGCACGGCAGGAAAAATACAGACTCATCTCACCACTTACGTATCTTTATTTATCAATTACATGTACAGTAATGACAGTATTGCTGTCCTTGGCTTTGAGAACCCTCGAGGAAGTCGGAGAAAGTTGAAAGATACGAATTTGCAACTAACTGTTTCAGCATCTTAGTATTTTAGGTTCGCAAAAAAACAAACAAACAAAAGAAAAAAAAAACAACTGTTTTGTTTTCAAAAGATCAATATAGTTACATGAAATTTTCACCAACGCCTTCTCCATTCTCAGAATGCACCATGGGTACTTGGGGAGCCAATTGCACCCTTTACTGTGGCACTTATTGTCAAAACAATACATGCGACCCTGAAGACGGATTTTGCATTTGTATGCCAGGAGCGCCAGTCATCGACTGCACACCGTGTGAGAGATCTAGTTTATTTTGTGATATTCACATAATTGGCTAATTTTGTAAAAAAAAAAAAAAAAAAAGTCCAAATCTATTTATAGATCTCTTTATCATGGAAGTTTAAATAAATTAGCAGCCATGAATTCCCGTAAAGCAGCGCATCTTGGAACTCTTTTTGTGGGAACTCGTAGCTTTCTAATGCACAATGATCGTTTTGAAGTATCTTTTAATAGGTCTAAAAAGGTGCAGAATTAGCTGATTTCCGGTATTGGTGTACTCCTTGGTTTTGAGAGTTTATTTAAAATAAGATGAAGGTGTCTTCTTGTAATTTATCTAGTTACTCTCGGTAAATCTTTTCTTTAACTTTTTTTTTTCAATTGAAACAGCACATTTTTCTCTTTCAATGAATTAGTATAGTTTTTATAAAAAAAAATTCAATCTTTCTCTTTTTATCTGAATATCACAGATCTACACATTTATGTAATACGTCTAGCTTTCTGACTCTATGCCCATCTATCTATCTTATCTATTTGCATAACAATGAATTAATCAGTCGATCTATCTGTTCATCTATCTCTCTAACTATTTATCAATGTACGCATCTATTTACCGTTCTGCCTGACTCTCTGCCTATCTCTCTATCTGTCAGTTTATAATATATACATATCTTTATATGTCTAATTACCTATCTGTTTATCTATGATTATACTATCGTATGTGTCTCTCTATGAATCGATGTATCTCTATATCTGTCCATTTGTCTATCTTAGTAATTAGCTAGCTTGTTATCGATTGAAGAATATTATAATTCTGTACGAATCCCCCGCCCCCCCCCCCCCTTTTTTTTTTCCCCACCTCAATCACTCCGTCTTTCCCCAGCCCCAGAGAATCGCGCATTTCTGCTGACAACATTCTGGCTGACTGTGGTCATTTTGAGTTTAGTTTCAGTTATCATCATGGTTGTCTGTGGGTAAGGCAGACTCTTTTTTTTTCTTTTAAATAAGTTCAAAGGAGAAAAAGTGTCCTCTTGTCCTGAGGAGAATTTAAATCTCTCATTGTTCTGTTTACTTTAAAGCTGTCAATTGAATGGTGACGCTGAAACAGATAAATCTGTCATTGTTGTGAAGTTTGTTTGTTTTTGTATATTTATTTGAAAGTTAATTCATGATTTTAAAATACATAAATATTTTGAAAAAAAAAAACACGGCTCCTCTCTGTTTAGCCAGCCCTGATCAATAGTCATTAAGTTCACTTTTTGCTGATCCTTTATTTCGGATCGAAGAATGGAAGGCGGTAAAAATGAATAAATAAATGAATAAATATGCTATGTTTTATGTTTTCATGTTTAATGACGTAAAAAAGAAGAAATCGGTGACCGACGAAGCTCGATATCACCGCCGCCTAAAAAATCAACCATGAATTTTGATTAAGGAATAAACGGGGAAGATTTGAAAGTTAAACTTGCGCAAAATAATAATAATAATAATGAATAACATTAAAAGCAATGAGTAAATGCTCACATTTTCTTTGTCAACGTGTATTAAATATGAAACACGATTTGTTACTTATATTCACAAAATTGACCTACATTTCCGTTCGTGAATCGCTGTAAAATGTAAGGGACAGAGTCAGTTGTTAATGAAAAGATAAGTTTTTCAGTTTAAATTCTATGAATAAGAATCAAATAAAATACAAAAAAGGCCAATAAAAGGACATAACATTACGAAATTTAATATTTGTTTCAATGTTTTATTTGATTCGATTAATACAAAATATGGCGCTATCAGTTGAATCTTTATTTACCTTTTATAAGATACCTGAATATAGATAGAATTAATGACGAATAAAGATAAAGTTTGTTGAGATTCAGGCAGGTCGGAATTTTTTCCTGGTTTTAATAGCAAGCTACCAAGTTAGTATCAAACCCTCAAAGAAACAAAGTTTGACGCTTGATATAACTGAATTCGGATTTAATAATGATTAATTCGTTGTGGTTCACGTAGACCTATAACTCAGAGAATATTAATAATCCCTTCATTTTTCATATATCAAATTATCAGGTTTACCTGCAGAAAGCCGTATCTGGCAAAGAAGCGCAAAGTTCTGAACGTAGTATTCAGAAAATCGACCACCAATGGAAAAATGGCCTCAAAGGGGGTTTCTACCAACAGTAAGTAATATTAAGCCTGAGACGACAGAGGTTAAGTTGGCGGTTTTAACATTCGTTTAATCTAAATCGTTTCTCAGTGCAGGTTAAAGGAATAAAATATCTATAACCTCGTCTCTCAGCTCTCTGGGTTTGGGTAACTATTGGTTTACCTGGTAGTAAAATTTTATACTTTCAGTAGACGAATAAAATCCAATCATTTCAAACAGTCAATATCATATAGGTTAAAAGAAATGGGTAGCTATGACTTCCCACAAAGCAGTGTACTTTTAGGCATTTTTTGACGGAGCACAAAACCTTCTTATCAGCGTTTTAAGGGATATTTAAATAGATTAATATAATATGGAATTAGCTGACTTCTCATTTTGATCAATACCTGTGCATTTAAGCATGCGACATAGACTACTCTAGATCTAGATTTGCAAAAGTCGTTTGCAAGATGTCGATGGTCTATTATAACTCTTCAGTATAAAAGGAGATTTTAGAACTCATTTTAGGGATGTTGGATGGCAGTTGTGACAACTTTCTTTCTGTTTTTACTTTTTAGTCAACAGTTCCTTTTTCAGCTATACCACTTTGTTGGTAAAATGAAAAATGGGTACTCTAAAGGGGTATTTCTTAGATCTGATCATGAGGATAGTTGACTATTGAGAGTCAGTGGTCATCGGAAATAATGTCTGGGACAATTATCTGATATTGAAATAGAACCATAATTACTAAATCTAGGGTTTACACTTGTGATGGCTATATGTGTACTAGATGGTCCGGGATAACGTTATGCAAAGTTCACTGTTAAATAAAAGTAAACGAATAAAATAGTGCAAGTGCGGGAACTATTTTTTTTTAAATTTTTCATGGTCTGGGTTAATATTTGTGTACGAGATTTATTATTATTCTAGGAATACACGGGCCGTTTTACAGCTTTGAAAATATAATTCAAATAAAAAAATGTGGTAAACAATATTAACAATATCACTTCGCCAGGCTCATTCATAATGTAAACACAATAATCGCGAGATCGTTTTTCCTATTTGTTTTAAATGTTACGTCAGCAAAATTTTAGTGATTTCTCTCCCCCCATCCCTTTGTTAAGGGTGAATTTTAATACACAAATTCAGGAAGAATAAGACAGAGAAAGGGAGAGAGGGAAGGAGGGAGGGAGGGAGAGAGAGAGAGAGAGAGAGAGAGAGAGAGAGAGGGGGGGGGGGAAGAAAAGAATAATTTCCAGTTAAGTTATTAGGATTATAATTTTTTTTTAATAATTTGTATTCACAAATCTTCCAATCCGGTCGTGGGTTCTCACTCAGCCACCTTATAGATTTATAGACATTTTTTTTAATATGGCGTAATATTGCCTTTCTAGACAAATTTACCATGGTTAGTAAACTTTTTTTGAATGGGAAGTCGATGGTGGTAACTGCATCAACATATAGGCCTTTTTTTTTTTTAATCTTTTTTTAAATTTTATCTTCTTGTGTCGAATTTTTTTTATCCATATTACAAGATCTGGAGCCAAAATTCTAATTACATCGCTGCTTATGCCTTCATAATTATTACTGCAGAAGAAGAATTGGTCCTATATGATCAACAGATAAAAAAAGCTAAATCTTTAACTGTTAATTCCTTAATGCACGTTTTCATATAGAAACAGTGATAGCAAAAGGTCAATTTCCATGATGTTGTACCTTTTCTCTTTCATTAAATTTTTGTAGTCTTTGATGTCAAAGTATCTTAGAAAGCCAATCTAGCGATTATTATCTCGAATATCAAAATCACTATAACGGATACGCACTGCTCGGACCCATCGAGGTTGATTGCACACCTTTAAACGACATGCTGATATTTAAAAACTTTCAGCCTTTGGAGGAAGTACGTGGAAACGTTCCCTAAGCTTTGAGCTAGGACAATCATTATTTTCCGTTCAAATCCAGGAGGTGCATGATTAAGTTCGATATGCACAAATCGCTCTGCCCTGATTATCTGTACGAAATTGTATCGTCCATTTGGTGTACATGTTGTTTTGTCGAATTTTTTTTTTTTTACATCGAAGCGTAGGGGATGAATAATGAAGATAGCTCCAATAAGGAAATATGGTCTGACCGCTCTTTTTCCTAGCTGAAAACATTGGAAAAAAAACTATATACATGAAAGTATAAAATATAAGTACATGCTGCTTGATACCTCAGATTCTTACTTTTATTTTTATGAATTCTTTCACAAAATTGATTTTGAAAATGAACGGGCATTAATTTTTTGTTCATATCACCCAAAAGCTAGTCCTAATTGTTTTCTTTCCCCTCAATCGATGTTAGCAATGATGGATTCACCCCAGCTACGCATGCTTCGCAACAGCATCGCCATGAGGAAGCCCAACTTCATCCGTAAAATTTCCAGGCCAAGTAACAGCAGCAACTTTCAAGGTTCTGTTCACTCATCTTTAGGATCCGGTGAATCCCAAGGGCGGCCAAACAGGAAGGCCTCGAGATTATCCACGGGACCGGGGTCCGGCGTCCAAACTAATTCAACCCAGTTCGCGAAAGAGCTAGCTGTAGCGATGCCCGACTACAAGATACAGTTTGACCAGAATGGGGAGTTGAAAATTATGCGCAGAGAAGCGGGCAAAAAGCTCGATAAGGAGTCTATCAAGAGAATCATTGTGCAGAAAGCACACAATGTCAAGGCGAAGGTGAGAAAAAAAGCAGAGTCCCACAGTGGCCGGGCCTCTATGGATGTCGTTGACAAAAAGAACTTGAGTTTGAGGCGAGAATCCATCGACAAAGTCCTCGAAAAGAAAGCGTCCAAAGTATCGAGTGTGCGTCTTTCGTCTAGGGTAAGACTCATTGATAGATCAATTTAGTGTTATCTCTCCCCATCCTCGTAATTTCAGGCCCTTTTTTTCCCCATTGCAAACAAGCCCCAGTCGGATGGATAGGGGCTGACAGTGCACTCCATGCTAGACCCAACATCCATTCTTTTCGAATGCTCTTAAATTAATGTATAGAAAAGGTATAAAGACTCAGGAAAGTCAAGATGTCACCGCTGGCTCCAAAACAATCTGAGAACGACAAAGTTAAGGCTTTGGCTATCATACACTCTGAACACAATGCTCGCAAAGTAATAGACTAGTTTAAAACATTCGCTGGGGCAGCAAAGGAAAATAGTATTACGTCAAAATTGATCGAAATCATAAAGAGAACAACAAAAACAGATTGATGACTGCCGCCCACTTGGTATGTTTTACTGTTTACTCACAGGACAAGCTCATAGTGTTCAATGAGAGGAAGGTCGTGAATGGATTTTAATACTCTTTAAGACAGTCGTGCTATTCTGGGAGCGTCAACATAAATTGTTTGGGTTCAGCAGGAAACATTGATAAAGGAGAGTAACGTCATTACCTCTTTCTCCCCATTTATGAATAATTTATGAATTACATATTTGTGTGACTGAGAGCATTACAACGGAAGTCTCTCGTTTCTTGATTAAGTATCAGAATATCGATTCAAGATCGCGGTTTTTTGTTTTTTTGTTTTTTTAATCAAACCATCATTTTTTTCTAATTTCTCATCAAAAGCTATATTGACACGGAACTATCCGTTCTATGGGGACAAAATTGAATTGTGCTCTTTGCTGTCTTTTAAATCGCTTTTGGAAAGTAAAATATATTAGGCATATGAAATACAGAGCTTTGCATTTGATTCTCGCCTCTGTGAATATAGGCGATACTTTGTCATTTTTTTTTTTGCTGTCCTAGCTGTTCACCCCGTCTGAGACATTGCGGTTTTGAGAACTGCAAACAATTTAAAATCTATACTTGAAGATGTGAGGACCACTTTGTAAGATACTTTTCACTATAAAAAGGAGACTAGCCGCAAGTTCAAAAAGTATCAAAACTTCATACTGCCTCGTCTTATGAAGATGCGTTTGAAATGAAGAAGTGTTTGAGAATTCCACAAAAAAAAAAAAAAAGAAAGAAAGAAACAAAAAAACAAAAAAAAAAAACAAAACAACAACATTGAAATCTTTGTGAAGTTGCTCATCAATCTAAAAACCTTAGAAAAAAAGATGCAAATAGTTGTGGAAGTTCTCGAGTATTTTCTTAAGACACGTGCCAAAATGTGTTCGCCATATAGAAAGAAAGAAAGATAGATAGATAAATTACACAAATAAATTAATATGAAGTTCCAGGGATTGCAGGTACTGATACAAAGATAAACTTATATGACTTATATAATGTATGTGTATTATTATCATGTGTATCATCTTAATTGTCGTCGTCGTCATGATCACCATCGTCATCATCATCATCATCTACAGCATCTTCATTGTTATTATCAACATGATAAACGTCATTATCATTATCATCATCACTATTTGCAGAAGTAAATTTATCTCCTTCATATTAACATCATCATTTTTTATGAACAGGTAGAAAGAAAAACATGGGATAGAGAAAGTAAAAGGTATATAGATAGAGAGATAGATAGATAGAGAGAGATTGAGAGAGAGATAGATAGAGAGAGAGAGATAGAGATTGAGAGAGATAGAGAGAGAGAGAGAGAGAGAGAGAGAGAGAGAGAGAGAGAGAGAGAGAGAGAGAGAGAGAGAGAGAGAGAGAGAGAGAGAGAGAGAGAGAGAGAGAGAGAGAGAGAGAGAGAGAGAGAGAGGCAGGCATGTACACGCACAGACATTTAGACAAACATGAAAACACCAATTGAAGAAAAAAAAGTCTCTTTTTTCCACTCTTCACTTAGACGTTTATTAGATTTTGGCGATAAGTTGAATTCGCAATAACATCTCAGATTTCGTATTTTTTCAAAAAAAAAAAAAAAAAAAAAAAAAGGCTCCACCAGGCAAACTGAGCTGAACACAAAAAACAAGGTCGACAACCCGACACTTGGGCACCGGATCAGTGACAGCAAGTTCAAGGAGATAACGGCCACTGAAGCACTAAGATGCCAATTACGCTACTTCATAACTGTTTTACACTAATGAATGCCGGTCGCTTAGTTGAGGATGAACTATTGAACTCTCCATTGATTTTTTTTTTTTATGGTCCTTTCATTTGTGTTAAGAAAACATTTTGCTAGGAGACTGATTTTGATATAGAAAGGTTCAAGTTTCAAACATTTTGTACACCTCCATAGCGTAGAAAATTCGCTGTTATGTAGTATATTAAAAAAAAAAAAGAAAAAAGAAAAAAAAAAAAAACAGAAAAAAGAAAAATTCCTACCTATGCCTGATTCGCTCAAGCTCCTTAACATTAATTTTCAGATTTTTTGTGTGCTTCATCGAATTGGCCTATTCGTGACAAAAAGGTTAAAAAAAAAATGAAAGACATGGTAAGGGGGAGGGGGGGACAAGTTCCATTACCTTTGACACCTCGAATGTTTTGTTACAGTTAAAAAATAATGTTGTTTTTTTTTTTATAGTTTGTTTTTTAACACTTGAAAGGCTGTGACTTCTAAAATGTTGCCGCTGAATCATTCGCTGTTTTTTCAGTTCAATAAAAGATAATCGAAAACAAAGCAAATTTTGTTGTAACAATGGCTTTATGTGCGAAATAAGCAAAATGTTGAAAACGTGAGTAACTATGGAGGTAAAACCCTGCAAGTGTGAACCGTGTAACAGAGGAGAACAAAGAAGAACGCAGAATAGCACAGCAGAGTCGACGGGTAAAAAGAGTCCGCTTTTAACAGAAACATCCAGCCGCAGAGCAACACTAGGACATGTTGAAACCCATTTTTTTTTTTTATTATTTTTGGGGGGGGGGTAGGGGGGGGGGGGGGGGGGGGGGAGACAACTCCTGAAGCATCGACGACACTGAGGGTTGAATGGTATGTTGTTAACGCCTGTTACAACTTTTTTTTTTTTTTTTTTTTGCTAAAGAAGTTTCTCTATTTCGAAGGGATAAATAGAACAAAAGAATAATGGGAGACTTGGTCCGTTACCGTCGGTCGCAAAAGAGACTGAGTTCATTTTTTAACATACAGGCTAAACCCACAAAAAAACAAAAAATTAAATGAAAATAAGACGGAAAAGTAAATTTAGGCCGTTTTACGGTTCAGGCACTGTATGATCTTGAGCCTATAGATGAATTCATAAACACAACCATCCTTTCAGAGGGGAAATAGTGTGATGTCACGGGTGGTTCTGAATAATCTGAGAACATAATTTTTAACGATCCAGTTTAATTCCACTAGTGAGTTTTACTCACAACACATGACAACCATGCAGAGCCAGATAGTCCTAAGTCGATAAAACTTTTCAATACACTTGATACACTCTTGTATTAAGGGATCATAAAACACAGATACATCTATGTTTGTATGAATGTATATATATATATATATATATATATATATGCACACACACATATATATGTATATATACACACACATATATATATATATATATATATAAAATACATACACACATACATACATACATACATACATACATACATACATACATACATACATACACAAACATTAAACATTGTGTAGAACGACTAACAAAGTGAAGTGTAGTGCAGGGTAAGTGACGCCATGGTTATTTCTCCCTTTTTTGCGTCAGCTGGCGTCACTTTGCAAACTAAGCACTGGATAACCGTGTACGAGCCATCTAACCGGTCTCCAAGTCTGTGTTTAATCTAGATCATAATTATCGTAATAAAGACTTCGACAGTAGTCTTGAAAAACGGGCCCAATTGCCTGAATCAGTTAAACATACGGCCGAGATAGTTAAACCTCGATAAGAATCTTAAAATGTTTTAAAAATCAGGTCTAGATTGAGGTTAAGATGTAGGGGCGTTTGAAATTTTGGTTTTTTTTTTTCAGAGCACTGACGATAATTGGAAAACCGCTCTTTATGGAAGTGGGCCTGCAAATATCTATGATATCCATTGGTTAAAGATAACTTTAATCTCGTTTGCTCTATCTATTAACGTAATTTTTTTGTCTTGTTTCTTTTCTTTCTTTTTTTTTTGTACATAAAATGGTTTATCTATTGTCCATGAAATAAGACGATACTTTTGGAAGACAATAGCTTTAGTCATGATTTTGAATGAGTTGCATTTAGACTAGAAAATATTAAGCTAGCAAAGAAATGACTGTATTTTCGTTGGTCTCTTTGCATGACTGGACCAAAGAACCCAACCAAAACCGATGACAAATATAATGGCCTCCAATTAATAAGGGAAATCGACTAACTGTACTTTTCCAATCTATGTTTAGGTCCTTTTAAACGCTTATTAGAATTGTGAATTTTCTCATTAAGTCTTAAAAGTCACGGCCTTGCGGGAATTCTTAGCCGCGCAGTTATTTAAACCTACATGATAATAAATGTTTAACTAAAAAATCTGCAACGTTTGATAGATTTGAATTTTACAAAATCAGTTTGCTATTCTTCTTACCCTTGCCTATCACACGTGGGGAATAAGACTGATGAAAGAAAGGATTTACTCTTTAAGCATACGCTCGTTCGTGTTTACAAAATTTGGCCATTTTCTCTTATGCAAATATGTCTGCAACAAGATATGTGACCACTTTTTTATTTTTTGTTTGATTAATATACACCTACAATTTGACCCCTGCGTCTTTCCCAGGTTTGCCTAGTCTAGGCTGAGAAAATACAGTAGTTATCACGTTTCCTTTACTCCGAATCTGTGGGGAAATTGTTTACTTTAGTATATCTTCGGCCCAGCTCGTGTTTCATTGTATTCGTTTCTAAAATTATGCATTGTTGGTATTAATGACGTTATAACCTCCACACTGTGCATGAAGGGTACAATGAATGTTTCAATGTTTTGTATGTTCTCCCTCTCCACCTTGGAATTAGGTTTTGTCTTTGTCTATGCCTATTTTTTGGTTAATCATTAAACGGAATAAAACTAGAAACAATTTTTAAGTTTTACTTTAAGTTTCAGCACAATCACTTCTCGCGCTGCGGGTACATAATAATTAATTTTTTGTTTCTAAAATGGGTGTCCTTTATTGAATTATTCCTCGGGAAAGGTGAGCGGGGTGGCACTCATACCTGAGTAATGTTATATTGTACTATTTATTTTATGAAATGGTTGCCTTAAATGTATGAAAAGGGTTTTAAAAATGTTTAAAAAGTTAGATACTCATTCTTCGAAGAAACAAGAATAAATAACTGTAAGAGGATCGCTGTAGTCAAGAGATGAACAACAAATTGCAAGAATTGATGTGATCAGACAACTCTTGCCTAACATTTTTGGACTTTTCAGAGACCTCTCTTTTAGTATTCATCCCTTCATCATCGGGACAGATAACGTTTATTGAGGCATTGGAATCCCACAGAGCCATGTTTCTTGATGCTCTCTACACGTATAAAGGAAAAAATAGTGAGACAATCTTCACCCCCCACTCCCTCCTCTTCGTCTCTACCTAAATTTCAACTTGCTACATTCAACAACTTAGGGAAGGTTATCTATTGCCTTCTAGTGCAAATCGGGTTATACTACCGTTTTAGACATTTTGCACGATGAAAAACTTGATTTAATCTGCAATTGTGAGACAATTTTCATATTTGAACACTTGGCAGGGATAGAGGATGATAATGAATTTGAGACTGAATTTGAAACAGCAGATTTAGGTTACGCTTTTTTTTTTAATTGTTTAAACTGGATTGTTACAAAAACGCTTTCGCCGATTACAGCGAAAAATGAATTGATACTAAAAACAAATTTCGATTGTTTTTTTAATTAATTGTTGAATAATGAGTTTTAGTTTTATTAAAAGCTCTTTTTTTTTCCAAATCAATGTTGTGAATCTCATAAAAATACTAACCCTATTTTCTGAGCGATTTGTTTAATAAAAAATCCGTTGCCTGCAAATTCTTATCGGGTAAACCAAAAATGCTAGTTTCATCAATAATTATTAAAGTTTGTATAATTTCTGTTTCCTTTGTTTCTATCTTTGTTATATTTGCTTTTTATTCTAATGAATTACAATAGTTTGATGGTTTATTCGAAAATAAAATCATATAAACTTAACTGAAGGTTAAAGAATGCGTAAAAAAAACAAAAAAACTTCTGAATTTTGTAAAATCGCATAGAAACGACCTGAGAGTGAGAGAGGGAGAGAGAGAAAGAGAGAGATAGAGATAGATAGAGAGAGATAGAGAGAGAGATAGAGAGAAAGAGATAGATAGAGATAGAGATAGAGATAGATAGATAGATAGATAGATAGATAGAGAGAGAGAGAGAGAGAGAGAGAGAGTGAGAGAGGGAGAGAGAGAAAGAGAGAGAGAAGCAGATACAGAAACAAAAGAAAAGAGAAAAAGGGAAAAAAATGTCCATTAGCAAAATGACTCACATTCCACGACGTTGGATTGGTTGGGGTAACCCTTACTGCATCATATCATTTTCTTATCTCTCGTTACTCGCTATAGATATAAGCAGAATCCTATTGTTTCTTTAAAAAAATAAGAATAAAAAACAAAACGAAACAAAACAAAACCATACAAACAAAAAAACAACAACAAAAAAACAAAAAACTTTTTGAACAATCTGGTATCATACTGACAATCAGTGATACTGTGGATATTTTACTTTAGCCTTGCCAGGTTTCTTTGCAATTTTCTAATGTACCACAATTTGTCGAATGAACCAAAATAAATTTAAAAAAAAACTAAATATCCGGGACGTAGCCCATAATTTCTTTATAAAATTTTGTACAGACAGAAAACATAACTCAGTCCCCTAAACCCTTCGCATTTTTTTCATTCTTTTTTTTTTTTACAGCGCATTCTCAACTTGCTTTATGTCTCTTGATAGTCATTCTAAATTCAACTCCTTTGTTTATTTCATTGTTTATGCATTCAGTATAACTGAAACGAACATATTTGTCATCGGTAATTTTGGTATACGTAATGACCTTTGATTAACATACAAGCAGTAAAAAGGTAATTTATTCTCTCTATTTTCAGCGCTCGGAGTGATTTGACCAGCTTTTATTACACACGTAAATCAAGGTGCGTTAGTGCGTTAGATGCTGCACTTAGAACTACCCATATCTAGTTTATTCTAGTGTGGCTTTCTTTCTTTTCTTTAAACTTGATAATAAAACTTAAGAGACAGCAAGGCATGCAAACATATTTGCGACATTATATAGCTGTAGGTCTAGTGAACATTTTTGAAAATTTTTGTAAGACTAGTGTTATCCCTGGACTTTGTAGCTGTGGCAGTTGTTGCTGACTTCTGTTATTGATATTGTTTTCTGTTTGTGTTTTTTTTTTTTTTTTTTTTGTCGCCTTCTTGTATTTTGATGTCTTTTAGACAGTCAAAGATGTATTAAAATTATCGATCACATGACTGAATGTGTTAAGAATGATGTATCCTTTTTTTTCTTTTTCTTTGTGAAGCAACCTTCTCAAATCGCTGATAAGTCTTTCATTTTCACTGTGGAAATAAACGAAGCAGATTTCAAGGCGAGAAGCGTTCGTTTTCATGTCCAACACATCCTTTCTTACGCCACCACTCGTGGCTGATAAAATAACACTTATTAGCCTATCTATTTCGGACAAAATAAATTTCGATTTGAAAAATAGTTCAGAGCTTACTATCCGATATGGTAATGTGTTCTACCTGAAAATTTTGAGTGGAGAGGGCTAAGTAAAATCACATCATATTTCTTACTTCTATATTAGGGGAAGAATTTGTTTAATGAGTATCATCTAGAAAAACACGGCAACTGTTTTTCCTTCAGCTCACAGAAGTTGGTTATGACAAAAAAGTGTCTCTTGCTAGATTAGGATTTAAACAGGTTTATGAAATTCCCTTGTCATAAAGCGTGATATTTTGAACTGTTGCGATATTAACCTCGCTTTTGAACGTAAAATTTAAGATATATTATTCACAATGTAATTGAAAATCGCGTTTCCTCACGGAAGCTTCCGCTTATGAATTGAATTCATAATATGTGTAAGCGGTTAGGCCTATATCTTAGAAAAGGGGTAAGATAAACGAACAATGAGATTTGGGACGACCTAAGCTAGCAGTCATGCAGGTCACCTAATCGCAGCCATTTCCGAAAATAGATCGCTGTCTTGACGCGATCTCTAAAGAATTGTTTCTTATCAGCTTTTATTCTAGAAAGAGCGGGGGCTTTCTTTTATGGTTTCACTTCGATATTACCTAGCCTGCTTTCCTCTGTCAGTTTCTCTCTCATTTCGATGCTCTCTCTCTCTCTCTCTCTCTCTCTCTCTCTCTCTCTCTCTCTCTCTCTCTCTCTCTCTCTCTCTCTCTCTCTCTCTCTCTCTCTCTCTCTGTCTCTCTGTCTCTCTGTCTGTCTGTCTGTCTGTCTGTCTGTCTGTCTGTCTGTCTGTCTGTCTGTCTCTCTCTCTCTCTCTCTCTCTCGCTCTCTCTCTTTCTCTGTCTCTCTGTCTCTGTCTCTCTGTCTCTCTCTGTCTCTGTCTCTGCCTCTCTCTCTGTCTCTGTCTCTGTCTCTGTCTCTCTCTGTGTATCTGTCTCTGTCTCTGTCTCTCTGACTCTCTCTCTCTCTCTCTGAATTAAAATAAAATGAATGTGAAGAGGCAAACAATACTCAGGGACCAAAAAAAGAGGCCCTAGAACTCAAAAAAAAAAAAAAAAGAAAAGAAAATATATTGACCTATTAATGCCCCGCCTATTTGTGCCTTTATCATTAAATGCGAAACTGATATAATTATGGTCACATTTTTGGTTGACTCTTTCTTGTTCCTCAGCAAATCAAGTTATGTGCCTATTTCCACTGAGGATGCTTGGTAATGATAGTTATTATTCCCGAGTTGTATTCAAAGCGTCTTTTTTTTTTCCTATTAGAAATCCCCCCCCCCCCCCCCCCCACTTCCTCTCTCTCTCTCTCTCTCTCTCTCTCTCTCTCTCTCTCTCTCTTTCTCTGTTTGTGTGTGTGTGTCTCTCTCTCCCTCCCTCCCTGCCTCCTTCTCTCTCTCTCTATCTTCTCCCCCTATCTCTCTTATTTATTACGAGTCAATATCGTTCTGTCTCGCACACACAATCAATGCACGACACACTTAGTCGTTTACCCTCTCTCTCTCTCTTTCTCTGTTTGTGTGTGTGTGTCTCTCTCTCCCTCCCTCCCTGCCTCCTTCTCTCTCTCTCTATCTTCTCCCCCTATCTCTCTTATTTATTACGAGTCAATATCGTTCTGTCTCGCACACACAATCAATGCACGACACACCTAGTCGTTTACCCTATTAATTTTACGGATGCAA
Source organism: Elysia crispata (assembly GCA_033675545.1). Taxonomy (NCBI): domain Eukaryota; kingdom Metazoa; phylum Mollusca; class Gastropoda; family Plakobranchidae; genus Elysia; species Elysia crispata. The sequence goes on along the minus strand of JAWDGP010005317.1, from coordinate 533,282 downwards.
TTATCCATGAGTCAAACGTAATAGATTAACACACCTATGAGAACAAGTCGAAAGACAAATTAGCTATCGGTCACTATATGCTCTACAAAGATATGAGATAGGCGTAAGGTCACTTCAATAATCCAGCAAAGAAAGACCGTAATATTGATCAGCCATGTTATTTTTCGATATAATAGGAGTGGCCCAGCTTTGAAGACACGTCGACAATCTCGGGTGATCAGATTCGGTGTTTTATCTGATTTATTATATGCCGAATACAAGAATTATTCGTTTTTCGATATCCGTTTAAAGAGTAACCGGATCGTGGCGTATTTTAACTTCTAAACAACGGAACAAAACTATATATAATTAATATGTTGGGCTGTCCAGATTTGAACACAATGCAGAGGGAAGTTAAAATTGAAGCAGTCTGGATATTTTGGAGAGAAAAAAAAAACAGGATTATGAAAAGACTCAATGAATTACAAAATGAACGGTGCTGGAATTCTCCTTACGACCATCATCGTGAAACTAAAGAACTCATAGATCAAGATAAGTGATAGAGTCGAGAACATTAAAGAGACCTGGAAGTGGAAGTAGATCATGTCAGAGTAAAGCCGGGTGAATGTTCTTCATTGCAAGTGTCGTTGGTTTTTCAACGAGCTTACATTCTTTTAAAACTCAGACGATTCTTTGTTTCGGCGCGATAGCGAGCTCTTTGAATCATACCGTTAGCAACAAACAGGAGCCCATAGAGCTTTCGAAGATCATGGTTTTTTTTTTCAATGTGTCTTCGCATAAACATGCCCTCACAAAACATTACAAAGGTCGCTCAAGACATAACTTCATTGTTCCTGGAGAAAGATTGACCTTGTTCTCGAAATAACTTATCTAATTTGCTTGAAATGAGGCAATGCGAAACGATCCCGTTTACGTATAGTCGTAAATTCAGTCTTTCACTCTTTGATCTACAAAGCCATGCGCTACCATAATTGCTATGAAAATAATTACAGCAGAAAAAGTTTACAGCCCATTGCAGTTCCTAGGCTACCTTTCAACCTTTAGCTTTAAAAAGGAATATCCGAACATACCTTTCGCATATTCCCTCTCACCCTCCTCCTCTGTTGTAAACTAGTAATAGTGAATTTCACTCGAGGATCACTGAAACGGAAGTTCGGTAATAATGAGTTTTCCTCGAAAATCACTGTAATGGAAGTCAAGTAATGATGAATTTTATTCTAAGATCAAAGTATTGAGAGTTTAGTAATGATGAATTAAGTTTTAAGATTAGTGTAGCCGAGTCTCTAATAGTCTTTCGGGCTAATTATAGCTGGGTTTTGGATTTGAATAACCTACATATGCCCATGAGCTTACGATAAGCTTAAAATCGGTTCTTCTTCAATAGTAAAACGCAGAGCAGTCGCCAAATTCTTTCTTTCTTTTTTTTTTTTTTTTTTTAAATCAATTCCATCACACTATTTGTACTATTCGTGTTCTGCCGTAGTCGGTAACGAGCGTTTTGCTTTACACATCTCTGGTCGTTGAGTAAATTTAACCGAATTTTTATAAATCCGGATAGTCGATTGTGTGATCCGGTTAGGATTTGGAACTGCATGATTGTATTTCCGATTATGTTGTATTCAACTGGGCAAAACCGATAAAAGTCAAGTATTGTGCAAGAATGTTTCACTTAAACGTGCCTTCTTTCAAGTTAAAGCACCCCCCCCCCTCTTAACCTTAGAAAAATTAATAAAATAAAAAAAAATTTTAAAAAATCCTGTAACAAGGGGAAAAAACTGTTAGTTTTAAATTCATCTATAACTTGAAGCTACCCAAGACGACATTGTATTTTAGCAATCAACTTTTTCTTTGTACTTGTATCAAGAAATTCTACCAAACTTCTAGACAATTTATACAAAAAAAAAAAAGAAAAAAAAGAAAATCATAGGCCTACTGAACACACGCACACACACACACTCTCTGTGTCTCTCACTCACTCACTTTCCGTGTGAATTAAGATTCTTTCATCTTTACTGCTCCGCACATATCTTTTTTTTGTTTACTCCATCTAACTCCGACTAACTCTCGCTTTAAAAATAAATAATGTGCATATACCAAAAGACATACGAAGTATCATCCTTTTTCTCTCTCTGTCCCTTCTCGAAAGAATATGCTCTAATTCAAAAGAAAAAAAAAAGGCACTTTTGGCTCCCTACAAAAGCGTTGATACAGCTGAGTTATTTTGAATTGTGATTTCGATTATGTCTAAGGCTCTTTTCATGGCTTTGCAAATGATAATTTTACCTGCTTACAAAAAGAGAAGAAGAAGACCTTCGCACAATTAATTGACAAACTCAGCACTGGTACATGTATTCAAGTTTGAATACTGTAGTACTAGTTGGTAATTAGAATGACTTCTAATTCTACATTACCATCTGGAATTATTTTCGCACTACTGGTATGATAGTTTAAAGAACTGTCAGAATCGAATGCTCAAAAGCACTATATACAAAACGTGCAATGTTGCTCTAGCTTCTAAATCTAAAATGTTGTAATGCACACATACATAACCAATCAATACAAAATTCAGAGTTGAGTGAAGTAGATTTACAGAATAAAAAATTTTCACACACCATAATCTCTGTCCCCAAATACATTTTGTCCTTTACGTACATGTGAACTTACCACCTGTGATATTCTCTTACACTCACAGTGCATAAATAATATAGTATCCATCACAAATCTCAAAAGACTCTCTGTAATTAATCATGCAAGCATTTCAGACCTCGCTGTCCAGGGTTGAGAAAGGGCGAGGGGGGGTGTCTGTGGACCTCTCAGCGAACAGGCCTTAAGTATCTAACTACATAAGAACACTTTGATTATATCATGAGCATAACAATGCAATCATTGATGGTTAAACCACTATCTCAAGTTGGTTTTGATTCCTGTTTCTTGACTTTAGTAGTTAATTCAGTTATTAGCACATGCTCATAAAAATATTTGGAGTGACGCAAAATTTGATCGACTTGTTTCTGTGTTCACTTTACCGCCGGAATAAAGAAGTAAGAGTTATGCCATGCTGTATCAAACCATCTGAAACATTAAGTAACCTTTTCTTAATATTTTTCTGTCTCATTCTCTGCCTACCTTTGCTTTTGTAAAATCTAAATTGTGAACTGAGTGAAAGGCTGAGTGGTTAATGGCTGCTGCTACCACTGTGATAGGCTGTAAACAAATTTACGTGGGACCTGAGCAAAATGGCAATTATAATTTATCAAATTTTTATAAAGTGAATTTGGATCCAAATACATGATGACGCTATTCAGAATATCGTACACTTAAAATTGCTAGATCTCAGAGTCACTTTTTCATGCCATGCTGTTTCACAATCGAAAGCTGAACAGATAGATTTATGGACACTTTTTATGAGAACTTGTGGAAATATAATTGAAAGATCTCTCAATATCATTATGTTACTTGCTTGAAGGAGTAATTCAGTGTCTGCATTGGTAACCTTGCCATTGACAGAATAATAAATCTGAAGTTATATTATGCGGTTAAGGAAAATGCTTCCCTAATTTTTGTTTTCATTGGCAATATCAAACACAACCAATGGTAAGACAAAAAGTACAAAGAAATAAGTGTATAAAACACTCTTCCACCATTGTCGTTTTATGGCTGGTATTTATGAACATAAAACCATGCTGTGACGATTACATTAGTGTAGGTGATTAGATAAAACAAATCTTGTTACCCTTTCTTCAAAATTATTCGAAATCCTAATAAAAGTTCAGCTATCACATAAAAGTGATAGCCTTGATGGCAAATCAAACACTGAGGAGCCTAGACCACTAAAATGCATTGATGCTTATACCATTGCTCACAGGAGCGCAGAGTCAAATGAAAAAAAAACAATCACGCCAGACACTGCATGAGAAAAAAAATGTGCAGTGAATCAACGTGAAGTAAGATGCTGTTACGAGGAATCCACGGGGAAAGTAATGAAGCAATGGGGCCTATTAATTCCGCATTCATATTTCACAATAAATTTCAACAAAAGACCTCAAAATCTGATTCTTTTTCAACAAAACATGCCGATGTTGTGAGAAACTTCTATAAGGATCAACATAGTTAAGTTTACTTTTTTTAAAGGTTATTTCTATTTTGCGACCAGGTCCAGCGTCTCTTACTTTGAGTACTAGGTACGGCTTATCACCATTTCCTCTTACTAGTATTAAGAATATTCTGAAATTCTTTAAAGTGAGCCTTGAAAAACATTTGCAAATTACCTCAAGAAAGCTATATTAATTATTGAACAAAACTCAATCTCTTTGAAAATTTATAAAGTAATTTGTTTTTCCAAGATATGGAAAATCTCTTACCTCTGAACTATCTTAATATTTCAATCACCAATTTGACAACTATTAAACCAGATTTTATACCAAGCAAATGTGTAAATAAATCAATCATGGAAAAATAACCCAAAGAAATCAAGTTTACATTTAACAAGATTTAATTGTTTTTCACAATTATACACAACAAGATGCATATTGAAGAAAATTTGACTAACCATTTTGTTTAAACCCAGTACCCCATTTTCTCACATGCTTATTTCAAGATACACATGGAGGTAGATGTATATCTCTGCAGTCTTTCACTGATTTAAGTATTGTGCTTAAAAAAAAAAATTTTTTTCACTCTATTTGAAATTTGAAAAAAAAAAAACAACAACTACAAAACAAAATAAAAAGGTGTAACAGGGAAAATGGCTTATCTATATCAATAATGTAAAGGGGTGGCAATGTTATGACATACAGGTGAAAAAAAAAAAGAGAACAAAAATTAAAATTTAAATTCCTTGTACTTCTTGGCTCCCTTCCCAGTATCTTGTTGTGCCTTCTTGCGTTTCTGCACAATGAAAAAAGAACATATAAGGTAAAAAAGTGAAAATAAGTGATACTTTTAATTAGTATTACTGATTACTTACTAGTGTATTTATCTATGCAATATAAAATTGAAAAGCTGACAGAAATAAAAGAAAGGGCAATAGAGAAATCAAAATTTTAGTCAGGCTTTTATTTGATCAAAGTTATTTTTAAGTAGACTTTTTGTAAATCTATGTCACCTTTCTACTAACATAGAACTTGAAGAAGAGTAAATATAGCACAGGAGCATAAAATTTAAATGTGACCAAAATCAAATTCTTGCATTACTAATTTTGATACTTTTCGACCGTAATAAGCATTAAACTTGATGAAAAGCAGTACCTTCAATTTAGACATCTATAGACAATAGGAAAGTTTGAACTATACAAAACTGATTCATAATTAACAACAAAAAAAAAAAAGTGGGGAGGAAGAGAAAGCAAATTAAATACACAGAGTTAAAAAAGAGGTTGGATTAAGCATTAGTTCGATGCACTAAACATAAGAATCCACAGTTTACCTTTTCTTAACATTCTTCTGCCTGATTCCCAGTTCTTAAATCTTTTTTTTAATGCTTCTTTTTCTTGTACTAAACTTTGAAGATAAACATTTTTTTGTTAATTTGCATAAAAACTTCATCTGCTTTCTTAACAAAAACTCACCACAGTGTAGTCTTTTTGTCAAGCTGTCTTTCAAATTTTCTACCGAACAAAGAACACATAACCTAGCTACAGTCCAAGATATCCTCTTACCTTCTGTTTAGCTGCATGAGCTGCCACCATATCACTCAAGTCTTCCTTTTCCAGCTGGCTTTGCTGCTCCCTCACTGTCTGGTCATACTTTGCCTGCATGGCAGCTGTATCAAGATCCAGTTCCTCAGGGTTCAGGGACACCTCAACAGCCTCTGCTCCAGTCTTCTCACCTGGCTTCTTCGGAACCTGAGAAACAGAATTTATTTTTTTAAAACATTATTATATTCAAACAATTTTATTTTATAAGCGTCATTTTTATTTATCCTGAGCAGTTGAAAACTGTGAAAACTGAAGATTGTGTTTTTCAAATAAAACTTGAAATACAAATAACTCATGATGTAACAGCTTCATGCAATAATAATATCAATGATGTTGGTATTATTGTTAATAATAACAACAAGAATCATCATAATAATACAACTGATAGAAAATAACAACAACAACAAGAACAATAATAATAATAATTACAACAGTAATAAATTGCAGTTAACAAATGTCATGGTTCCCTCAAAAACTGGATGAAGCTACCATTTCAGGGGTCTCCTTTAAATTTTCTAAAGAATCTGACTTCTTATCATATTTTCCCAAACAGGGCTTGAGTTATTTAAACATTAAATTACATGCAACAACAGGGTTCAATGTTGTGAGTATCATTGTCTGAAATTTCCATTACCAGTTCACAAGCATAAAATATGAATATATTTGTATGTCCCTCTATTGAATTTATTATTCCTTTTTTATAACCTCTACACCTAAAAAAGCTTCCTCATGATATACTACTACAAATAAGCCTACAGTTTTTAGACATGTATAAATTCTTTCTGAGTAGTTTCCGGAAACTTATATACCATCAGTACTTTCCAGAGGACTTTATTCAATAAAGCTTATTAAAGTTTAAAAAAAAAAAGCGCATGAAGGTTTAAGCTTCACAATCTTAAAACTATATTTATAAAAAAAAAAAAAGAAAAGCCTACAGCAGCCATATCATAGACATGTGCAGATCCCATCATGGCTCCTCCGACTGGAGCAGCCTTCTTCTCTGGCAGGACTTGATAGAGAGCAGGTGTGTCTCCTCCCTGGTCCATGGCGTCCTCGATGCGTTTCTTACGTAGCTCAATCTGGTCAGGAGTCTCCATGCCAACAGGGACTGAAGAGATTCCTCCTGGAGTCATTAGGCTGAAAGAAGAATAGAAAATTATTTTTTTTGAGGAAAGAACAGAACATAAAAAATGAGGTTATGATAATATCCAGGGGCAGCTGAAAAAGACTTGCTGCTCTTCAGCTACTGGGACGAGAAATTGCTTGCAGATACTATCATACTTTTAATCTGATGGCAGATGGGAATCAGTCAACAGGATATCAACAGCATCATAAGATATACCAAAATAAATGCTGCTGCTCCAGAGTAATTAGATCTAAAACTAATTTCTAAACTGATTATAAGTAAAAAAGAACAGACGTTTTTGAAGTATTTGAGCAATCAAAAGACAGTGATAGAGATTTAGAAGTGGGTGAGGATGATCGCAATCCAGAAATTGATAAAAGTAGTGATTCGGAGGAGGATAATTCAGAATCTAGATCTAGATCTAATTTTTTTAACAAAATGAAAATTTACAGTGTTTTAGAAAAATTTAATAAAAATCATCTCTTAAGATATTCTTTTGTTGTTTATTTTATTCAAACCAGCATGTGTTGTTAATATATATCTATTTTTTTTTACAAATTTTAAAAAATACCCAAAAAAGTACAACTATGAGCACTCAAATTATTTCTAGACCCTCAGCCGCAAGTGAGTTAAACAAAAAGTTGAGAAATAAAATAGCCATTAAAGCAACGCATATCTTAATTGCAGACTTCAAAATAATATTAGATCTTTCATATTTAATAAAGTGAAGGCAAAAAATATCTAGTATAAAAAAGAAACAAAAAGAAAACAAATCAAACCAAAAACAAAAATCTGAAAATAAGTACAGGGTCAAACAAAATGATAGAGGTTGATATCAAGAGAAGCTGGTTGAAACCTGATACAAAAAGAGTAGAACTACAGAATAGGATCAAGAAGATCTTCAAAAATACTGGCTGAAACTGTACAAAAAATACAAAGAAAAACACACCAAGATATAATATTTCTAGAGATGCTATAACTTCTCCACTTCCCCCTGCCATCAACATCAGTTTGATGTTAAGCCAAAGGTACTGACTCACCCTTCAGCTGGAGTAATGAGACCAGTTTCATCCTTATCCTCCTCTTCCTCTTCTTCGCTCTCAGACTCTGACTCAGATTCAGATTCCAGCTCTCCCCACTGACCTTGGTCAATCTCTTCCTCCTCAACTTCATTCTGAAAAAAAAAAAAACCATGAAGGAAGAGTAAATGTTTTATTTTATTTTTATAGGACATTATCAAATCAAGAGAGAGAAAAACATTTCCTTTTTTTTTTTTAATCAGTACAATCATTAGATTAAAGACTTATCACCTGAACTTGTGAAAAGGCATTTTCTTTCTACACTTATGCAATTTGAAGCGAAAGCAGTTGAAGGAAATGAGTGTTTTGAAAAGAGTAAAAATTAAGAAATTTCACTGCTAGCAACAATTGCTGTGAACAATACTTATAATACAAATTGAGCAATAATATGATATTATCAAACTAAGCATGTTTCTTGAGAACAGTATTAAAAAAATCAACAGCTGTAATTTTCATAAAAATGTCCAAAACATTTTCTAATTTTACTAAAAACTAATTTCTTTAAGTTGTTTAATAAAAAAAGTTTGAATTACTAATGGCATAGATAATTAAGGATCTAGTTCTCAATTAACAGACTTCACAGCACTTTTTCTTATACTTGGAGTTGCTCAACACAATTTAAATGTATCAACTTCAACTTAAGTTCCAAGATATAACTCCAGTTATGTTGTCTCCATCTTTAGATTTTGTGGGAAAAAATTAATAACAAATTAAATGCAACCAAAAAATATTCACTGGCTATAGCAACTCCTTTTAACAAAACTGTCATTCTCCAAAATTATTACTTGAAAGGGTTGAAACTCAACTAAAACATATAGATGTGTAATTCATTGATTTAAGATGACAAAAAGAGAAAAGTAAAAATGAAAAAATTCTAGCACTCACTTTGAACTCTCCACTTTGCGTCCCAAATACATCGCCATAAAGTGGCTTGCCATTTTCATCCACAGGTGGCTTTCCCCAACCTCCAGCATGGTAGCCAAACATACAGCCCTGACAGATAAGACAGTTACAAGTCTTTAATATTTTTTTAAGTCAAGCAGATCCATGCAGACAGTTTTCAAATTTGCATTGCTAAGGTCCTCCTTTCTTCCTTTTTAGTCTTCATTTGGAGTAGTTTCAAAACTGCATTAATAACTCTTTTGCAATAAACCATGTTAACAATTCATATGTTATTGTTCTAAAGAAAGTTCAAATTTTCATAAACTAATAAAGTAATATATATGTTCACTTTCTTGAGATAAATGAAATAATAGTACATAGAAGCTTCAAAATTAGTGAACTGGCCTCTCACCTCTGGAATGGGTGCATTAAGACCTGCTATTTTCAAGTTGGGATAGGAAGGGGGTGGGCCATATCTTTGCATGGCAATCAACCATGGTGGTGGAACTTTCTCCGAATTCTGATTATGAGGAAATAAAAAAGCAAAGGATTAGAAAGATCTGGAATGACAAATTTGAACATTATGGTTAAATGATCAAATTATATAAAAAGAAGGAGACTTGAGTTTGGTGGACACCTATAGAATTTCTTTCAGTTTCTCTTCTTGTTTGATAAAGATTGAAAGCACATTTACATTCTAATAAACCAAATTGTATAATGGTGTCAACTTAAACCTTTTTTTGAAGCACATCAAACTTTTTTAAAATCAAATTTCTTTATAAAATCAAACTAATAAACTGACCCAGAAGGTTTCAACTATAGGGAATATGGTTGTGCATTTATCAAACATAAATTTTGCTGCTTAATTCTCATTACTGGCTGACACAATGGTTGACTACATACACTTCCAACAGGCATGCCAAGAGCCATTTTCAAGTCATCGCTGAGGTTCCCTGGCTTTTTCTCACGCAATTTTGTCTCAAACTCTTTGGCCTCATAGTAAAGATCTCCATGTATTGTCATCTTGGGCTTGGTTTGGAATCTGAAGAATGCATCGTGGAGCTTCTGGTAGTCAATGTCAATCTTCCCCATCTTTGGACGCACTTTCTCTCGCATCTTTGACTTGAGTGTTTTCTGGTCCTCCTACAGTCACAAATAATATATATATATTTTTAAGCCTGCAACAACTATTTTTTTCTTTTTGATGGCTTCTTTGCTGATAAAGTAAAAAACACAAATTAAACCTACGCATCTCAGACTGTTTTCATTCATAAAATCTTGAGTTAAATAACATGATTGATAAAAATTTCTTTTTCATAAGAAATCCCTCTTAAACAATTAAAACAACTTGCAAGATGTAACAATTATCAAAAATGAGTGACTTAAACTAAACAAATTAAGTCACCCTGACTGATATAGGTGCAAATCGTCTACATTTATTTTGAGTTGTAGCTATTCTTTAATGGACTTTATACTTTTCAGTTAAAATATCTGATTCAAAGAAAGTCTGAACTAATTTTATATTTTCATGTCTTGGAAAATAAAATAAATTTCTGCATGATGCCAAATACTGTTACTCTAAAGGCAAACAAGATGCCAAATACTGTTACTCTAAAGGCAAACAACATACATACTTGCTAAATTATTACTGCACTTCATTTCTTACCTTTTCTTGCAAAGCTGCTCTCATCTCTTCAATGCCAGTAGCTTTGATAAAATCTGGTAACTCAAATGGAGCTTTCTCAATACCTCTTTTGCCCTGAAGGTACTTGCGCTTGTAAGACCAGTGCCTTGGAACTGGGACAGTGTTTCTGGTAGCCTTTAATAGAACAGAAATTAAAAAAAAAAGACATAAATGTCATGGTCAAAATATGAGAAAAATAAATCACTATTCTTTTTGAGTCAACTAAGGTTGATCTTTGTCACAGCCAGGGTAGTAAGACAGAAATAAATAATGATCTGTACCATTATTGTCACATAAATTGTTGATAGGGATGACAAGAAAAAGTAAGTAAAAAGTTGAAAGCTTTCCAAGGACAAAATAAAATTATTTCTGTAGCTCTATTAAAAGTAACATGATGTACTTAGAGAGGACCTGTTGCTCTAAAAAGAGAAAAATAAGAAAATGATTACTGAAAGATAATACCATTTGAGACATAAAATGTTACGGGCAGTGAATAGACTATTGAAATGAACAAAAGCTTAACAGCTTTATTTCCATTCTGCAAAAAGAATCAAGTTCTCTAACTCCAATGGGAAAGAAGGGGGTAAAATAAACTCACCTTTAAGTGAACAAGTAAACGTGGATCTCTAGCTGTGACATCCTGCATCTCTACAACATCTGGTCGGGTTACAAGCTGGCAAATGCGTTTGAAAAAAAAGTTCACAAATAAAACTGAATGCAAAAATATATTCCCAGTCAAATTCTTATTTGATATGCTTCTTAAAGTGAATCATGTAAAGATAGGGCTTTAGAAGCTTGAAATTACATGCTTTCTTATAATTCATGAAGTGAAGATGAAGATTGTATGAATACATAACTTTGAAATGATCATAGCAGAATTTTCATTCTGTCCCAGACAAACAGATAAAATGGTGTGGTTTTATTTAAGTACTTTTTTTTTTCTCAAATTAGTTATGTGATAGAAATCTAAGACCTAATATAGGCTCTTCATCTTCAAAGTTTCGCAAGGAATTTTCAATAGAGGAGGTAATTAATATTTGTGAACCAGTTGTATAAAACTTTGACTGCAGATGCAGAGAAATCAAAATGAAATATTTTATACATTTTAATGGACGATAATACTTACCTCAAAGGTCACAAACAAGGCAACATCACTTACTTGTTTCAATTGTGCCACAGTGAGTCTAGTAAGTTTCTTCAGTTTCTTTTTGGAAATTTTGGGTCCATCATCCTCAGGCTTCATATCCTATAGAAAAAATAAGAATTAAGACTTTATGACCTGACTATCTTGTTTATTATGGGTAAACAAATTTTCATGACAAGGAAACCTCAGGTCATAATAGGTCATCAAAGTAAACCATAGATGGAGATTGTTGCTGTTGTTAGTGTACAATCCAATCAAACCTTAAGATATCGCTAGTTAAATGAGATCAGATCCCACCCACAGATAGTCCAAGCTAGGATTTGAACATGTGGCTTCTGTATTTGCCCAATACCCTGGCAACTGAGCAATCTTGCATCCAATAGACAGAGATAAAAGAGAAGAGTAGAAAGGTAAAAATCGATACAGTCAAGCATAGAATGCATGGGGTTGAGCATTGCAAAAAAAAGATCAAAGGGCATTTCCCAAGTAGCTTTTTACCTTGCAATGTTAAATGTAAGAAGCAAATGCAGGATTATTGGTTTCTGCATACATTTCCATAAACTATTTTCTACCTCTCACAGGTAATATGATGAAATCTGACACCGGTTCATATATATTTCTATATTGAGATCACAGTGACTAAATTACAACTCTGGTGCAATTTGAAGTTGTCCTTGTCAATACTTAACAAATATTGTGCTCATGTCATACCTATAATTTCTCTTATTTAAAAAATCCTGAGTAAAACTATCATCTCTCTAACCAAGTATAGCTGCTACAGATTTCATGCTCACAAATGCTACTCTGATCTTATTTGATACCCAAAAAAGTTATCCCATCATCTTCCTATTTTTTGTGTTTCATATATTCTTTAAAAGAGCCCAGTATAAAAATGGGAAACTCTTTTCATGCAATGGTGTATTCATAGGTGGATCAAGTCTTTGGGATGGCTCAACTTCAATAGTGCCACTTAACAATCAAGTGTGCAACATAAACTGACATATAATTATAATTATTTACAGAATTTAGATGAACCATGGGATTTGTAGTTGCATATCTTGGTTAAATGATTGCTTTCCTGTTGCATTTTTTGTTGAGAATAATTCAATAATTTAAATATTGGGCAAATAGGTTTGCACCTCTTAGTTATATATTCAATGCAATTACTGGTCTTTACCACTCTCACAAGATTGCCATGCAACTGATATAAGAGAAAGTATAAAAAAAAAGTCACTAAGTTAACTGCCAAAATGCTGAATGTAATTGTGTTCTGGTGTTGTATGTACATGTGCTTAGGGCAAAGAGGAGAATTGAAGTTTTACATTGTCCTTATGATAAAAATATACATAAAAGAAGACAAAGACAGATGACCCTTATTTCCTTAAGATGAATTTGATGAAGAATTGGAAGACTTATCAAAAACTGATACCATTGTGGGATTGATCTTGAGTATTGCCACTCTGGTAAATGAAAGAAAAATTTTAGTTATGCATGTTCTGAGTAACAAAACTATGCCATTTGCATCTGGCTCAATAGTCCTGCCTTGAAGACCTTCAATTTGCTTATCACAATCATGAATTTTTGGGGATGAACAAAGTTGTGGAAATATTCAAAAAGCTAAATGATTCACTGCAACCAAAACCACACCTCGTCGTCATCATCATCTCCATCATCAAGTATCCCTTTTATCTTGATGGGCTCTTCCTTTTTCTCCTCTGTAACATCTTCCGCTTTGACTTCTTTAGGCTTTTCTGGTTCTGTAATCTACGATGCAGAAAAATAAATGGAAAAAAAAATGATCTTCCCATGACCACAATATGAATTTGATGAAAATCAGCCTTAGAAGAAAATTTTTCTACGCCATACATTTTAACAATTAAATAAAGTGAAATATTTCATGTTTGTCAAATTGTATTTGGCACTGTTTTTATTGTGAAGAAAATATGGAAAGACTTTCAATAGATTTAGCCTCTTTGAAGATTTGCTTAACTATCTTTATCACATGATATCAAAATTTAAACAAGCAACTGATTAAAGTTAAAAATTATATATAATTAATGCAGAAACCAATTTAAGCTAGGGAAATGAAGTACGCACAACCTCCAATATAGTTCAAATTATTTTATATCAAATTCAGTTTGAATTTTTGTGTGTGCGAATAAGTTGTTTAAGTTGTGTTGTCCATTCCCTAGCAAATTCTGTAAGCAAGATCACTTTATTTTTTAATCATTTTTGTGCAATCATAATATTTTCAAACTAAAAATTATTTTCAGAGGCAAAACTCACTTTAAATGTCTCAAAGATCTTGGCAAATGTATGATAATTAGGGTCCATGGGATCCAGCTCCAGTTGTTCTTGAACATACCTTGAAAGACAATTAAAAACATGTTAGAGCTGTTCTCTATTGTGCATTTCAGAACTCATGTAAGATTCATGCAAGCATGGACAAGACTTAGACCACATAACAATACAAGGCACATTAAAGAATCATCTAACATATTAAAGCAGCTGACAAACTTGCATCATGCAGCAAAATTAGGCTTGTTGTTTCCAACCACAGAAATGAGCATCAACAATGAGTAATAGATCTCTTCCTTCACACATTCTCCACTGTCCAGTCTACTTTTCCCTTTTGCACTCTTGACATGGAATTAAATATTAAATTTAGATAAAAGATATATAGATGTAACAGCTTTATAACAAAAAACTTCTTTACATACCTATAATTTTTCACACGTAACTTTTTAAAACAGACACTTATCTATAAATATAAGTTCCAAAAATGGCATTTGTACTACATCGTTTCTACACCAGTTTTTGAAATGCTAAGAGGATTCTTACATGTAAAAAAAAATATTCTAAATTTTTGGATCTATTGAAAACCATTTAAAATGTAAGTCCAACATGACTATTGCTTAGCTAAGATTGCCAAGTCCACTTACTCAACTTGTATTTCTGGTGCTTTGCTTTTCTTATCTTTCTTTTTCTTCTTCTCTTTCTCCATCTCAAACCTGTTTCTTCTAGCCTTCTTCTTTTTCTTCTTTTTGCGTTTATTTTTTGACTGAGGAAAAAAGGATAACATGTGATTAAATTAGTCATAAGTAATTTAAATATGTATATTGAAAAAAAGTGGTAGGAGAATAATTATCTTATGCTTTTATTACTGCCTGAAAATGAAGGTAGATTCCTTGAGTAATGGCATTCTAGTAAAATGCTACTTTAATGCATAAAGAAGTTTAAAGGCCATTGAATTCTGAACTCTAAACTTACTTCTTTCCCTTCTCCTTTTCTGTCTGAGATGGTTTCATCATTCTCCTCCTCATATTCATCTTCCTCATTTGCATCATCTTTATCCTCTGTTGTTTCCTCTTTTCCTTTATTTTCTTTTTCATCTGAGGATTTATAAAGAAAAATTCTTCAGGCAGTGAAAAAAAAATTAACATCTTTATAAGTTTTATACATGTCTTTGGGTAGTTTTCTCCACAGAAAACCACAAGACACATAGGAGAGATCCTTTTCTTCATTAATATTTCAGGGTCATTTATCTTTTTTCAATTTAACATTGTGACTGATTAATACTATTTCAATAACAAGAGCATGACTGGTTTAGTTTACAAGAGATTTCCAAACTAGACTCTTTAATTGTTTGAATGATCCTTCCTAGTTTTCAGAATGCTCAGTACTGCCATGATAATTATGAAACTATTGTTATAAAACTGAAACAGATCACTAGAAAACGAAAATGTCTGACATAGCTTGGATGGTTTGAAAAAAAAAATTTTTTAAAAATTAAAAAAACTTAATCAATTAATAAACAAGCACAAGAATTTAGACCTCAAATTTGTTTTTTTTTTTAAATTCCACCTGAAGAATTGCTTTATCATAGACTCAGAATGGTATGGGATTCTTAGGGCCTGGAACATTTTGAAGCAAAAGTATTTAACACATTAAAACCATTTATAAATTATCATACTTAAAGTTCATTTGATAAAATAATTTTTTTTTTCCAGTGATTTCTTTGTGTAAAAAAGGTAGATAGTCACAGAATAATGTTTTCCAAAAATATTTCTAAGACCCATAAAAAAAATTCCACCCAGTTTGTCTAAAATTATTATTTATATGTAAAAGAAACATGTTTCTGGTATTAAGATCAAGGGATAAGTTTGCTGTTTAAGCACAACACAACAGGAGGAGGAAACATTTCTCACCGTCTCTCTTCTCAAGATTCTCTGGATCAACGCCAACCTCATGAGCACGCTGATTTTTAAATTCAAGCATCTTTTCCAAAGCCTGAGGTAAGCGGATCTCTTTTGGCCCTTGTCCAGGAACCTTTGAGACACACAGGAGGGAAAATATAGGCTATTAGAATTTTGCACAATCTTATTGTAAAGATATTTATCATCGTAAGGAATAACAATTTCTTGGTTTCCCCCCTGAGCAAACAAAATGCTTTATTGCCTTTGTCTGTAGATTAAAAAAAAAATAACCTCAACATTTTTTTATATCAGCATTGTTTTGCGCACTCTATTGATCTCATATTTATATGAATTTTCCTTACCTTCATGTTAATCTATTGAGATTTATTGGGTATCAAATTTTTATTTGTAAAAACCATAATTGTTTGCATAATTTTGTATGTGTTTGAACATGGTACAAAACAAGATTCTTTTTATGATAAATGCAGACACATTACATTATCTTGGAATTGTAAAAAAAGGATACAATAATATATGTCCTATGCTAAAGAAAGTTTATGAAATGATTATTTACCTCTATGAAACATTTGGACAGCTATGAAATATTTAAACATTGACTTAAAGTTAAAAGCAGTCTCAACCGTTAAAACCTCTCGTAGTCTTATCCAGGGATCTTAAAACTTAATACTACTCTTACAACTTTACTTGTACCATCAAAAAGTAAAAAAAAACCCACACAGCTTAAAAAACTAAACGATGGAATAAGACAAAAAAAAAAAAAAACAACAAAATTTTACACATCACACTTTTTGCCCTTACAAATTATGTTTATCAAATTCTTTAGACTGCATATGCATTAGTTTTTTTTACTCAATTCTTGTACATTTTTTCATATGTGTGCCAACTCTAATCCTCATACACTGTACAATTATACTCCTAATGTCAAGTTTTAAATCTTGTGTACGTTTCTATTTGCTTGTACTATGTCCTAATGCAAAATGCATTTTCTTTTCAACAGCATTTGTAATCTAATATACAAAAGGAGACAAGTAAATTCAAGTGCAACTTCTCATTTAAAAATCATCCATTTACTGGTTTCATGCTGCTGTCCCTTTGTTGCTGCCCGACAGGAGCCACTGAACCGTTGAACGGACCCTTGGCCACCCTGGGTCTGTTGTCCATGTCTCCAGGCGGTCTTCCTCTTGGGCCCATATCCCCTGAACCACCTCTCATATCCACATCAGATGGTGGCGCTGGTGGGGCTGGAGGGCCTCTTCTCATATCAACATCTCCTTGCTGGGCGCGCATATCTACATCTCGTGGTGGTCCTCTCATATCAACATCCACAGGCATAACTCGCTGATCTACATCCCTAGACGGCCCCCTTATTCCCATTTCGGGAGGGCCTTGCTGTCGTGGGCCTGGGCCCATCATGCCATCTCCTGGAGGTCTTGGAGCATTAGGCCTTGAGTTCACTCCCATTAAAGGTGGAGGAGGCAAGCGCTGTTGAGGAGGTTGCTGATTTTGTTGTATTCCTGGGTGACCACTGTTTGGGGGTAGGGGTGGTGGTCCTCCATGAGCCATCTGTGGGGGACCTGGTTGCATGAGAGGACCTGAACCTCCCTGTGGCATTGGGGGTTGGCCTAAGGCATACAGAAAAAGATATGCCACAGGTAAACTAATAAATCATGAAGAAACAATTGTGTTCATGCTCACAGGGGTACAAACTGACAAGAGTTTACTAGCCTTGTAATTTTTTTTGGTCTCGAAAAACTTACATGAAAACAAGTTGTTTTTTCTCCTGCATAATTTTGTATTGACAAGGATAAAAAAGGAGAGCACGAGAAAAAGTGAAAGCACATCTATTTATACTGGAGAAGAGTGAAGAGATAGGAAAGATAAAAAAAAAAACAAAGATGCTAATGATGATGAAGGTGTTTATAACATGGTGATGATTTATTGATGATGCACAGGAAAAGAGCTTTTTTGATTGAAATAAGGTAAGATCTCCACACTTTAAGCCTAAGTCTATGTCTTGAATTGCTATCGATTTCTTAAGTCAACTGGTTTTACAATCATTTTAGTTGTGGCAAGAAAAATAAACTTTTCTTGAGTTTAATAATTACAAAAGCAAAGAAAATAAATATGCTTTACCAGCAAGAAAAGGTTACAACACTGACAGAGCAAAAAATAAGAAGCAAGAGTGCTTAAATAAGATCTTCAAGAAGCATTTATCTATCAATCCACTTTGATTTTGCAAAAGTTAATCATTGTATCTTAAGAAGTCTCTAATATTAAATCAATAAACACAACTAAAAAAAACAAATCAAATCAACCATAAGGCAAGGTCTTTGAGCTAGCCCAAGTTTGCTGGCATGCTGGCCATCTAGCATCTGTACTCATTATTTTAATGCAGAAAGGCCGAGACAAAACATAGGGATAGAGATGTATTTAGCTGAAAACTGTTGGCCAGGAATATTTCATTGAGTATATTCAGCTCTAATGCTGATTAACATTAAATGCCATAGCAGTTCATATAACACTTGAGTGGACGGAATTCATTCATCTAAAAAGCATTTTCTATCAGCACTATATTTTTATTTCACGTAACAATTTCTGTCTGCATAAGCATAAACTCAGATGAATCTAGTCCAATCCAGCATCAATTTATTAGGAAAACTGCAACACTGACACCTGATTGCTACCCACCTGGCCCAGCGGTCATCATTGGCCTGGGTCCAGGGCCCTGGGGCACCACTACACCTGGGGGCCTCATTCCCTGGCCTGGCTGCTGTGGCACAGACACCATGCTCACACCAGAACTGCGAATGGGAGGAGCGGTGGGCATTCCTGCAGGGACCATGGGTTGGTCTGAGATGATGAAAGGAGAAGAAAAGATGACCTTGGAATCAATCAAAGAGAGAGAGCGAGAGAGGCAGATGCTATTGCCAACTAGACATGTGTAAAACCACTTGAAAAGTGTTCAGACCTGATTGCCTAGAGAATTCTGATACAAAAAGTCCAGGCATATTATCATTCAATAAAAAAATTACATTCCACCTTTCACACCATATTGGATGGTTGAAATTTTCTAAATTTTACAAAACATCATCCATTAGAGATATACTGAAATATCTTCCTTACAAGGAAACAACTAACAATACTTTTGTTATAAATAATTATTACGCTTAAAATTAACATAAAAGTAAAAATGTGTTTTCCAACAAACAGGACATATTCAGAAATAAGGATGGATTTTGTATCTTTTTATAATGCCTCAAGTTGCGTCTAAATGTTCTGAAACACTTAGCTTTTAAGGTTTTTATTACAAGGGTACGTAGAAAATTGTGCAGGATGAGAAGTTGGTGATTTTACGCAATTACCTTGTCCAGGAGGCATCATTCTTCTCTCCTGACTTCCTCTCTGTGCCTCCAGTAATGCTAACTGCTGCTGCTCCATTAACTGTAGAGGTAGAAATGATAAATTTTATTTACAGGCCAGTTGAACTTAAAGAGGAATAAGAAATATCAATAACAATTTAAAGAGCTTCTTTCATTCATAAATGCTTTGTTTAGGAGCATTTCTATTACTTACATCATCTCAAATGAAAAAAAGAAAAGAAGAATGAACGTTTTTTTTTCCTATGTCAGAATTAGTTTTGAGAGAAGATATACCCAGGTAAAAATAACTGCAGTGTTATTCAGTACGACTTTTCTAGTGTATCATTGCACAAGAAATCTCTACTCTGTGCCTAGTTAATGATCAATGCCTTTTAAAGAGCTATAGTGCTTAATATTACTTTTTATTTGTGGCCTGTGATGGAAATAAAATCACCTATAGATGACTTTACTTGAAACACTTTTCGTCATGCCACACTATGCTCGACAACACTGATAAATAAATATCAGACAATCAAAAATTAAAGTAATTTGTTTATTTCACGTGCAATGAGCCTAAAGGCATTAAAAACCTTTTGATGCACATAGAGAACAAAAACAAAAATTAAACTAAATAATGTGAGGAATATTCTACTGTCCTATTTTTGGATTATCTATGTCAAGAACAGGAGCCAAAAGTAGTTCACCTGGTGCTGTGCTTCACGCTGCTTTTCAAGGTCAAGAAGTTGTTGCTGCTGACGCACTTTCATCATGAGATCTTCATCCTGTTGTGGTGGTGGAGGCGGTGGAGGTCCTCCACCTACCCCCATGTGTTGCTGCTGCCTCTCTTGTTGTTCTAGCATCTGCTGCTGCATTGCTACTTTCCAAGCAAGATTATCCTCTCTCTGTTTATGATGGAAATCATAGGTAAAGAAAAGAAATATATTTTCCTTTAACAGTAAGACAAAATGTCGCGATTATATTACTTGAAATAAAAAATAGAGGGTTTTTTTTTTTAATACCATGATACCATTATCTGTCTTCTACATTTACAAATTTAGATAATTCATAATTGATGCCTAATACGATGTATACACAATTTTGTCAAAGAAAAAGTTAAATAAAGGACTCAAGCTTCAAAATCAGGGGCATCTTATCATTATT
The DNA here is from genome assembly GCA_033675545.1 of Elysia crispata. NCBI lineage: Eukaryota > Metazoa > Mollusca > Gastropoda > Plakobranchidae > Elysia > Elysia crispata. Next base: position 512,935 of record JAWDGP010005317.1, on the reverse strand, counting down.
CAAGATTTAAAAAAAACTAATTATTGAATTTGTTTCATGTTAGGTGAATTAAATTGAAATTTTAAGGTCTAGTTTCTGCTAGTTAAGAATCAAGTTCAATACGAGACATGTTAAATCTCAATTAAATATGAGCAATTTTTCTCAACTATATTGCCAAATATTTTTAAGAGGTCAAAATAATAATACAACATATCTTTGAAATATTATAGATTTACAATGCAACAATTATGTAGCAAGGCTGAAAAAATGAATAAAGATATTAAAAAAAAAAGCTTACCTGCTCACCTGGCCCGTGATCTGATCCCTGTTTGAAAGCAAGAGAGGGAAACAATTTATTGTCATTGGCAATGATTGAATGAAGTTCAATTTATGTCTATTGAATTGTTGATTTATTCAATATTCATTGTTTTTAAAGAACTCACTGCCATTAAGTACAGTTTCATTTGATTTTGAGGACATGCAAGTCTTAGCTCTCTTTATAAATTTATTTTGTTTCAGAGCGAACAATTTTTTTTTGCAGCAAATAAATTAAAATTGCATAGTGTACACAAAAAATCCAAAGAAAATGCATTTTACTTACATCCATAGTTCAAAATGTTTTTTTTAATACCAACAGATGACTTCACTTTCAGTTGTATTTAAGCTTTCAGCTGCTGCTGCAAAAAAAAAAAAAAAAATAAAAAAGGTTGGGGGAAAAGAGTTTTATAAATCATCTTCATATCTGCTTTTAAGAAAATAATTGTCAAAGGTTAGCCTTGAAAGCTAAGTACTATTTTATGAATTGGCTATGATTGGCTAAAGGATTAAATAAATGAATTATTTATAACAAGTGAAAAAATTCTATAAACTATTAAACATTTAAGATTTAACCATAGGGGAAGCAGCTACCATGTTTTCTGATCAAGAAGAAGCTGAAGCATATATGTTTGTCATAGATGCTAAATCCATCCCCCAGGAAATCAGCAACTTCTAATTTAACAGACTGCATTTCATGCGAAAAAACACTCTCCAACTGCTAAAAATCTGATCAAAGAAAAAAAACCTTACAAGTGATACCAAGCCATTGCAACATGCCAGAAAACAACAGAGCAGACCATCTTGTAAAAGAAAACAGCATCTGATTGAGGGATGCCCTTGCTTGCGATAAATGAAAAATACAATTAATATTTTAACATTAATCCGACAGCGATGGATTAGCACCTACTCAAACTTTAACCCCAATGATCTGATTCACTGACTCATACACAGCAAATGACAACTTCAGACTTGAGTACAGGTCCTAACTTTCTGAAACAACATGTTCAAAAAATTCAAATATGCCCTTATGTACAGGTCACTCAAAAACGGAACACATTCTCCCATTCTGACTGAAGATTTAGTTCGAAAATAAGACTCACATCTATAGCTCAGATGCACAGCATGCTGTTTTCAACAAACTTAAACAAAACCATTGAAAAACAGTGAGGAATAAATCAAATGAAATTTCAAACAATTCTTTGATACATTCAAAACAGTATAAAGGATGCAATTGCATTCTTTTATATCTTTAAGTATTACTGAAACCAAAAAAAATTTTCTTTTAAAAATAAAACAAAATAAAAAGGACCAATAGTTGAGATGCCATGATTTCCATCTTGTCTAAAATTCTCGACAAAACTTTGTCTCAATGTGCTTTGCATGTGCTTTCAAATAAACTGATAATATCAGTTTAGAATAAATAATTTTATAACAGTTGCCAGGTAAATTTACAAAGGTGAATTGACTCCCGTTTTTTATGCAGTGCTTTTTTTTTTTTTGGCTTACATCACAATTTACATAGCTGCAAGGTGATTATATTGAAGGTAACAAACTTGTAATAAAGAATATCGAAGCTCTATTTTAGAATAGGTCAATTTCAACTAGTCAAATTTTATAAATCCAGCAAGATTTTTTGCTGCGTCAACTAAAAAGGAAAAGTTTATCTGCAGTCATTATATAATGTGCAATAAAAAGTTTTACATGTATTATATTATCATGTATTTGCTTGCTTATTATCTAAACATGAAACTGATTTATAGGTGCAAAGCCATTGGTACAAGATTTAAAAAAAAAAAACAAATACAGTATAAAACTTTGGTTTAAACAAGGTAGGCCTAACTCATCTCTGGTTTACTAGCTGTATTACCTAGTCTATGAATTTGCTACCTAGAATCAGAATGTGTGTGACGGTTTCAGTTTCACTAGTATAACTTTTATTTTAATCTACTTCTAGATTCTCTATGATCTGGTGTGATACTGCTTGTACCAAAACTAGAAAATACTGAATACTTACAATTTTATTTTACGTTTTACATAATAGCAAGCCACATTCGCAATTTTTTAATAAAGTTCTTTTTTCAATTGAAAGAGTTTATGAATTATATTGCAGTGCATCAAGATTAGTTGTCAAGCACATCATTCCATGTCAAAAATTATTTTGTCCACACATTTTTCACCAGTTATTAACAAACTCCAAAACTAAAAATCATTAATTTACGGAGGTTACTTTGCTATGCTGCCCCCCAAAGGCAAAACAACGATTCTACAGATTTTTGTGCTTTCGGGAAACAAGCAAAAAACATTCAGTGGTCAGCATAAAAAACTTCAGATGTATACGACGATTTGACAAGTAAAAAAAATTAGAGTATCGATGAAGATACGTAGCTCTGCCATTTACACAAGTTGGATAATACTTTAAATAGAGTCTAGTCCGTTCATACAAATTAGAAAACAGGTTTTCGTCAGATCCGACTGCCCTTGGGAGGCAGTATGCCTGGAGAAAACCATTTGAAAGCATAAATTCTAGTAAAGATCGTTTCGTTATTGAGCAAAACAGATGGATCTAGATCTATATAGCCTATAAAAGGAATGGATCTAAATTTAGATCTAGATTGGATCCATCTTGAATTTGACATGAAATCAGAAATGAAGTACAGGCCTTGAGTTTAACTACATTCTAGATCTAAACTAACTTGTGAGATTCTTTCATAAACTGAAACGGGCACTCTTTGAGTTTATACTTAGCTACTCGCCATATTTTGTTGGTATAAATTGTAGTTATCGACCCAATTCACTTTAACTAAGCTTTAAAATTGTAAATTTCTCAATGAACTTGATATGGTGAACATGAATATGAAGGTTTTGTTCATTGCAAATAAATACTTTTCAAGATACTTATTTATAAGCATTTTAGTGTTGCTCTAAAATCCCATTAACTACAAGTTTCGAAGTCTTCGAGAAACGTTCAATTGTCACTTATTGTGAAGCCTTGCGTAAGTAGGCCAATATCTGCAAATTAATCATTTTGCTTACATCAATAACACTTATTAAGCTAATCAGTTATGATGATCAAGGACTCATGAATCAATAATCTAAAGCCTAGTACGGTATGGTAATAGAAATCAAAAACATTGTTAGCTATCTAGATCTAGATCTAGATCTAGATGTAGATGTTTGGGTCTAGATTCGGTTTATAAAGAACACTGTGTTAACGCATACTATCTGGAACAGTTTCATAAGTGCTGGTGAAATTTTTACCTTTTCAATATTATATCAATTTAACGCGTAATTATTGAAGACTTGGCATTGCAATGCATAAAAAAAACAATGTTAAATCTGGTGTCTGTCAGTGTGATCCATTCACACAACAGGCAGACGCCATTTTGAGTAGGAAGGCTTTATATAGAGTCACACTCTACATAGAGCCGGACACTATTTAGAGTCACACTCTACATAGAGCCGGACACTATTCAGAGTCACACTCTACATAGAGCCGGACACTATTTAGAGTCACACTCTACATACTCTACATAGAGCCAAACATAACATACATGTAAGTCTACATAGACCGCGACACTATGAAGAGTAACACTCTAAGAAGATTTGTAATCGGCTGGGTTAGGATGTACGATGCAGTACATGTACGTAAATAGGTGAAGAAAGTGAAACTTTCATAACCGTAATGATTTTTAAAGTGTGTTTTACTTACTCCTTCTATAAGAGTTTGACTATGGTTGTTAGGTTTCCAAATTCAAAATCAGATAATAAATCAATTTTTAAATTTAATTTACATATGGTGCATTGCCAAGTAAGGAAACTCAAAAACTATCAAGCATATTATGAGGCTCAGTAGGCCAATATTTAAGTGCCTGTAACTCCTTATTTACAAATAATTTTATATACTTTAAAGAAGGAAAGTAGTTAGGCCTTTTGTGAACATTACTCAAAATAGATTTCTTGCCCGTTACAAAAGTATTGACAGAGTTATTGCCCTTTATTTTTAGTTATCGTTCTTTTCATTAAACTAAACTACATGTATTTACCGCTTGTAAATGCATATTTTGAGTTGAGTTGAATAGAAGAAAAAGTCATGCTTAGTTGATAATCTAAAAAGGATGTCACAGTCTGAGATTTTTAATACTCAAAACATGGGTTATTGCCCTTGATATCACTATGTTGATGAGAAAAGCCAATGAATCAGTTTCCAAGTATCAAATCTTAAGATACCATGAACCAACTTTAGCTGTTTTAACCATTCAAGTGAAGTATATCATTTTGTTTAGCAACTGCTTTGTTGAAAAGTAAAGACTTTTGTAACTTTAAACGTGAAATCAAGTAAGAAATGATATGTTAAAGTTTGGTTTAAATATTCCGCAACCACTTTTAAAGCAAGCAAGCATGACCAGACAGAAATAATAAAAAAAAATATTAAAAAGTGAATATGGTTTCACGGTCTATGTTTATTGATTATGTTCATAATATGCTACATGGTTAATGGTGGAATATTAATTACTGCTGTAATATTTTACATGTACATATAGTTTCTTATAAACACACTAAAGAAGGTCTAGTCGAGGCAAAATCAAGGAAAATAGTGTTTCTTGGCTTTTATACACCTTGAGGATGATATTACTTAAGTATTAGAACCCTTGTTCTTTTTGGTACGATTTAAACTGTAGTTCAAAGCTGTCTAGAGTGGCAAAAAACGACCCAACGGCAAAACGTTCCATTTAACTTTACTTTCAGCTACGGTAATCTAAATTTATTCGAATCTACTCTTTTTACTTTTGAAATAGCTTTTAAGATGGCAACGTTAGCTCTCGATCTAAATCTACTCTCGCTGGATGTGCATTCGTATGGATAGTAGGCTACTGGCAGTGGCAGGCTGAGGCTGGCGCTGAGTGGCGCAAAACTGGTCTTTGTCTTGTAGTCTTTTGTTTCTGTCACAGAAGAGCTCAGCTGTTACTCTGAATAGTGTGCACAGCTCTATCAGTCTATGTAGAGTGACACTCTATATAGTCACTTCGTTTTGAGTAATCCGCAAACTAAAATTGCGAATTGATCTCTTTCGCTTCACTACGAAACAAATTCAATGTAGAGATTATTGAAAAGAAGGTAATCTGAACATGTTTTTTAAAATACTTATCTCCAACCTACATAAGAAAAATTATTAATCAAGAAAGTGATTCGGACTCTTGGAAGAAGAAGAAGAGGAAGAAGAAGAAGAAGAAGAAGAAGAAGAAGAAGAAGAAGAAGAAGAAGAAGAAGAAGAAGAAGAAGAAGAAGAAGAAGAAGAAGAAGAAGGAGGAGGAGGAGGAGGAGGAGGAGGAGGAGGAGGAGGAGGAGAAGAAGAAGAAGGAGGAGGAGGAGGAGGAGGAGGAGGAGGAGGAGGAGGAGAAGAAGAAGAAGAAGAAGAAGAAGAAGAAGAAGAAGAAGAAGAAGAAGAAGAAGTATTCATGTCTTGGTTTCAGCTTTATTAAAATGGGTCCAATCCTGCAGGATGCGTGCAACCGTCTTTTCGATAAATCCTCAAGGGCCCATTTCAGAGCTGGCTCTTCCCAGTTTGAATAAATGTGCCTTGAGGGTGGCAAGGCAATATGTGAGTCTAAAGATGGGACTTCCAGAGATTTTTTGACAGTTTGTGTATTCTGTATGTGCTGAAGTTGTAAGAGGGTCTTCTGCTTGCTATGTTTTTCTCCAGACTGTCTTTGTGAGTGTCCTGGTCTTTTGTTAGCCTGCTGTCTGATGTCCTGCTCGACTTTGATCCACTCTTGGCCTGCGATTGAGCCACCTCATTTTTTGTGGATTCGACACATTCTCAGCATCTGTGAATCCGATCCGTCAGTGGTTCTCTTTAGAAGGGTCAATCTATGGTGGATTGACATAGGCTCTTGAATTATTTCGCGTGATAGAATATATTTTATTTTTCTTTGTCAATCCTGGAGGGTATCAGAGAATCGGTGAAAATGACTACTTTTCCTTGCACGGGTTTACTGCGAATGTGTTGAAGAGCTTTGTGAAGAGTCAATTTTTTCTAAGGGCGTACCCACAAAATTTCTATGACTCTCCGTTGATAGCCTTGAGATCTCTCTCTCTCTCTCTCTCTCTCTCTCTCTTTCTATCTCTCTCTCTCTATTTCTCTCTATTTCTCTCTCTTTCTATCTCTCTCTCTCTCTCTCTCTCTCTCTCTCTCTCTCTCTCTCTATATATATATATATATATATATATATATATATATATATAATCCACTTTATTGGACGTAGAAACGTGAGGTAGATAATAAAAAAGAAATCATATGATATTATCAATATCAGGCACCGCTCGATGCAAGGGATATAACTTTTTATAGGAATGCTTGGTATATAGTTACTTCCCGTGCACGATATAACATTTTAAAGCTGAGGTACATTTCCTTTCAAAATGTAGTAGTTTCATTAGAATTTGCTAATTTTGTTAAAATCCAAATCTATTTAAAGATGATTGTAAAGATTCATATTTATGTAGGTTTAAATTAATGGGCAGTTAGAAATTTCCTCCAGGCCGTTCACTTTAAGAGACTTTTTTTTATGGGAATTCATGGCCTAAGACCTTTAATGTGCATCTAGAAGAATCAGTTGAATTTGATGAAGTACAGAAATATGTTACCCCGATAAAGGTATGAAGTGCCTTAAGGCATTCATTATTTTTATCCTTTTTTTTTTTGAGGATTTGGGGAAATTTTTATTTTAGAATTTCCTTCTTTTGAGTTTTGTTTGCTTATCCAAAAATTTACATATCAAGTGTGATAAAGCAATAGCTAAAAAGTATCTCCAAAAGTCTCATTTTATTTTTTTGACAGATTAGGGAAAAAATCAGCTGTTACTATTAAGTATGCTAAAATTAATCAGTTACAGTATTTTTTTCTTGTACTGGGTGTAAATATCAATCTATAAAAAGAATTAATGTAATCTCAATTAAAAAAAAATACATGGCTTTTTATACCTCTCTGGTTGAAACTGATATTTTTTGTCTACCGCTGTATGATCAGTAAGATAGACATAATTGCAGGTTGAGAATCTATTTTTGTACATTATACATGGAGAAAGATATTTTTTTCAATTTTTTTTTTATTTTGGGGAAGGGGCGCGGGGTACTTTTGAAAGACTGAATTTTCTCCATTTTTTTTTTTCGAATCTAAGGACCTGTTTCAATTTTTGCTTCAATGCAAGAGGCAAGAGTTTAATAGTCGATTTCGATGTGGAGTTTACTGCCAAGGGCCAGTAACATTACGGTGAGATCCTTACTACAATTCAATTCCTGGGATGAGGGAAATGATTTCCTTTAAATCTCTCCATTCACTCGGAAACATAGAAAGTAATGAGCTAGAAGCTATGGCTAAATCTTGGTGCTAATTTAATCATTGTTCTAATGAGTTACATAAGCCTTAGACTGACAATTCAAAATTGATGTAAATGTCATATTCTAAATATTAGACAGCATGATTGTAGACAAAAACAATAGTGATATCAAATTAAACTTTTATTTCATTTGTAAGCTTGTAAAATACATCTTTGTAAAACTGATTGTAAATTTCAGTGTCTATAATACAATTCCATTCACTCTCAAGGTAATTTTTTTTTTGTACAAATTTGCTCTTTGTATGAAATAGATTGATAAAAATTAAAGCATTTTTTTTTTGATAAACCTAATCCCTTAAGCTCTTATTCCACAAACTCATTTGAAAAAAGAGTGTATAAACTAAATAAATACACAAATGACATAGTTTAGTATGATATTTTAGACAGACTTTCATTCAATTTGTACTATCACAGTTTTTAGGCTTCATTTCTTTCTCTTAACTCTGTTAAGAAAGTATGTAATAATACAAAAGCATAGAATAATAATAATAAAAAAAAACCATTTCAAACCATTCAGATCGCACACTCAATATATGCTTCATTATTGCAGTTTTTGTTTTTCCATTCAGGAGAAAAAGTAAGATGAGGAAGCAAAAGGCTGTAATTTTATCAGTTGCTTACTTTGACCACTTACAAAAAAAAATGAAAATCATTCATATACCTATTTTCCAATATGAAGTCTTAATACTCAATGAAAAGAGAAGGAAGACGGAGAAGAAGAGTAAGATAAAGACGAATGCATGTGCAGGTGGAAGTTGATGTGGTCTACCACTTTTGCACTATAAACTATCAATATTCTTTGGCCAGACTTATATGTACTTATTTTTTTAAAATATGACAGTTCTATAGCTTTAGCGGTGAAAAGCACTTCAAAAGAAAAAAATAGAATGTATTTACTAACTTTTGTTTTCCTTTCTTTCATTATATTTGTACTAAAAAAGCTCTATTTTCCTTTTATTTTTCTTCTTTTAAATGTTATTTTCGGGCTTAACTAGTGGTAGACCTCCCCATCACATCTTCATCTTCTAGTCTAATCGTCCTCATCCTCCTCCTCTTCAGCCTCCTCCATCTCCTCCGCAGCATCTGCAGCCTCTTGCTGTGCTGCCCGCAGGGCCGCCTCCTCCTCTGGCGTTGGATCTTCTGTCTCAGTGATCTCTGGTCCACTTGGGAATTCCTCCTGAATGGGTGGAGGTGCTGGTGGGCAGTAGTTCTCTGATTTGTATTTTTGCCCATGGCCAATGTACACATTCTCAAATTTTCTGGTTCAAACAAGACAACATGGATAGTTTTTGCCATGTATTTGAAAAATTTAAAAATAAAATATGATATAAATCAATCTTGTAGATTCTAAACCTAAAATCTGAACAAAATTCTTGAAATCCATTTGAGGGCCTTTTTGACTTTGAGTTTTCTTTGAATCATTACCATAAGTATCTTCTTTGCTCATGAAATAGGTATGTCAGCGATAGCACAAATGCATAACACATAGTTTATGAATACGTTATTACAAATTGCCTAGAAAAAGAAATAAGTTTGCATCGAGTTAAAAAAACAATAACATGCATGGGGAAAGCGTTCTGAAACCATAAAACTAAGAATTAATACAAAATGGAAATTTTCTGCAAATTATCATTTGCCCATGAAATGGATGCAACCAAAATAAATTCTACAACCTGCGAAATTTTATGGTCATAAACTATGTAACCAGTCAAGATCAATAACTCAAGTCTTACTTCTCAAAAGCAAAAGCATGTGCACCAGGCCAGAGGTTGGAGTGTATCACAGCAATTGAGTACTGGGGTATCAGGGCTGAGGAGAGAGCTGGGGTCCAGGCAGGCATGTTTCCCACCTCCTCGTCCTCTGTGAGCGGAGCCAACAAAGCTGGCCCTTCTTCCGGCGTAGGCTCATCGGGTTCCTCCCGTTCCTCCTCCTCCTCTTCATCCTCGAAATCGTCCTCGTTCTTTTGAACAGGGTTCCACCATGAACAACGCCCCTGTAAAAGTAAAATCGAGTGTTGACCATAAGAAAAACTTTGATTATCTGACCATTAGTATTAAAATGAGATGTCAGAAATATGAATTCAAAAGGCAACATCTAGAGGATGATTTTTCACTTCTTTTCTATTTCAAACTGCAAAAACATTAATTATTATAAGTAACTCTTCAAAGGATTTTTTTCATGCAATTTTTCAGAATTGAAAGATTCAATAGAATGTCACCAACTAGGTAAGTGAAAATTATTGTGTCATACCAATCATTTGGTTTGGGTAAAGAAAAATGTAATCAAAATGATTCTTGCATTGAGGAGAGAAACAAGTCTCTGTTTGCATGAAATAAGCCTTGAGTGTACCACATTTTGCCGATACTTTGTGTGCCTTATGATTGTATGTAATCTTTGTAATATAGTAATTTCAATAACAAATATAAATAGGAGATTTATCTCATATATATTGACAAGCTGAATACCCCGTTCTACATACAGGAACCTGGTGCCGTTTTGACGGGGCTGGGGTGCATATTTGTATTAAACAGGCTTTTATATGGTTTTGATATCTATCCTTTTACTTAAATGATCCAGATATTATACCTCCACCTACCCATCTCTATCTGGAAACTAGATATCTTGATAACTCTCATTATTAACAAAAAAATTTAGATATAGAACTTAAATCCTTTTGGAATAGAGGAAATCAACACTTTCCCGATCTCTTTTACATCATTTTAAACATTTATGAGAAAGCTGGGAAATTTTGCATAAAGCACATAAAAGTGCACTGCCTTACAGAAATTCTTAGCCGCACAGTTATTTAACCTACATGATAATGAGTGTTTTTAAAAAATGGATAAATAGATTTGGATTTTACAAAATGGCGCACAAAATTGGTGATCATGAGGTAGCCTATATTAATGAAACAATGCATTTTGGGGAAAATGAGGAAAGCAGTTTGCATAAATTTTTATGGTTTACAACCTAGCCACATGAATGCTATGGACGCCTGCAAAATTCCAAAGGTGTGGGTTGGGTAATAACGGAGGAGTTTGCAATCAAAGGTTTCCAAGTCCGCTTTTATATATAAAAATTCATGTAGGAAGAGAAAGCAAACTGCTTGAGGTTAAAAAGTTGCAGAACCAGGTTAAGACTATCTGACCGCGTTATAAGTTCAAACATGTCTTCAGAGATATGTCGGCATGTAGGAACTGAGCTTGACAGTTCTAGCAGGTCTCTTACTATTTCTGCTGCTGCAGCTTTTACTGGAGCTTATTGTTATCAATTAATTTTACAACAATGAAAAATTTACCATTGTTAGTTTTATTATTATTATTATTGTTATTATTATTATTATTATTATTATTATTATTATTATTATTATTATTATTATTATTATTATTATTTTTATTATTATTGTTATTGTTATTATTATCATTATTTTCATCACCATTATTATTCTTATTATTGTTATCACTACTATTATTATCATCATCAACATCATTATTATGGATGGTGCTGGAAGACTAAATTGAACATGAATTTTATTAATTCAGATGCAGGTCAAATACTCAAAATTGGACAAAATGAGCAAAGCCATCTTCAGCATTTTTAGTAAACTTAAAGTTTCTTGTTTTATTTCATCCAAAAATTAGAGTTCTGTATTGATTCAAAATTCCTATTCACCTGAGGAAGGATGTGTTGCACATGGTGCACCCAGTTACCAAGAGAAGGATCGGCCAGTTCACGAACGGGAATTCCCTCGAAATCCATGTTCTCTACAAAATGGTCACGTCCTGAAAGAGTATAGAAAAAGTGATTAAATTTAGGCTAAAGCCATGATACTTTCAATAGCTTCAAAGTAAGAAAATTATAATCAAAAAGGAATATTAATCAGATTTCTGGACTAATCATTTATTTCCCTTATTATTCGGTTTTAAGACAAGTTATCAACATAAGAATAGTACACAAAATGACAAACAATTGCTGGTATGAATAATTTTTGAGTCAAACTTTTCACCAAGAAACAAACTAAGGTTGAAAAACACTGACAAACTGAAAAATTGTCCTCATCAAATATTAAAATTCAGTGTGATAGAGGAAAAAAAATAGAAATACCTACCTTCTCCTTCCTCTTCCTCCTCCTCCTCCTCATCGAATTGGTAAAATCCTAGTGGAGAGATGTGTGTTCCAGCACTAATTCTTGCAATCTGAGCCCGTAGATAGTTGGACTCATTACCAGGAAAAGGTGGATAACTGACAACCTAAAGGAATATACAAGGCATTAATCTTAGAGAAATTGATTAAAGAATACTGTGAAGAAATTTACCATTCACTTCACTCTTTCTTTTTTTCCTTTTCTCTTTGAATAGTCTTCTTTTTTCTTCTTCTATTCTTATTCATCGTTTTTGTTCTTCTTTTTTTTCCCTATATTTTCCCCTCCCTCTAAGTCTCCTCTTTTTCCTTGAAATCTTCCTTTTTATTTCTTGCTTTTCATATCTCATCCGTGGTAAAAACCATCTGATATCAAGTGGTAGTTTCATTTGAAAAGTTAAGTGGTGATTTTTTTTTTATTGTTCTCATAGACTTACTGGAGCATCTAGTCTACCAGTCATAAATTTCTTGATCATCCTAGCAGCAGTTATCTGATTTGGCTGAACCAGAGGCAGCTTCACCCAAGGCTTGCCGGCTAGAAAAAAAAGAAGAACAAAAAGATTACATGTGTGCAAATCAGTATATTTGTAAACACAGAAACAAACTTTTTCCCACTCTAGATTCAACCTAAATTTATGATTACAATCAAAATGATGGCAATGATGAAAATAAAAATGTTGTTAGTGAAGAGGGGGATTTTTTATCTTGTTGAAGGCTTTGGCAATCAAAAAATAAACCCTAAGCATTTCATATCTCTCACAATAAATTTATTCTTGACATGCATTTATCAAAAACTTAGAGCAACTTACGATCATTGCAGACAAAGTATGTTTTCTTATTAGCGCCCGTTCTATTCTCTTCCTTAGGGACTGTGGGTGGTGGCTTGAAGTCTGGCTTTGGAGTGTCATCCTCCTCAATCTCCTCTGAAATAAAATAAAAAAAAATTTGGAAAAATTAGTTTCAATAATAATTAGGCTACCTGGCAATGCAATAAATATAATAATAAAATACGATAAATAAGCTAAGATTGGAAACACTAAACAAAATGAACAATTCCACTCTACTTCAGAGTTTTTCTGATGATTTAAAAAAATACAAAGAAGCAAATTATACAAATTGTCAACAAAATCATGTTTGTGTGAACCTGTGGCTTTCTCAAGCTTTTTTCTCATTGAGAGCTCCATTTAAAAACAACTAAATTATTATTGATCATGAAAGTACTGGCTTAACTTTTAGAGCAGAGCATAAAAATTCATTAAAAAGCTTAAAATAATTACATTTAAGAGGCTTCTTTTTTCCATTTTAGTATTCTTATGATTCAGCTATTTCCAAATATTTACCTTCGTCACCTTCTTCTTCACCCTCTTTTTCTACTACATCATCCTCTTGAACTTCCTCTGGCTAGATTAAAAAAAAAATGTTGAAAATAGTGGTAGCTAAATCACATAGCTCACCCAGTGAATTTTAATTTACATAGATAAAAAGAAGAGAAATCATATTTAAGGGATTTCCCTTCAGAATCTGAAATGCATTCAAAGCCTTTCTTCATGCTTTTATTCTATTTGCTGAATTTAATATTTTAAATGTATTAAGGTAGCGATAAACATGTAACAAATCTTTCCAATTATTTCCACTTATTTTTACATCGCAACGGAACTATGAATATTTTTTTAAAGCTCATACAAATGCTTACCTCCTCCTCTTCTTCCTCTTCCTCATCACCTTCTCTGTATTCAACCTCTGCTACATAGTAGTTTTGTTCGGTACCAAAAATTTTTCCCCAGAACCGAACATGTTGAAGAGGGTGATTATCTACCAAACTTTTTAAAGCCAGCCAAATGCGGATCATTTCCTCACGGTTAAGGCCAATACCAGCTTGCTCAAAAAAGAAACACAATTCCATGATGTTGGGCAAGGGGGTTTCCACTTCATCATCTTGTGCCACATCATCTTCACCATCATCACTACCTTTCTGTTTGGATGAAAGTTTGAGAAAGAATTAACATTTCATGGAATGTCAAAAAAGGAAACGCCATGCACTTAAATAGTCTAATTTTTTTCACATCAGAAGGTAAGATTCCCAACATTTTAAAGATTTTATCTTGTTGAAAAATGGTCAGGTAAAGGAATTTATGGCTCTTCATAAAATGTCATTTGAGTGATTTTTTAAATCCAAGGAAAAAATATTTCAAATATTTACATTATAAGGCTGGTGGGTTAAACAAAGAAAAAAAACTTGCTCCAACAATCTCATTTTAGATAAACATGTATCTAGAAAGTATTTTTTTAAGTAAAAGAAGTCACGTACTGTAAAAAGTTTCCTTTGTACTTGTGCTAGGGCTACTTCTGTTGATCTGTCTACTTTGTCTTGAACTGTGTTTGCATCTGATGTAAACTTGGTTCTTTTAGAGTCTTTACTAATGTCCTCAAATATGTCAACCACATTGTCTGGTCGTTCGTCAAGAATTTTACCAAGCACTCTTGACAAATGGTCATATCTAAAATAAAAATGATAGAATAATATGAAAAAAAAAAACAAAAAACATGATGATTTTCATTTTCTCTTAAGTTTCTCCATGAATATAAATTATGACAACATTTAAAAGGTTAATAAGCTATTTCATATTCTGAACAGCCTGAATCATTTAATGAAGATATGTAAAAAACTTTTTTATGAGATGTACATTTCCACTTCTTCCACAACAATTCCACATTATAAGAAATATTCAAAGCATTTTTTATGACTTTAATACATATTTAAGTAACAGTTCTAAATTGTAAATGCGTTATATTGTAAAAATAAATATGAACATGTTTAGCTTTAAATAAGAGTGGACAATTCAGGAGACAGAATCTAATTCATGATGTAACATTTGAAAAGACTTCTAACTAGAAAAGGTGAATTTTTTTTTTTTTGTACCACCTCTTTCATTCTTGCTTTTGGATTTTGTAGCCACTACAGGTCAACATAAAAAAGGGTGAATACCTAGAATGTGTTTTAACTTTCAGTCTTCTTCCAGAACAAAATTATAAAATGAGAAGTGAAGCATCGTTATCTATACAACTGTACTAAAAAATGCACGTGTAAGTATAGAGATCTAGACTTTTATTCCTTTTCTCGTTTTGTTTGAACAGAGCTTCGAGCCCATGGCAGAACATAATTATATCTAGTGAATATTGCTAGAATATATAGAATAGAAATGTTGCAAGTATTCCAAATACTTAAAGCAAGTTCAAGTAGATGTACATTGTTTTCGCTCTTGTCTTGTCAGTGTACTTACAAATTGATGCCTGTGTTTGTGCTGGCCGTCAACAAATATGATTTTGCCTTCAAGAATTCCTTTTCTTTGCCTGTTACAGCTGCATCAGGCACCGGCGTTGCTTCGCCTTCTGACATTGTTATCTATATTTCGAACCAGCCCTAAAAATTAAGATGAAGTCTCTAGCTCCAAAGAAGTACAGTTAGGAATCATTCATGTTTCAGCCACCTGCAGCGGCTTCAGTTATGGCTGTCCCGTTTCCTTGGTGCAGGTTGCTATAAACAACAATAAGTGTCACTTCCTGTTAAGAAAGGTTACACAAAATCTTGTGACGTTTAACACAGATATTGGTGTTTAGACTTCCTTCAAATATTGCCATATTGTTTGGTTTAAAGTTAAGAAAAATTTATTTGTAATATGAAAAAAAAATGATTTGCTTCACTACAGCTAGAGTAATATTAATTAATAAAGTCTTAAAGTAGTTGACTGTTTTAATTATTATCAAAAAATGCTTAACAATATTTCAATGATGATTTAATTTTTAGATAAAATAATAATTATTAAAACCTCTTTCATAATAAACAGAAGAACTCCTGGCAATATGGTTTTGTTTTGCTTTTCTCCTCTGTGTTCTGCTTTGGACACTTCCTAACTTCCTTGAGAATCAGGGAATCGTGGAATTTAGGTTTAGACATAACATATTGACTACTCTTGGTTTAAATAAGAGATTCGAGAACTCCACAGTATACAGATGCGCGCATACATGTATGTTATTAGAGTGATTCAGAGGCAAATAATCATGTAAAATGTAGATCTAGAGTAGGATCTCGAGATTCTAGAGAAAGATCTAGATCTAGATCTAGATGATTAGATCTACTGTATTATAAAGTTTCAATCTGTAGTTCCTAGACCTATATAGTGATAGTCTAGACCTCAAGACCTTTCTAATCCAAATGTGTAGAATTTAGACTTCATTCTAGATCTATGCTTTTAGAATTTATCTGATTATAATCCAAAATATCAATTAAGATTTCTCAAATTGTTCATCAAGTTACGTGCAAAGTAATTTGCAATCTCACAATCTTTTCTGAACAGAATGGATGCTTTGTGGGTTATTTGTTTTAGTCAAAATTGACAGAACCAGTCTGTTCAGAGCAGTTTTTGTTGTAAGAGATGATTCCACGCCCCATTATTCATGTTTATGTTTTAACTTTAGGTGCAATGTATTAGTTTTACCCTTTTTCTCTACTATCCACTAAGAACATAAGAGAAACGAAAATTTAGAGCCTAAGAGTGTCCAGCAAAGTTATAAGGTGATTAATAATAGTAGTGGTGTCTTGGTCAATGCAAAAATGAAAAAAAAAAATAAAAAGATCTAGGCCTAGTAAATTAAATCACCCAGGTCATAAAATTATTTTGCATTGTCAGTCAGAAATTGTAAGTAATTAGTGTCTCACAATGAACAGGACGACCATTTTTATGGCTTTTTTTTTTCAAGGAAATGAACACAGATACTAGCTTAAAATTGCTTCTTGGAATTTCAACTAATCTTGTAATTGTTAAATATAGTTACAACGAAGAATAGTAATTAATACTTTTTCGTGTTTGTGGGCCTTATTATTTGGTTCATAGGTAGTAATGTGCTTTTGCAGAGAATGAATCTGGTGTGAAATTTCACTCAAAATAATGACACCATGTATATTCAAAATTAAATTAGGCATTGCACATGATGTCTGGCAAAACCAAAGGCATTTTTGCAAAAAAAAACAACTATACATTTCCAAAGCAATTAGTTGGCAAGAAAAATAAGTCTCAAATTAGTTTAAATCCCATCAAGATAAAAGCATAAATTCACAACAAATACCAAACATATCTTACCCTGCCTTTGCTAACTATAAAATCCTTATTTGTGTATGTATGACTTTTTTTCTACAGTTGTAAATTTGGTATCAGGAACTTGCACTAGTGTAGGATGGACAAGAGGAGGCTGGCAAAGAAAAAGGAATCAGGTCTCAATGAGGGTGTTGCTGGGCGTTACATGAAAAGGGAAACGCCTCCATTATTGAGAAGTAAACTTTTCTCAAGTTTTATTTAATTGTGAAAAAAATATAAAGCGTGAATGTAGATAAAAACTGTTTTTTTTTTTGCACCTGATATAATTTTTTTTCCTTTACTACTTTAGATTTTGTCAAGTCTGCTTTTTTAATGTAAGTTGGATTTTTTTTTTATTTCAGAATATCAATAGCTCTTCCCACAGCAGAGCAGTTATCCTTCTGTCCTAAGAACATTTTCCTTGATAAGGTCCCTGAATGTTCTAATACCAACCCTTCTTTCCTTGTCTTGTCCCGCATACAAGCACACAAAGGCACATCTTCCTTTCCTCTTTAGTCACCTTTTACCCCCAGTAAATTTATAGACTTCCAGTTTTTACAATCATCATTTACTGCAAAACATCTTGATCATACCCCAACTTTTCTTTTTGAAATATATATAACTAATGATGAAGAATTCTTCTCTCCAGAGTTTTTTTTTAAAGATTTCACACAAGAATGTGCCTTATTATAGATATTGCAGTGTATTGATTTTAATATTTTTTTGGGTAACATAATTATTTCAAATAGCAATTTTGATTAAATTTACTCTTTAAACATTACCTTCTCTTTTCAAGGTCTGCAAATTATACCTAACACTATAACATGAACATCTTTTTTTTTTGCTGAGTATGACAATTGCAAGATGTTTGTGGGAACTGAGTTCACTTTTTTATTTTTCTATCTCAGATTATCATACACCAGCCCGGCAGGGCACAACTTTCCAGAGATTGGGCCGCAATGCCAAAGTGCCAGCCTCCTACATTCCACAAGCTCAGTCTGTGCCCAGTAGCCTCGGCCATCCATCTGCATTGCCTCAAGCTATGCTTGTACCGAGACCCTCGGTAGGGCAAGCTGGGCTTCTTTCGCAACAACAGGATGTTTCTGTGT
This sequence comes from Elysia crispata, assembly GCA_033675545.1. Classification (NCBI taxonomy): domain Eukaryota; kingdom Metazoa; phylum Mollusca; class Gastropoda; family Plakobranchidae; genus Elysia; species Elysia crispata. Next base: position 494,860 of record JAWDGP010005317.1, on the reverse strand, counting down.
TTAGTGACTTGGACAAATATTATGTAGGTAACCAGCCAGCCCCTCGCTCCCAGGTTCAGTCAACTCGTCCTTCCCAGCCTCTGGGGCAGCAGCAACAGCTGCAGCATTTTTCTGTTGCAGGTTATCGACTTGACAAACCCCTGACTCACCATTACTCACAATACCAGCCTCAGCAGGAGTTCCCATCATCTCAGTACCACAAAGCTTTGAACTCAAACCAGCAGTTTAACTCACCTGCCTCAATACAACAGCCTAACATTAGCAGTCATGCTGTTCCTCCCTCTTCTTCCAATGCAGCCTCACACCCCACACCGGCAGCTCATCTGGTCCAGAATTTCCAAAAACTACGAATGACCTCTGCCCCAGTAACCCGCACAGATATTACCTCTACAGTCTCACAGTCTTTCGGAGTAGCTTACTCGCAGCCTGTTAGTGGTGGTGGGGTGGGGGTTGTATCCTCAGTGCCACAACCTTTGCTCTATTCATCACAAATGCATGGTGTTCGAAATGCTGCAGGTGTGACAGGCAACAGCTTTTTGGACTCACAGCAACACCCTCATCAGTCTGGAGGATCTGTTCTGGTCAGAAATTTTGCAGATTCGGAAGCCTTTTGTCAAGATGATCAGCGGCCTTTACACATGCCTCAAACACCCCTGAGCGTCATTCGTGAAGGTGAAGATTTATCTTTTTTGCAAATACTGATGGCATATAATTTTGATGTAAATAAAACAACCTAAATTCCAAATGTACTGCATGAGAAAGGAAAGGTATTACTTTTATTGCTATTGATTGTTGAGTAGATATCAGAATGATGTAACTAATTTGTTTTTGATTGTCAACTATTTCTTTAAAGCAAAAGATTTTTTGGTTTTAGTGAAAAACCAAACTATAAGCCAGCAAAGCCAGTCAACAGGCTAAATTGCAAGCTTAATATTCTCAACATAAACCTTTCAGACCATGTAATTTATAATGGCTGGGTCAGAAAATTTATGTTGTATGGAAAACCTCTGGGCTACTTCAAGCTAAAAAAAAAGTAAATTTATGTCCAAAAATGGTTGTGTAGAGTTATTGATATACCTTACAGTTATAGTTTTCTCACCACCTTTTAGCCCGATTTATGTGATCTTGTGGTCCAATTTTATGTTGGTATTTGTCTTTGGAGGTTAATTGGTGATTAAAATAATTCTTTCCCTTGGGTTGTGCTCAATATGGTAACTGATGTATGAATTTGCAATAAAAATTATTCTAAACTGTATCAATGATAATTGCAACTATTATAAATAAAACAAGTACTGGTAGTCAAATGAACTCCAAGTATCATTCTGTGATAATGATATAAATATCGGTTTTGATTAGGCTAAGTTTTGATATGTGAGATAGATCTACAAAGGGACTGATCTTGATAGAAATTATTGTGAATTGTTTTTGACCAAGACGTTGTTGTACAGTGCTTCATATGGGGAGCGAAGAATTTTGGGCTCTTCAGATCCAGTAGAGTATCAGTATGGCTATACGTTTCAATAGAACTAGGAGCCTTGATGATACATAATAACATCATCAGCTTTTAAAACAAGATGAAAGGCTCTACCGGTTCTCGATGTAGTACATGAAGATAATGATGAAACTCCCAAAGTTCCATAAAGGCATTCCTGTCCAACACAATAGTCTTTGTAATTTCATGATTTGATTTAGACACTTGTCAAATAAAGATTAGGCATGGATAAGATAAGCTTGTCATTTCACTAACTTACAATTGAATGTTTTCACCCAGATAAAAATCCATTTATAGCATAATTGGGCTGAAACTATCTGTAAAATTTGTTTCAGGCCTTAACCAGAAAAGATTTCATCGCACTTTTATTTCAGATTTTCCTCATAGAAATATCTCACAATTCATGTGCAAGCTGATATAGCTTATGAATTCAATATTTTTGTCGATTCAGTAAGGTCTTTTCTTTAGTTTTTAAGAGATAGGATTGAATCCTTTTTTGTGTTAAAGTAATCAACGCTAGGCCCTTTGAAGCATAAAAGTATAATTTGATGTAAATCATGTTTACTTCAATTGAATGGGATTTGTAATTTTTTTTTTTTTTTAGAATTGAGCACTTCCACATTTATTTCTCAGAAATTCGAATAAAAGAAGGGAAATAAAGAATTTAAGAAAATTTTAAGACATCTATCTTGATTTGGTTAAATTGTATGTTTAATATTATTAAAAAAAAAAAAGGTTTCACATATTGTTCAAAAATTTTTTAGGTCTAATCTAAATTAAATGCTGATCTGTCACCTTCATTAGTTCCTGGCTTGTCATGCTCCCATAATTTTTTCATAATTCCTGTACCTAGCAGTTTAATAGAGGCAAGATCTGGCCTTTTATTTTGAAAATCACATAATCGCTAAAAATTAATTAGGATCTCAACAGTAGGATACTATTCTGCTTTTTGGTGTATATTATTGTTATCATTTCTTTTGTAAATTTAGTTTCTATGGTTTACCTTAGGGTCTATCAGTATCACAAATTCTTTTAATCTCAGACTTGCAAAGCGTGCTCTTTAAGCAAAGATAGTGGCATTTTTTTACAGAACAATATCAGCTTGATAACACACTCTAGTGAGATTATGAAGTCAGGGTTGATTAAACCATACATGATTCCTTTTGGAATACCAAACTCATATAATATCTGCTATTCCATGCCTTCTTTCTTATGTCAGTACAATATTTACTTTTTTTATCAAATTGTGAAATTATTTTGCAGCATTAACACTGTTTTTTCAACACATGTGTTGTCCTTTGTATGCAATAACAATTTAAGATTGTTAAAACACTGTGCAGGCTGTGAATAATAAAATGTTTGTTTTGTTAACCCTTTCTGTAGATATATCTAAATAACGTGACTGTATGACCAACATTGTTAACAATAGGCCCTTCTGGTTCATAGTGTTCACTTTATGTACCACCACAATACACTGTGATGCGAAACTAGTGTAAACAAGCAGGCTTGTGGGTAGAAATTTACTGGCTTTTTTTTTGCATGCCATTCAATGATCAATTTTGAAATTTGTCATGTTACTTTGGTCTTATAGGGAATGTGATTTCACAAACAGGTACCTAGTTGGAAGACATGAGCTCTACTTTAAGCTGTTGTTAGCGTATCAAGGGATAGCAAGAAAGCACATTGGTGTGATATTTGAAGTAAAAAAAAAGGAAACCTAATTAAATGTCTACATGAGAAAACGTTTACAATAAAATTATTTAGTTTTGCTTAGTTCTTCAAAATGATGTTGGTTTGTTCAACAAAACTCGCGACTTCCAACAACAAAGGGACATAACTTTTTGTAAAATTGCATTCCCTATAGCCAATTTTTAAGCATCTGAGACTCCCCACTGTGTACCTCTCATTTGGTTCTGCTTAACTAACCTTTTCTATTTTGACCACAATTTACAATGATACATAGGTAGATCTTTTAATGAATGAGCATGTGAAACAACAGTGTAAATGTAGGTCACTTCACCTGCCTCACTTCTCCTTTATTCAGTTGAATTATTGAGTGGAGCAACATAACACCAGCAAAAGATTGTAAGTGTAAGGTTCCTTGGATATCTAAGAGGATATAAAATTATTCAGGGCTTCATCCCCACATGTTGTTTCCTGCAATAAATCAATTTTCCCCTATGAATTTGAGGAATCTTTGCCTGACTGAATTTGCTTATTAATCGACTTAATTTTAGATTGGATAGGTTCAAGCAAGATTAATATGTCTCACATCTCTTCATTTTTGCTAAAATAATATTAGCAAACTTATTAAGAAGGAACAATATCAAGCACTTACTATAAGCCCTGCCTGTTTTCTGAAGTCCTTATTTCAATATTCTATTTTAACTTCTCTCAGTTTTGTCATCTAAATCTACTTAGCTCCATATTTTAAGAAATCAGACTGCCAAAAAGAAAGATATCAACGAATTTCATTCTCTCATGGTTCAAAGATGATCACAGCAAAACAATGGTGTGGGAAAAGATTATTTTTTTTTCAGAACTGGTGAATGAATAAATTTCATTGTCGTGATCTGTAATTAAAACTGTGTGCACCTTTATTTCTCTGATCTAGAGTTCGTGCAGTATTTGATTGCCTCATTTATATGGAAAAAAGCAGTGACGGAAATTCTCAATAACCAGTGTGAGGGAGGGGGTGGGGGGGGGGGGGGAAGAGAGGGTCTTGTTTTTTTTTTTTTTTTTTTTTCAGATTGTTTATGTAGTTTCTTTTGCACTGAAACAAGATTGCATTATCTTAGTTCTGGTTTCATGTGGCTTTTTAAAATTATGCAGAGAAATGAGAAGAAGGGAGCTACAGTGTAATCTGCTAAATTTGAATATGGCAAGGGAAAAATTTTTGACTTAAATGATAGGAGGACCACTAGGGGAGGATTTCTGATAGTGTTATTCATTTCTCTCCCTTCCTTTAAAGATGAGACATTTTTGCTTTTATTTTTTTTTTGCACTGGGTAGTCCTAATTAGACTTTTTTTTTTTTATTATTTGTTAAGAATAAATGAAATAAGTAAGAGGTCCTTTTAGCCCCCACAATGCTTTATAAAATAGATTCGCTAATGGAAAATTTAAGAACAGGATGTCAATGAGTCAAAATTGAAATCTTCACTTAAAAAATTTTTCAATTGAAATTGTGCTTCTCAACTTCTTTTCTGCTACATCCTCTTATTTAATTCCCATCGCATAATGCATTTCTGAGCCTCTCATTTCAATACTGAAAATAGTTACCCATAGATTTTTGTCTGATCCCTACTCCAGAACAAAAAAGGAAAACAAAAGCATGCATTGGGTATGGCGCTAAAGAAGCCTTTTGATTTTGAAAGGAGGATAGTTCCGTGAGAAAGCAACATCAGGAGTGTTTAGTCTTTAAAAACCATTTTTTGATAACTCAAGTGGATCAGATAATTAGCCGTGTATGCAAAATTTAACTAGTGGTGCTGAAGATCTCTAACCCTTTTGACATTACTCTCATGCTCTCATTTATAGTTAAGGGAGTTGTCTTGAGATTGGAATTCATTTCATTTAGGCTAAATTCTAACTTTTGGTGGTAAGATAATTATTTTTTTAAACACTGCATTTTAAAATCTGTGTGGAAAATCATTTAATTTTTTTCTCAAACGAATTTGTTCCACAGATGATAATCCGGAAGCAAAGCCATACTTCAAATACATTGGTGCTAATCCTGACAATAACAAAGAACCATTGATTTCGCAACTACAGTCTGACGATAATTACCAGATCGCCCAGTACCATGAAGAAATCAGAAGCCACTACGCCCAGCAAAATCCAGGAGGCAACTTATTAGGAAAAGGCATGTTTGGCATGGTGGCTTCTGATCTTTCTGACTTGAAGACACCTTCAACTGGCTCTTCAGTGAACTCCTCTGGTAGGCTGTAGTGGTGTGCATATTTTGCTCTTAATATTTAACTCTAAAAACTCATCTTAATTGATCAGGAAAATATCTTTCATCTAACATTTTTGTGAAGAGGAAACCTACCCAGATTTTCAAGCATGGAGGTGAAGAGTATAAATTTTCTAGTTATCCTCAGTTATCTTCTAGTTTTCTGGCTTACTCCTCTCTGATTTCAAGTGCAGCTGAGGTTTATGTAACATAAGTTGTCCTAGTTGTAAGAAAAATCCCTGTGCATGCAAGTCTTGCTTTCTCATCATAATTCAGTCATAGCAAAATACAAATTCATTCATGTGTGACACAGGCAGATGATGATGGGATAATATTTCTATTTTTAAATTAATTAGTTTCAGAGGGAATGATAGATAATTAGGTTTGTGGAAAGCCAATTAAATTGTACATTGGAAAAGCTATCATAACCTTCCAAGCACACTATTATCTTTAATTTGATCTATAATTAGAAGATCATAATTTTTAATGAGATTAATTAAAATGTTAATTGATGAGGATGAAGAGAACAGTAACGTTTAGGCTGCATAACTGATTGAGGTATAAGCAAATAATTTTTTTTTTGCATTTTTCCTACGAGATCAAGGTTTAAGCTTTAGAGTTAAGACATAGCTAAAGCTTAAGTGTGTGCCTTTGTTTGCACAATAATGACGCTGTGTGAGCTGTGTTTGTTCTGAGATACAGGCAGTATTTATTATTTAATTATTGTGATGTTATTATCTCAGCATTTAGCTCCCTCCCTTAGTTTTAAAACTGTTTCTTCAAAGTCCTAAATAGGTACTATTCTGCCAATCCATTTTCTTCAACAAGTTTGGTTGAAGAGTTAGTGTCTGTAACCTTGCCCCTTTCCTAGTTTTGCCAATATCTGTTACTTTCCAAAGTTTTCTACTGTACCATGTATGTTTCGCTGCCAAACATTCTGTCCTCTACCCTCTTCGTCCCACACACCTGGTGCGGAATCTTCACTTATAAATCAAGGTTGTTTAAATGAAGTGACTAAATTGGATGTGTACTAGCTTTCTGGCAGTCATGTCTTACTCTTCTTGTACTTTTTAGCCATAATAATTATTTCTTGTTTGTTCTAAGGTTTATCAGAAATTAAAGAAAAATAATGTACATAACTGCACATCAAAGTTGTAGAAGAACATTTACTATAACAGAACATTTACTGCAACCAAAATCTCTATTCTATCCGGAAGCACCTTGGTGTTACTGCATGCTTTGTCTAAAGTGAGATTTTTACCCTTTTCCTCAGGGGCTGGAAGTTACTTGTCTCAAGAGGAGAGTCTTCCTTTGCCTCCAGGCTGGTCAGTGGATTGGACAGTGAGAGGCCGAAAATACTACATTGATCACAATACACAGGCAACACACTGGTCACATCCTTTAAAGAAGGAGTCACTTCCAGCTGATTGGGAGAGGATTGAATCAAAAGAGAGAGGTGTCTACTATTACAAGTATGTTAGACTGGGGTTTCTTAAATTTTACTTGAAATTGTTTTAAGTTACTGACTTAGGTCAGTTTTAAGTTAAAATTTACAAAATTAGGTCACTCACATTTATAAATTATATGTATGTCCTTTCCTTTTTTCATTTTTTTTTAATCAATGCAATTCAATATATATTAGTTATCTATGTACATGCTCTCCATATTTTAAAAACTTTCTGTAATCACACATCTTTTCAGTTTTGTCAAACTTTGGGGGGCATTAATGGTGGAAAAATTGTCTTTTTGCCCATCAGCTTACACCTCATTTGTATCTCAGTTCAATCTCTTCATAAAAAGTTGTGAGGTGAATAACTTAGGAGTGGTCTGTATACTTCCAGTAAGGAGAAAAAGTGTGATGTTAGTTACACAAGGCTTACAGAAGCAACGTCCATGGTGACAAATGTCAGAAAATTGTCATATCCCTTTCTAATATCCTTCCTTGATTTATATTAGAACTGGATTTGTTTACAGTTTGGAGACTTATCCAAAACCTCCTAAATGTGATTTTGGAAGTGATAAAAACAAAATCAAGGAAATTATCAAAACAATGTTGCTAATTTATTATTTGATTCCAAATTCAGAGAATTAAAAAAAATCCAAAGGACAAAAAGGATAAAGCCTATTATCCAACTTTATGTAAATCTTTTTCAAGCCAAAAATTAGTTTCTGTTGCTGCTTTATGTTTAATATTGTTTTGATGCAATGCTATTTGCATTTTTTTCTGTTCACCCCCAGCCATGTAACTCGCATAGCACAGTATCACCATCCATGTAGTAATATCCAGGGTATGGTCTTGAGCTACGGAGGATCTGTTGTGCCTGAGAGAATCTCTGCCCATTTAGAGATGCGACAGAGCAAACAGCTTGTCCCAGCTAATCCTTATCTTAATACTGGTAAAGTGTGCTTGTGTTTTGTTTTTTTTTATAAATAAATCTTACTTCCTTTGTTCTTTTCCAAATGGATGTTTCTGGAAGATGAAATAATACTGTGCATTATATCAGTAACTGAAAGTGTTTGACTTTTCTTGTCCTATAAGGTGTATTCCACATTATTAGACTACAACTAAGTCATTGGGTTGTTATTCTTTTTTTTTTTTTTTCAAATGTAAATTTTTATTATGAAGATAGACTTCAATTTTTTTTGCTTAAGAACAGACTAATGATAGCATTACATAGCTTCTTAATTCCAATTTTTGTTTCAGAAATTCCTGAATGGCTTGTTGTGTTTTCAAAAGCTCCCCATGAACATGATCACAAATTAAAGGTAATTGAATTACTGTTGATATCAGAGTAATGACATCACAAATATACAAGAGTTTTGTTTTGCCTATCATTTTATTTTCTTAAATTTATTGCGTTACTTTTATATTCATTTCATTTGAATATAGTCATTGCAAAAGGGGGTTGGGTGGCAGTGTCCTTTACTCTTTAATTCCCAAGAATAAAAAGATATTACATGTATCGGCTTTGGAAAATTTTTAAGTTAAGTGTCTGATATCATGTTGAATTTATTGGTATATTAATTAACATTTTTTTATATTTTTTATTTTTCTAGTGGGAGCTATTTACCCTAAAAGAGCTGGAGAACTTTGCTGGGCTTCTGATACGTTTACACAAACAAGATCTGGAGCACATTGTCATGAGTTATGAGCGTTACCGTATAGCCCTCACCCGTGAGATGGAGAGGCGCAAGTCAGAGAAACAGCAGCAGCAGCAGCCATTAGCCATCACCAATGTCCCATCACAGCCAAGTCTAGTCCAACCCCAACAGCAGGCCTCTCAACTGACGCAAGTTCAAACCAACTCACAGATGCCACATTACTCCCAGCAACAACTGCAACCTCAAGTCCAAGTCTCTCCTCAGCAACAGGGAGCTTCTTTCTTATCTCAAACTTCACAGCAACAAATGCAGCAGCAACACCAACAGCATGTTAATCACTCAAGCCCGTTACAACAACAGCAAGTTACTCACTTACAGCAACAGCAGACTTCTCAGCTGCAACAGCAGCAACAGCAGCATTTACTCCTTTCTCAAACCATTGAGACCAAAGTGTAGCACCTGAACCATCATGCTTCTCTGTGTCTTTCCTAAGGGGATTTACCTTGTTTCTCAATGATACTTCTACTAGCTCTTTTGGAGGATCAGACCCATTACTGAGCAATTTTTACTGTTATTGCTCATCAAGAAAGTAGCCCAGACGTTTTGTACTTGATTTCCAGGAAAGCTCTTATGCACAGCCTGCAACATTGAGATGATCAGCTTTACAGGTTCAGAAACTACAACAACTGCATTTTATCATGTGGTATTCACAACTCAGTCTGTCCCAATTTTAGTAAGGAATTTTTCTGTCTGCTTTTTTTTTAGTTTTGTTTTGTCTTTTTACCAATCTTTCTTATTGCAAAATATAAAATGGCTAGAGGTGTTCAGCAAGTATTATGTGAAAATTTAGATTAATTCTTTAAACAAAGTTCACATTAAATTTCACTATGGACTTTCAAAAGAAGAAGAGCTCAACTCAGGCTTCTGTGAAAGTGCGCAAATGAATAGGATAGGAAAGATCAATGTAGGTTTCTGTGAAAATGTACCGCTTTGTAGAAGTAGGCAAGTTTGTGGGGCCAGACTGAGTCGTGAGTTTCATGCATTTAAATAACAGAAGTGAGTCAATGGGGAGAGGACATTGGATTCCAACTCTAACACCACCATTCCTATTGCTGTGAGTATAAGAGCCTGAATATTCCCAGTATTCATGTAAACTCTATTTTGACTGGGCTGTGTGAAGGCACAGAATACCATGGTCATGAGACAAGTGAGCACCATGAAGAAAAGTGTTTGAAATGATCTTCTTAACAAGAAGCATTCAGCCTGGTGCATGCATGAGGTGCTATGATTTTATTGCAATGGTTATTTGTTTCAACAGTGGTCTCTTTTCTTGTGTCTGTGCCAATTCATTTGTTGCCAAAAACAAATTGTATTCTTCCCCTTTTTTATTTCATTCAAATCCGGCCATTTGTAGCTGCTTTAGAATACGATGAGCACAGTTTGTGAGTGACTCATGAAAACAATATGTTTATAAAATCTGTCTCCTTTTTCTCGTTTTTAACTCGTTGCAAAATGGCTATTGTGTGCTTGGAATATCAGGGATTTAAAAAAATATTACCAGTGTTTAGTATACATAAGATGGAAAGGAGCTTTTAAACAAAGAAATGATGTCTTTATTTAAATTGAGGCATATTTTTTACTCACTTCTGACTTCATTGTCCTTGACACCTCCACCAACTCAGGCTGTTTCCAGTGGCTTACTAATCTTCCTCTCAGTGTTGAAAGTGTTACAACTTTTTCAGCACTTGTACGTTTACCGGTTTAGAGGTAAACGTGGTCAATGAATAAATGGTTAGGAGGAGATTTTGTTATCCCTAATCAGATTTAATACTTTGTACTTGTTGAGGGAATGCAAGCCCATGTTGCCACTTGTGCAGTAATAGTTTGTTGAAAATGAGATAAGTATTAATAAACGAAAATCATTAAATAAGAAAACGTCATCTTCAATTTTGCAGAAATCCAGCATACCTGTATTAGCCTCCAATTAAAGTCAGAACCACAAGGATTTGATGAATGAACAACTGAATCGTTTTCAAATGAATTAGCTCTGCTGTTGAGGTTGACATGTCCATGGTAAATAGATAGCCAAACCTTTTCCTCTCTTGGTTGTGCTTTTTTCTTTTCTTTTTTTTTTATACAAAGTTTTGTGTGTAAATCCACCCTATCTGAGAATCAGACTCTGGATCCTAACACTCTTGTGATCCATCGCCAGTGACATAATTAAAAACCATTTTTTTTTATTGTAAAAAACAATATTTAATGTTGAGTCTAAAAACTGAAAGTTGTAGAATGAACCTGTGATATTGACTCTCAGGATCTGTTAAGAAAAAGGCGCTGAAATATGTATGTTAATCTTTAAATCCCTGTTAAGTATTTTTATTTCTTTTATCACCTGCTTATTTAAATAGGCATGCAAACGAAAGTATTTTCATATTTTCAATGTGATGTGTTTTTTTTTTTTTATTATATTATGTTGCCTCCATTTTGACAGTGAGCTTCCTCCATGATCCTCTGCTTTCTCTGCCATTAATATTGACAATGTATTTTAAGTTTTTAGAGATATTTAAATCATATTAATATTTTTAATAGGAATTTGATGTAAAGATAGAGAGAAGTATATATATTTTTAGATATAACAAGTTACCTTTAGCTTTCTCCATTAAATGATATAATTTCGCTTAGTTTGTTATAGTTATGCTGTCTAATTCAACATCCCATTTTTTTTTTTACATTTCCCAGAATGAAGAAATACTGAAAGGTTGTTAAGTTTTGTACATACATCTTTAAGGTTGTGAAAAGCATGAGAAATTATAGTGTATTTTACTTATTTATGTTTTTAAAAAAAATATAATTTAAGTTTCTTTTTATGCACTTAACTTAACTCTCTTAGTGTTGATATTAACTTTGTAGTCTAGAAAATTAGGTACAGACCATTCATTCCTAAGTGCCATGTAAACTTCTCTGCACGTTACAATATTTAGTTTATCTGATACTTGCTATGTTATCATAAAGGACAACTTTTTCTTTAACCTTTTACATGTGTTTTCATCAGTTGTGAAATTATTCAGACTCTTAAAAATTCTCCGCAAGCAATTTATGGAAACTTTCCTTTGAACAGAAAAGGTTTTTATGAAATTAAATGTCGTTCATGTTATTTACAAGGTAGATTAATTGCATTTACTTTGAATTGGTGTAATTTTAATTTACAAAAGTATTGATGCATAGAAGGATGTGATTACTCTCTGGCTCAAAGTCAGTGGTTGTGAATTCACTTCTTTACTTCTCTTGTTGGCTACACCACATCCATCACTTCGTTGAAAATTATAATTATCTTATAATTGGTCTTTATAAAGGTACCTGCACAACTTTTTTGAGAAAAATTTGCTTATCACTTAAGATCATGCTTATGTGTTGACACTTTGAAAGCCGGAAATTGCTCCTCAAAATCATTACTGAAAATTTATTCTAGATAACTATATCTAATTCAGTAGTGCATGTGATATTTCACGCCTTTTTTTTTGTAATTATACAAATTTTTTGCTGGAATATATTCCCAGCAGATTATCTCTTTACATGTTCTACTCCACTGATATTCTAATTGTAACTTTACCTTTGAAACAATCAAACATTCATTTTTTTTTACATGTTCTGTCTGTTAAAGCTGTTTCAGGCATTGATTTATTGCAATTTTACATTTTTGATAAGCAAATTTATTGAAATATTAGACTCAAGACATAAGCTTTAAGTTGCAAAATTAAAGATTACACATTTATAGATTTTATGACAGCGTTGGAAATTTACTGTGCATCCTGCAAATTAAAAGGAAATCTGAGTAAAATATTTCTCTAAAGAAAAGGTGTCCTATTTAGACATATATTTTTTTTCCTCATTGTGTTCATTCGTGCTTACTTAGATTCTAAGTAATTTTAAAAAATGGGAGGGTTACTCTCCAAAGTGCATTTGTAATATATTTTAAAAAATACATTTAATATGTATTGAAACCTCTTCAAATAAATTTAAACCTGGTTATTTTTATTTTTGAATTGTCAGAGTTTTTTTTTTTTTTTTTTTTTTTTATAATTCCTGTACATTTGATGGGGTTGTTTTTGTTTTGTTTTTTTGTTGTTTTTTTCTTAGTTATTTTATGTAATACAGTGCATTGATATTCATATAAATTTCTGTCTGAATTTTTTTCATGCTTTTTAAATTTCTATTTTTCTCTCCTATTTAACATTTGCATCTAGAATCAAATGAATATCACACAATGATTAAATAATAAGGATACATTTGAGTACTAGTATTTCCCTCCACATAACTTAAAGAAGCATGTGCTCTTAACACAAGTTTTATTGTATTGTAAGACTAGCCAGAGGAAGTTCAGATTGATGTTGCTCATATCATATTTATACAAATCATTGCATTGTTCTGAGCTTCTCAATTAGGAGCTTTCATAAAATAAAAAAAAATAAATATCAAACCCAGGCAGTAATATTAGATTTCAAGCTTCTTTAAATAGATGACTGTGGGAAGAAAAAGAACACATCATCTTACTTTCAAACGCTTTATTTTTTTTTTCAGATATAAAATTACAAAACCTGATGTAGACATATGTTGAGCACAAAATAAGTCTTTTTCCTCGTTCTTCCTCAGGGCAAAAATTAGCTGCAGGAAGGTTAAAATATGGCAAGTGGGATTTTAAATTTGTTTAAATCACTTCTGCTTGAACGTCATCCCTTCTAAATCAAATTCGATCACAACTCTAAAGAACAAAGCACATTACTATAAAAGCAAGTCACATTGAGGTGAAAAGTATTTGTATACTTCGATAAAGTTTACCGTGCAAGTTCATAACGAAACAAAATGTGTTTTGATAATTAACCTCCCACTCAAATAATTTACTGCAAAATGATAATTATTGTATGGCTAAATCCAGTTTTAATTAGTGATATGGCTCCGAGTTCATATGAGCTTTTCAATTTCTTGAAGAAATAATTCTTACAATTTTTGAAAAGGAATATGACAATTAAAAAAACTTGATATACTTTCAAGAACTGTTTCTCCAAACTTCAAAATTCCAATTCCACCCCACAATGAATGATTGAAATACCTAAATTTCTCATGATTTCTTTTGCATTTCTTTTATGATAGTTAAGTCCCTTGTAAACAAAAACAGTTATATGTCAAGGTTTGATATATGCTAGAATTTAAATCTCCTTTTCTTGAAGAAAATTTTTTTACATAGGTCTGTATGATATCAAAATTTTATTGTATTTTATTTTTTGTTCCTATCATCATGACTTTCATACCCCAGCTGATCGAGGAAGACAGAATCTGTGATCAGTCATCATTCCACTTCCTTTTTTTTTATTTGTATCATAATATCTTTAACTAAGATAACTGAAAGAATAAGAATACCGATTGCCAAAACGTTTCGAATTGTTTCAAAATCAAAATGAAATCATTCGGTTTTAAATCACAAAACAAACAAACAAAAAAAATAGAAAAAACAACTCACACATGTTGCTTATATTGCATTTTAGTTTTAGCTAGCTGTCCATTCATAAGAACATTTGAACGAGAAATAAGAACATGGAACAACTATTAAGCCTTAATTGTCTATCAGAAAGCTTCCCAAACTTTATGTAAACGTAGCAACTTTCTGCATCTTCTCCGGACCTGTAAATTTTCATCTTTGAATTTCCTCAACGGGGGCAGATCCAGTAGTTTTACATAAATGAAAATGACACCCATAACTATGTACACTGTGCTTTTCTATCCAGTGAACATATGTTTAAAATATGTAGCCGTACAAAAAGCCATGAACCAGAATGTTCAGTTTACAAGGGTGCTAAGAGTTTGTCAGTTTTCTTGTTTATTTGTTTTTTAGTTGTTGTTTTTCTTGGAAAGCATGTTTTTGGCTTCATTCAGCGTGTTTTGGGGTTGATTTCTTTGTTTTTGTTATTGTTTTTTTTATTTTTTGGTGGGGACATAGCAGCATTTCAGGTGAGTATAATATTATGTTAGAAATGGTTTTTGTTTTGGCATGCATAAAAAATCTCTTCAGGTAGAGTTAAATGATTTATACAAATCTACACGTCCAGATTGGGGCGAGGTAAGTTGTGTAACTATAAAGAAGTTTTCTCAAGGCCTGACACTATCCATGACCAAATCAGGATGTCGATTTTTTTTATTTTTTTTCAATGGCTAGAAAGCTAATAGTTCGTTACCAAATCAGGAAACCAATTACAAGTGAACGGAGTGCTATAACAATAACATAGTACACTTTATTCTGAAGGATAAGAGCAAGACCACTTAACCTTATAGAGTGAAAGGTCAAGGATAACTAACATAATTATACGGTTATCAGAAAAGTCAAGGGTGTAGTCCAGTCTAAACGTCTCTTTGAAAGTCTTTATCTAAACATATACTATAGTACGAATCATATTCTGGTGTGCAAATAGGCGTTTAAGTTTTAATTGTATGCTCAACTGTGAAAGTCAAGAGCAGCCCATACAACGTGTGCTTCCATTAAACTAAAAAGATTCTATAACTTGTAATTTCAGTGATGTAATTTACCAGTCGACTGAATCGAAACATTGGCCCAGTTCAAAGCAGTTTAAAATTATCTCGCTAATCGTGAGGCAGAGACTTCAAAAGTTTTTGTGCTCTTTATTTCTCATGAGTGTCAAGTCACTAGAACAGAGGGAAACAGATTCGTTGTAAAGTTGTTTTTTTTTTTTTTTTTTTTTTATATAATATCATACAGTGTATCATGTTGGGTTCTTAATTGACCTGTGCTCTCTAGCTTTGTGTTTCAAACTTCTGAAGAAATTATTTGACAATGTGGCTAATTTTGAAGATGTTTTTGTTAACTTGTTGTTTGAGGATGCGAAGCTCCATAATATTACCGGTAGCTCTTCTTTGCTCGATTCTCTCCTTCCATCTTAGATCCTACTCTTACGACTAGAATCAACGGACGCTCCGTTGATAGGAATAGGTCAGGGTCTGTCGCATCAACGGGACTGCCCTATCAAGAGTAAAATTACACTGTATTACAGTCTGTATTATCCTTACACCCTCCCCCCCCCCTTTTTCCCCCCATATATTTACTAGATGCATGAAGCATTAAAATAGCAATAGCTATTATTAGAAAATCTTTGGTTCACTTCGGTGAATTGGCCTGTATGTATTTTAGGAAGCCTTGGTGTGGAGTGAAGCTTGTCTCAATCTAGGAAAGACCGGCCACAACTTTTAAATAACAAGGCAGTACATGTAGTTATTATCTAAATTGATTATTTTTATTTCTTGAAATCAAAATAATTCAATGCATCGATTGCATCTCTCTCTCTCTCTCTCTCTCTCTCTCTCTCTCTCTCTCTCTCTCTCTCTCTCTCTCTCTCTCTCTCTCTCTCTCTCTCTCAATACATTTTACTGCATTAAGATAAGGACAATAGATCTGCTTGACTGGCAAGTTAGCATCACTTACAGCAGCTTAAGTAGCCCCAAATATGCCAATACTTCTCAAGTTTTGTTGACCTGACTCAGATTCAGACTCAAAACAAGCTAATTTTGAAAACATTGTCATTAGCCACTGATCCAGATGGATAACTAGAATTTTCATAATAATCTACCGGTACGTGTTGATGGATTTGCATCTGAATTCATTGCCCTTTTTAGATGTTTCAGAAAGACTGCATTTATTTCCGCCTGCAGTTCTAGTTTCTGAATGTCTGACAGGTACTTCATTTTGGGTACTAAGTTTTTGAAAAAGAGATAATCTTCATCCTCATCCTCTTGTCCCTTCTTCGAATCTGGGATTTCACTGTCAACATTTGCCCGCTCTTGCTTTATGGCCAAAGTGGTTTTCTTTTTAGAAGAACTACATGAGGCCTGTGACATAGCCTCACTCTTGGCTGTTGATATGGGTGATGCTCCAGGTTGGGATGGGCCATGGGAAAAGTCGCAGCAGCTGGCTTCCTGGCTGTCATCATCATCTGAGCTGCTGTGGGTGTCTGTATCTTGAGCACTGAGATTACTATACGCTGATCTGTCCGCCATGTGCTGTGTCAGGAAAGTCATGGACTCGTAGAACACCCATTTTCTTTTCTTTGAAGGTGCAGATCCCAACTGGCCAGTGGTGAGCTCTCTGTGTTGAGCCCTGAAATAATCCCTCAAATTCCCCCATTTCTTTTTTGCCAGGTTCTCTGTAGATTAGATAATGTTAAAACTTTTAAAGCTTTAAAACTATAGAAATATAATATATTTTCTAAATACTAGAAAAACAAAACTTCTCTGCACCTCGATCAATCTTTTCTCCCTAAATACTCTCGAAATTCCACCATAGGGCGGGGGTTTCAACGGCCCACACAGTCGTGAGAGCAACTACAGTAGCTGAGTTTTTGGAGAAGTGCTGAAAGCATTAGTGATGCTTATAATATATCTACAGAGGAAACATGGCTGCAAATGGGGTGTTTTATACACGATGTCTAGATGGCATTGATGGCAAAAAAAATATTAGGATCAAGAAATTCAACTATTCAGGACCTACGTATTACATCTGTAAAGGATAATTTTGCTACTGACATTGTTAACGCATTGACAGTCCCTCATAACTTTGTCAAGATACGGTATTGGAACCAAAACGAAGTTTCACAAACTCTGATAATCTTGTGGACAAATTCTCAACCACGTGGATACAAACTTTGAATTCTGATGAGCGCCCTCGAAATAAACAGAATTAGCAATATGATTTAAAAAAAATGAAATAAAATAAAACTTTATCTAGTATTTACTAATTACTTTCTAGATATTA